>JAPPVO010000029.1:32487370-32919132 GCA_030407325.1 Camellia japonica | reverse complement strand
AACCCTGCAAGTAGAAAATACAAGAAAGAAATGTAAGGAAGGAATCTTGATTCCAAGAGAATGGGCATATAGTGTGTCTTAGTACCCTTCAAAACTGCACTGATAGAATACTAAGAGGTCAAAGCCCACTCTCAAAATCAAGGCCTGTTACTTCATTGCTCCAGCTGTGTCCCTGATCGTGATGCCGTATGCTATAGGCTCCGTTTGGTAGAGTTGTGGGAAAGTGATTATAACTTATACCTTAATAGCTTATAGCTTATAACTGTGAACATAAGCTGATTTTTGACTTATAAATTAAGCTTCTCCTCCCCTACTCAAAGAATAAGTTGATTTTTGATTTACAAAAAACTATAAGTTGTATTGTTAAGTTGAACCAAACACATCAAAATAACTTAAATTAAGTTAAAAGCTGAAATAAATTGGAAATAAGCTCTACCAAACAGGGTCATAATGTGCGTGACACCTAACGTATATAATCTATTATTATTATTATTATTTTTTTATTATTTTTATTTTTTTGGGTGTTTGTAGGATAAAGTATTGTGGAAGGTAAAAATAAATGGCCAAGACCAACCAAGAATGCAGACTAAACCGACATAGGCCCAAAGTTAATTGGGCACAAAAAGAGTGTGGGTGTGTTTGTAGAGTAATTTTTGAGATAAAAGTACGAAAATTTGTTTGGTTTGTCTTTTTTCAGAAATGATTTTGGAAAATTGTTTTGGAGAGAGTTTTAAAAAAAGTGATTGATTTGATGTGTATGAGAGAGAGTGTGATTTTGAAAAGTAGGTAACCAAACAAAATTTTAAGATTTTTTTTGAAAAAATTTATTTAGTTTGATTACTCTTAAAAATTTATTTGTAGAGAATTTTTCCCAAAATTTTTTCTAAAAAACAAACAAAACAAGGCCTGTAACTCAAGAAAAATAACAGGTCGAGCCCACCATATCTGGAGATAGAAAATGCACTTCTAGAAGAATATCTTTAGAGGTAGAATCAATCGTCAGATCCATACTCATCCAATGGACAAGGCACACGACAAATGGGCTACTACCTACACTGGTACTGACAATAAGAATACCGTCCGATCAACTTTCATCCAATGATCTACAACAAGAGCAACTTGGCCGCTAGTAGAAGTGACCTTTGACAAAAGGACGACCTCTGAAAAAAAAAATAAAAAATAAAAAATAAAAACGAGATCCTAACAACTATAAAAAGTGAAGTAGGTAAAGTAGTAAGGATAGACTAGAGTAATCGCAAAACACCATTTAGGGTTTGTTTTGGATAACTTAAATAAGTGTATTTTTTGTCTTTTTACGAAAGGATATGTAGAAAAGTAGACAAGTGATGTAATGAAAAAAAAAATAAAAAGATAAAAAGATAGATTATATTGGAGTTGTCAAACTTGACCTTAATACATTCATTTCCTATTCCATATAATAACCAATTAGTATATTGACTTGATTGTCAAAAAGTTCTCCCGACTTACATAAGTTAGGGGTGATTTTCAACTTTGATTTTTCTTGTAAATTCCAGGAGTGAACGCATCTTCCGCTATTTTTCTATAAAGATAATTTCACCATCCACATGTGTCATATATATTTATTTTTTAAAAATCAAAAATACCAAATGAAATATAAGGATACATATTGTGTTTAAAAATCAATTACAAAATTTAACATAAAAAGATTCTCTAGGGAGAATAACACCATAGTGGTAACAACTTTTTTTTTTTTTTTTAACAATCAGTAATTGTTGGCTACATATTTTGTAAAAGCCAATTATAGTTCGACACGTGGCAAAGCAAGGATAGTATGGGGAGACTGCTCAAGTCTTCGATCTTGATCGTACACATGGCAGTGGAAATTGGTTCTCACGTGATCTGAGTAGCACAGGATCAATAAAGAGATACAAGATGACGTGGCTTCAACGGTTGCTTATATTCAAATTCAAATACAAGAAGGAAGTTCAACTGCAAGGAAAGGCGTAGTGGAACTACTTCTAAGGCAGCATGATCAGCAATCATGGAGGAGCGGTTCGACAGTTTGAAGTGCAGTTCGATGGTCATCCTTGAGGAGTATAAATAGCAAGGAGGTCCCCAGAAAAACCCCCAGACTCAGATCATACAAACCAGTCTTTACTTCATATTTTCTTTTCCAGTTTTACATTTCCTATACTTTAATTTCCTGCACTTTAAATACCTGCACTGCACTTCGATTCATAGGAGTAGTTTCAAGTAGATTCAAGTAGACTGTTGCTGTAAACCTCTTCGAGGCCGAATTTGGACCATTATAAGTATTCATGTTAATGAAATACTTCGATTGTTCTTCATATTAACTGTTATTCTCTTAATTTCTCCTAAGTCAAGCCACCAGTAAAAGTCCTCTTCATTGAGGCTGAAAGAATTAAAACACAATCGTCTGATAATTGGTTGGCAATTATAATTTCTGTAAGGACTGATTGATCCTTGCTGGCACGCTCGCATTTACAAAAATACCCTTCGAAAAGCCAAAAAGCCAACATATATTTTTGGCACGCCCGGTGGGACTTGTTAAAATGGCTAGACGAAGACGACAGGGAGAAAATGAACGCTTGGAAGAAGGCGTAGAAGGGGAGGTAGAAATGCCTAATCCAGAGGATAATGTGGTAACACATCCTGTGGAAACCCCCATATTATCCGAACCTATGGTCGAACAGACCAGTACTTCGGGACAAGAACCATATGTTCATAATATTGGACGAAACCAAAGAATTGGACCATCCACTGTTCCATCTACCCAGCCAACAAATCCATGGGATGGCTTAGTAGATGCTATGGGACAACAATTAATGAACACAATGGAAAGGTGGGCGACATCCTTTTTGGATCGAATGAATAACCACCAACCAACAAACACAAGACACACAGAGGAAGTTTTAAATGTCCCTCAGCAAAGATTGGCTAGAGATAAACAGCCTATGCAAGTTAATGGACAGCCTAATGGTCAAACTAGTACTCAGAACTATGAAAGACCATCACCTCAGTCTTGGTATGAACCCATTTCAAGGCCTATAGCAGGCCAAAATGCCTCAGTATTTAACAGTGAAGCCACACAAGTTGGTGGATCTGGCCAAGTACAAGAAACTGGCATAAGAATGGTTACAAATCCCATGTTCGAAGCCATACCTGGCACTAGGGGGTATAATAATCCCTTATTCGAATTTGTACCCGGGGGGTTGGAGGGTTTTCCCACAAATGGAAGGGACACAACGCTTGTCCCAGCACCTTTCGCAGGCCAGGCTCAAAGGGGTTACCCACACCCCCAACAGCAACCTGCACCATAGGGGTAACCAGTCCCAAATTTACTACCTTATGGACCAAGAGGACCACAAGCACAAGGTTGTCCGCCAAATCCTGTGTTCGTCCCTCCAGTAGTGGTTCAGCAGGCACAAAATATGGTCCCTAGGGACCAAATTGCTGATATTGTTAGGGAGATGTGTGGACCGATGGCTCGGGGGGTCCAGACTCCTGTATACAAAAAACCATACCCAGAATGGGTGGATAGGGTACATGAATACTCAAGAGGGTTCAAAATACCAGATTTTACCCTCTTCTATGGAACTGGAAACCAGTCAACGGTGGAGCACATTGCTAGATTTGCTGCTCAATGCGGTGAATTCACTAATCATGACTATATGAAACTGAGATTGTTTCCAAATTCTCTAACTGGGGGAGCATTTGTATGGTACATCAACCTTACACCTGGCTCCATTCAAACTTGGCAACAAATGGAAGAGGCATTTCATGCCCAATTCTTCTAGTCGGAGCCAGAGGTTTCCATGGCAGACTTGGCAAGATTGAGTCAAAGGCCTGAAGAAAAGGCTACTCAGTTTATTGCCAAATTTAAAAGGGCTCGAAATAAATGTAGAGTCATCCTACCAGAGCCAGAATTCGTAAGATTGGCTCAAAACGGTTTAGAGTTCAGGCTTCGAAAGAAGTTTGATTCAACTGAATTCAGGGATTTGGTCGAACTAACCTATAAGGTGTCTCGATATGAAGCATTACTAGAGGAGGAACAAGATCGAAATAATGCCCCGTACAAGACATATTATAGAGATCCAAATTATGAGATCGATGCAGCAGAGATTGTGGGCAAAGAACCTGTAATCTGTGAAGCATTAATTCATAAGGATACAACCATCGACCAACAGTTTAAAAAGAAAGACTTTCACAGAAAGTACTCTTTCGACCTAACAAAAGCAGATGACATTTTTGATCATTTGCTTGCAGCCAATTTCCTTAAGTTACCAAAAGGAGTAAAACTGCCATCTCCAGATGAACTTAAAGGAAAAGTATACTGTAAATGGCATAACTCTTGGTCTCACTCGACTAAAAACTGCATTGTTTTTTGAGACAGGATCCAAGAGCAAATTCGGAAAGGAAGTTTGAAGTTCCCAGCCAAAACAGAAAAGGCCATGGGGATTGACAGTAACCCGTTTCCAGAAGTTGGAGAAAGCGCAGCTAATGTGGTTGTACCAAACTTTCAGAATTTATCTCTGCAGGAATTGGAAGAGGTCAATGTGCAAATGCATATTGCCAACCAGACAACTGTAAAGAAGGATACTAGAAACCCACCAGTTATTGGACAAGGTTTCTCACATCAGAAAGAACACTCTGATGAAGAAGCACTGGATGACGATTCCTTGGAAGCAGCTGTAATGCAGAGGATGTGTCCCAGATGCAGACTGAGCTACAAATGGTTGAAGGGGCTTCCAATTGATGGGAAACAATACTATAGGGATGTCCAGAGACGTCCTAAGTCAACCAATGCTTACAACAAAAGGCCGTATCCAGCTAGTGATAGGCAGCGACCATTAGTGGTTGAGCCTGCAGTAGACAAAATGCGTGATAAAGGCAAGAGGCCCTTGTATGAGTCTAGGCCACCTAACTACTACAGAATGGAGAGCAGCCATTCTGAAAGAAGATTGGAGAGGAGTTCAGGTTATGGGACTAAAGCCAGAGATTGGCCCCCTAGACCAACCTCACGAAGAGCAGAAAGTGGCCACCTCCATCGAAGGCCAGAATCAGGCTCGAAACATGAGACCAGATTCAAGCACTTACCTTCACAGCTGTAGACACCCCATTTTTGACCGCCCTTAAGACTTGGGCACTACTGATGGTTTACTTGTTGGAGAAAGGTGTGTAGGGCGAAGGTTCAGTTTCTTCGGCAATGAGAGAGGCGAATCTCAACTTCACACCCCATTTTGAACCAAAATTATTTTGGATGGTTTTGAGACCTTAAAACCCTCTCTTTCAAAACATTTTGGAAATAAAATTCCCACGATGTTCCGACGCTCGCATTTCGGTAAATGGTGCGCTTTTCGGTAAACCAAGCAAGGACAAAGTGGAGATGAATGAAAGAGAGATGAAATCTTTGAAAAATCCTTCAAAACACCTTACTTCGGGGTTTGAAGTTGAAGAGGAGAGGAGAAGAGGGGAGAAAACAAGTTGGAGAAGAGGTTCGGCCTGGAATTTGGGTAGAAGATAGTCAAGCAGTCCTCGCTAAATCAAGCTCATCTATCTATACACTTGGAGTTAAGCTATGAGGCCATAACCATTGGAAAGAAGACTGCCGGGGGTTCATTTTGCACTCAAGAATCTCTCAAAACCAAGTCCGGGTGGGGGAGGTATGATTGGTTGAAGTTGGGCATCATCCCGGTTGGATCGAGTCTGCGCGGCTTCACCAAAAAGGGCATAACTTTTTCCACAGAAGGAATTTTAATGCAAGGTTTGCGCCATTGGAAAGCTAACTTCCGGGGCTTCAATCTGGACATCCCCTGGCCCTTTTTGACCTCATTGGCCACCCATCGGCACTCTATTTATCCGACCGGCCAGTACCAATTGCAGGTCGGCAATATATTGTGCCGACCGGCACTTTATTTGGCCGATGACCCTTTTTCTTGGCCGGTTTGACCCTTTTGACTCTTGCAGGCATGGTGCATGCCAGCTGTGCCAGCTGGGATGCACAGACCCGACCCCCCATACATATATGTGGCTATTTTGCACCCTTTTGAGCCTTTGACTTTCCCTTTTGCTTCTAGAAGCTTGAACCCTTTGGCCAAGCTTCTTGGAGAAGCTTGGCCAGCTGTTTTAGCTTCTCCAAGAAGCCTTGAGCCATTTGCACCCTTTGCCCCTTTCATTTAGCTTGTCTTAGAAGCCTAGAACCTTTTCCATTGCCTATTTAAAGAGCTCTCCCCCTCCATTGTAAAGGGTTGGAGATTTTGAGCAAAAAAACCAGAGGGAAGAGATATATATCTGATATACATACATACACTCTCTATATCTATCTTCTCCAAGCCTCCAAACACCTTTGTTCTTGCACCATTTGCCCTACAACACCTAGCACAACACCTCCATCATCCATTCCAGTACTTGGGAGGCCATTTGCAGAGGTTAGAAGCTCAGAAATTTAGACCAAGAGCTGCTGGTTTGCTACTCTTCAAGGGTAAGCATCCATTTCCCTTAAACTTGCATTTTTTAGCTTCATTGGTTAGCCTTATTTACAAGTGTTTTTGAGCTTCGATGTAAACTGTAAAGAGGATTATTTTGAGCCCTTCTTCAACATTGAAGAAGGGCTCAACACTGTTGGGGACCTCCATATGTCACTTGCCATTGAACCCCTCTTTGATCCCCATTTTTGCATGATTTGTTAGCACATTGAGCTTCTGTTTTTTGACCCTGATCAGAACTGAAAAGGGTCTTATTTTGACTCCCTCTCCACATCCCATGAAGGGTCTTTGGCTGTTTGATGCATGTTTAGTATACTTCATGTTATAGCCCTCTTGTGGCCCTAATCTTGCATTGCATTTTGAGCATGTTTGTATATTGATTTGGGGCTTGTCATCTACTGTAAGTAGTCATATTTTTGGTCCATATTCAGTGTTGTAGAAGGGTATTTTTTTTTTTGGGCTTTGCATCTACTACTTGCTTCATTGCCTCCCTTGCGGAGCCATTTTTGCATGCCATTTTAGTCCCACTTGTGCTTACTGTCTTGCCATGCTTTGTATTGTAAAAATTCTTGTCTCGGGGCTTCCTTGCTTCTGTCTCTTCATTGCATGTTCAAATTATGCATGCTTTGTATAGCTGTAAGCCATTTCATGCACCTAATCTTGGGTTTCGGGGCCTATAGCATGCATTGGGTGACATATTTCCATGTTTTGGGACCATTTGGCATCATGTTCCAGCGCTGAAATCTGCATGTTTATATGCCATGTTTCATCATTTGCCATGTCTTGTTAGGGTTGCATGTTGTATCTTAGGATTGATCCATGCATTGGACATGTTTGTGTGCATTTCGGTTGCCTCATTTCACCTAATGGCCTCCTATGTGAGTGTGGCTGAGGCTATCTCATATTGGTGTAAGCCCATCTTGCATTGTGTATGCCATGTTTCAATGCGTTGTGCATGTTATGTTGTGTGCATTGTGTGTGCCATGTAGTTGCATTGCATGCTTGTGTGTTAGCTTGCATCTTAGGTTGCATGTGCATTGTTGTGCATTGCCTCACCTCTTGATCAACCATGATTGAGGTTGGGTCCCTTGTATGTTTGTGTGCATTGCATTTGACATTGAAATGCAAACTTGGCCTCTTAGGCCATCATGCGTCGAAATGCGCCATTGATGGCCCGAGGTCAAGGGCTGTGCTCCCTTGAGTCTATTACATGATAGGGAGTATGTCCATGCATACATTTGCCTAGAAATTCTATGCCATATACTGCCTGTCCTCTGTTGCTGTCAAAACTGTTTTCTGCAGGAAGTTTCTGCCGACCGGCAACATACAGTGCCGACCGGCCATTTGTGAATGGCCGATAGCTTCATCAGCAGCCGATGGACATTCCTCATGGCCGGCGGGCATTTCCTCCAGCCGATGGTATTCTACAGTGTGTAAGGAACATGTCCCAGGACTTTGGCAGTCTTTGGAGAGGCAGGACAGTGTAAATAGAGGCAGTAGTGCTATGGCAGCGAGTTTCCGGGCGAAGCGAGTCAAGCATGCATCATTCGCGCACTTCGAGGCAGGGCTGCGGCCTTTTCCCTTTTGCATTTAATTTGTTAATTAAATTAGAAGTTCTGTAATAATTAGTTTAGTATTATTCTTTCGGACTGTATTATTCTTTTGGTCCCTCCGAGCGGGGGCGAACTTGTAATAAGCGTATGTGAGTGGTGTGTATGTCTTCCAACCCCCACTTCTTCCTTCCCTTTTATTTACCCGCTTACGATGGTAGATTAGGGCACGTTTATTTTAGCATACCTTATGCAATGCATGCGTGCATCCATGCATTTGTTGACATGCACCGGGCTTGGTACATCATGCAAACCGCATTATATCTTCAAATCCAACTTGAATACGTGCATCAAATGATTGCATTTCACATGCCATTTTAGGATTAGCCGAGCCTATCCTAATCACATTCTGTATGCGATGCATTAGTCATCCTAACATGAACTAGGGCATGCATTTTTGCTAACTAGTTTATTATTTTGGCACGGAGTACGATGTAAGTATTTTCATGCTTTAGCATATCGCATGCGTGTAAATGCTAACATGATAGTAGGCTTACCATGCGGCTAGTTGCTTACATGAGATAAACTGTTTGAGTGCCTGTGGGTGGAGGTTGGATTGTTTGAGTTGGAAAAACTCGTTGAAATCCGTGTTTTAGCCTACTTGCAAGTAGCAAAATCCGAAACGCTTTCAAAACGAACAGATATGCAATGTTTGTTTCCAAATTAGGCAATCTAGTCTATACTTGTTTGCTGTGCGCATAACATAGTAATTCTAGGCTAATAACCGGAACAAGAGCATGTAATGTTTTCAAAATCGGATATCACGGTTAGTAGAGGCCGATCTTCGGACCGGGCGAAAGGGGGTGCTCATAGCTGACCTTCCCCGATCGTACCCAAGCTCCCGAGCTAAGACAACTTTGGTAATGACGGACACGTGGCCTTCGGCACCGAGTCAGGGTTTCCTAAATTTCCCATTTTAAAAATATTTAGGTCGCGACTCTGTATCTGGCAAAGCAGTCCATGTTTGGCACTACTTTTCAAAAAAATCTATTTTTTTCAAAAACGATTTGCCAGAGTTGGACTCTTTGGTTCAGATTAAGAACCGCAACAACAAAAGGGAGTCCGAACTGTAGAGTGAAGCCCACGGGGACGTCTACAGTTTCTGGCGACTCTGCTGGGGATTTTAGAGAGCTTGATTCGAACTCGTGATATCCTGTTTTGACTACACTTATGTGTTTCTTTGCATTGCATGTGCATTGGTGCGCCTAGGACACCGTGTTGGCCATCTGCTATTCCTGAGCGGTTTGCTGGAGGCTTGTCTTGTCAAGGCATGACCATAAGGCTGACCGGTTGCGGGCTCTGCCAGTATGGGAACACAAACCCCGGTTTTACCGGGGCACCCTTTTTGACCATTCGACCTAGTGCATATCGGAATCCATAGTGACCATTCCAAACTAGGACAGGTTGCTTACCCGATGTTAGGTTGTTTGAAACTGCTACATGCGTAGTGAAACCCTAGCTCCTGACAAAATAGGACAGGGAAACCCTACCCCAACATAGGGGTGTTTTTGGCTCTCATTTACTTGATATGTGCTTTTAGAGTGTATCTCCACAGGAATGCGCATGTCAGTTTGCAAGATTGGGTATCCGGCCTGCGGGCACCAGTATTAGTATTTTGAGAATCAGTCATATCTGCGGGTATCAGATTCAGATTTGGGGCAGTGATTTCGGGGAACAGTGATCAGTAATAGAATACAGTCGTTCAGCTTTGCTCATATCCGTTTCAGTGAAGTTGAGTTGAGATGCTGTCTGTTTTCTCTTTTGCTAGGTAGTCCTGGAATCATAGCTTCAGAAGGCTCCACTATCCCCCGGGTACATTGGATTTGTGCTGATAGACTTTGTCAGGTCAGAGACTCAGTTCAAGGGTAATCAGGGCCAGAGAAGGCTAGTCAGGCACAGACCACCAGTACAACAGCTACCAGATCAGTGATCTTTGAGCAGTCGGGTTGAGATTTTCAAGCCTACTGCAGACACAGATATACCGGTTGCTCAATTAGATCAGGACAATATGTCGAGTCTGGAAGAGATGGTGGCCAACTCCAGGATAGTATGAAAGCCATGCAGCAAGACGCTGTCCGTCGAGCAGAATCCGCCAAGCAACAGGCCGTGGTCATAACCCAACAGGCAGAGACAATTGCCAGGCTAGGGCAGCAAACCGGGGTATCTACTTCACACCAGGCTCCTCCCCCACCAAGAGTTCCCATACTCGGGGAGGCAACCCATGTCCAGGATGATACGGACATTCCAGTCGGGCCAGCTCCGCCTCCGGTTCTGCCCCAGCTATCTAAAACACCCACCAACCTACCTGACTCTCTCTTTGAGTTCAAGACGGACCCCACAGCATCGAAAGTGAGCAAGCTTGAGAAATTGTTCAAAAAGTCTCAGGGAGCCCACTCTATTCCTGATATAGAGGATGGTTATACCGACTCAGTGGTGACATTACCGGATCGGTTCAAGATGCCACATATCAATCGATTCGATGGCTCTGAAGACCCAATGGTGCACCTCCAACTGTTTTCTGATATCTTGAGGCCAATGGGTTTGACCACAGCCCAGAAATTGTCACTATTCGGCCGAACCTTGTCTGGGATAGCCGCAATCTGGTATGCGAAATTGGAGAACTCTGTGAAACAGAATTGGGAAGAGATGGCTGAGGCCTTCAGTGATCAGTACTCCTACAACACACAGATTGGGGTCACAACCCGTGATCTTGAAGTCACCCGTCAAGAGCCAAAAGAGGGTTTCTCAGAATTTGTGGCGAGATGGAGAGCAAAGGCCTCGATGATGGCTGCAAGGCCTTCCGACAAAGACCAAATACGGATGGTTGTACGCAACCTCCAACCCAAGCTTATGCAAAAGATGATTGTGCTCCCCTTCCTCACCTTTTCAGACCTACAGGAGATGGGGGTACAGATCGAGGATGCTATGAAGCAGGGCCTTATTGACCAGGAGAAAGAGCAACCCAGAGAGCATTTACCCACAGTTCGGATGCGACCACCAGTGGTGACACAGCTGCTATAACTTCAGACATGGGCATGGTCACCACCACCACACAAAAAATGACCACCCCATTCACCGGTGCATCCAAAACTAGCTCACAAATAGCCAAATACCCACCTCAGGGCCAAAGGGTGTTTACCCCACTGTATATGTCTCTGTCAACGGCCCTGATGACCCTGATCAAAAAGGGGTATCTGAAGCCACTGGAGCCACAACCATTACCAAAGAAACCCCCTCCCTCACATAACCCAGCTGACTACTGTGCCTTCCATCAGCGAGCTGGCCATGACACTGACATGTGCTTTCGTCTTCGTCATGAGATCCAAAATCTCATTGACAACCGAACGATAGCTCCACCTTCAGACCCCAATGACCAAGTACCTCATCCACATCTCAATTTAATCCACACATTGGCCGTCCCTTACGACCCCAGGGTATACATCACCCCAGCCCATTTATCCAAACCGGAGGTGTTTATCCCGGAAAGCATGGACTTATGCATGATGGGTGCATCTGAACCCCAATCATCTCAAATCCATGAACCCACTACTTCTGAGCTGATGAAAATGATTGAAGACCTTCAGAGAACTGTGGCAGATCTAGCCTTTGGGGTTTTGGCCCCACCATCGACCATATCATGTACCAGGGAGTTTGTGTCTAAAGGCTCCCTAACCTCGGGACAAGTTGCATTGGAAAAAGGCCAATCCCTTGACGAAGTGGAAGTAAGCGGAAAGAACAAGGTAGGGGCAGGCATTGGCCCCCATGAACACCTTCGGTGGGATATTGAGGCTTTGAAAACTGAAGGACTGAACAAAGAGCAAGTCCTTGCGGTTGTTACAGAGGCTGTGGATGACACTTTCACCACTCAAGTTGGGGGCAGTTTGAATCAAGGGGTGAGCCGGGAGAAGGGCCTTTATACCAGGAATGTTCCTTTCAGCCCTAATCCCGTGCTCGGAAGAGATCAGCAAACCCAGTCAACGCCTGCCAATCCCTTTGCTGGTGCATCCAGCAAAACTCCACAAACCTCAAAACACCCACCTCGAGTCCAGAGGGTGTTCACACCACTGTACATGTCTCTATCAGCGGCCTTGAGGGTCCTAATTTAAAAGGGGCACCTGAAACCCCTAGAGCGGCGGCCACTGCCAAATAGACTTCCTCACTCCCATGATCCAACCAAGTACTGTGCCTTTCATCAGCAAGTCGGCCATGTCACTGATAGTTGTTTCCGTTTTCGCCACGAAATACAAGATCTGATTGACAATAAGGTCATCGTCGCACCAGCCCCTGCAAAGTCTATCGGCACTGGATCGGTGAACTTGGGGGATAATGTGATGTGATCAAGAGATGAACCACCTGCGGGCGTCGTTCAGTTTATTTCAGATGTGGTGGATGGCGTGCACTATTTTGAGCAATGTACAATTGCTGTTAATTTTGCTTTCTGACTTGGGTATTGGGTCAGTTTTGTTATGTTGCTTTGAGTCTGTCTCTTTATTTTGAGTCAGTCTTTTTATTTCAGGTCTGTCTTGTTGTATCGAGTCAGTCCTGTTTTTGTTGAAGTCGGGTGATTTCGGGGGTGTTACCTCGAACATCACTCGCTTGTTTTGTGTCTGTCTCTTTGCTTTCTTTTGAGTCTGTTTCTGCCGAGGAGCCAGTTGTGCCAACAGATTTGACGAAACAGCAGTAATTTTCACACTCTTGTGTTTGCTTTTGCCGTGTGCCAGTTGTACCAGAAATTCCAAATGAAATGGCAGTGCATTCCACCTGCTCTCTTGTGCCTTGAAGTCATTGTAATGACCTAAGTTTTTTTTAAAACCTTTTTGAACACTGCGGTGAAAACAAAGAGGAAAGAATTCCTCGGGATTTGCAAAAACTTGATCAATTGAGATAAAGAGAGGCGTGCTAAGCCCTTAATGAATGAAATCATGCTTGTTAATGTGAGTACTAAGAAGGACCCTAGCTTTGATCCAGATTGGTCCTACACTGTCTTCAGCACGAGCGATTTGTCGCTTTCTTAAAAACTTTCAAAAAATGTTTTACGCGGTCCTGCGAAGACATGTGTGGAATCGTTCTTGAGATTGTGCAGCTTAGGATCGCTCTCAGCCTCGAGACTCAACCCCTTTGCTTTCAAACCTTGAACTTGGATTCAGAACGTTCAAAGGACAATCATGATGTGAGGCCTGTGTGGCCAGCTTTGAAGCAGCCCTCGAACAAGAGGCACCAAAGTCAGATCAAGAAGATCAGATCTCATCAGAAGAAGCTTGCAAAGCTAGATCAGAAGCACCCCTCGAACTAGGGGCAAAAAATATCCGATGTGCTCGAAGAGCCAAAGGTGGATCTTTCTGCAAATCAATGACACCCATTCTCCTAGATTCAGATGACTTCGGGATCTCAAACCATTCAACATGGACAAAACTACACTTTTACCCTTTGAGAGGCTCGCTGGGCCGAAAACCCGGAAGCGTGACCCAGGCAAAAGTTAGAGCAAGGAAAATATATACAAAAGAGAAGAAAAGACAAAAAATACAAGGAAAAGAAAAGAAAAGAAAAATACAAAAAAAATGCAGAAGAAATGAAAAGAGAAAAAAAAATGCAAAAAAAAAATCCTAAACAAAAAAATTGAAAAGGAAAGAAAAACATAGCTCGCAAGGTCGAAAACCTGCATCGGGCGCCTTGGCAAAAGTTAGAGCCTAAAAGGGAGAGGTTAAATACCCGAGTGTACCTTAACCCCGAACTACATAAGGCTTGATTCCCATCTTTGGGATACGTAGGCAACTTCATTCTGAAGTCCAGCCGTAAAACAATTCAAATTCGATTGTGTCCATGCGATGGTTCTGGTCATCTTTGTCCTCTCTGTATCTGAGAGTCTGGTTGTGTTCATCGCTCCGAAGACTGAATACAATGCGCTGCAGCATCATCCAAACAAGGGGCAACTTTCCGTTGCCATTCAAAACACTGCGGTGTCATTTCAAACAAGGGGCAACTTTCCGTAGCCATGCAGTGTCCTTCAGACAAGGGGCAATTTTCCATTGTTATGGATTCGAGGTTGCGCATCTCGAGAGTAGGTTTCATGCTCTTTCAGCAAGTGGCTGTTTGCAAAAATAGTTTTTGAGAATTTTTACTAAGGTTGACTAATTTTCTCGAAAATTGTTCCATCTTTTCCAAAAACCGGACCATTTCTTGGACCCAAAAAAGGAAAATTTTCAGTGCTCATAGCCTGACTTGCATGATTTCAAATCAAAAATCGAACAAGCATGTTAATTTAACTCTCACATTCGTCAAAATTGTTTTAGTAGAAAGCCAAAAAACAAAAAATGGTCAAAATGATGAACTAGGGGCACAGTTGAGTCAGGTGTCCTGTCTTTTCCCCGTTGCCACCATACTTGCCAGAAAGGGCACTCTACCTGCCAGAAGAGGGCACAACTGAGGTTAACAACAAAAGGGCTGAAAGCTCTCAACATCCTCCAAGCAACGAGGTATCAAGCCAAGTGCGAAGCACGAACTGGACTGGGGCAAGATATTCCACTCCATCATCTGGACAGATCTAACCATGTCCAAACTCCCCGGCAGAGCATCGTCGACCGATGTCAGCCGCAGATTCGCTATACACCCAATTGTAGCGCGGCCCCTCTGTGGAAGAAACTCACTGTTGTGAACAAGAAAAGAATCTAGCAGGATGCTAGGGGCAAGAACCCGCAACTTCCTGTTTAACCATCAACTACCCAGGGGAGGGATAAAAAAAGAGAGATTAAAGAATAGAGAGATGTGCGTTGAGAGAAAAAGTGAGAAAAGGGCTTTTTCGTGAAAAATAGAGCTTGAGGGCCGAGTGATGTGAGGATCACAAATGAGAAAGGGTGGGAAACACTACCCGGTGAAACAGGCTCCCTGTGCATGTCTGAGTGTCGTGTCTTTTTGTTTTATCTCCATTCTTGTTTTGAGTCGTCTCGAGTATTACTCGACGTGTTTAGGTTGTTTACCCATTGTTTTTCATTGTTGAGTCTTTTTCGCTGTGTTCAGTCATAGGCTCAATACCCGGTTAAGAACTCATTTCTTAATTTTAAAAAAAAATCATCTTGTGCTCAGAGTGCTATGCCATTCTCCACATTTGTGCAAAAAAGGAATTTGTTCTTTCAAAAACTACAGGGTTCAACCCAGGTCATGTGAGAACAGTAAGATCAGGATCTATCTGAAGCTATATAGGTTCCACACTGCAAAGCAAAAGAAAAGAGGGAAAATCGAAGCATCTGAGTGTGTTTCACCTCCAGCAAATTCCGTGGGATGTACCCCTTCAAGCCTTGTCAATGCTCCGAAGTATGGGTGTGCCTCTACCTCAAGCTCAAAATGTTTCTGCGGAAGTATCAACTCATGTCTCCGATGCGTAGCTCATTGTCAGTTTGCATGCACGAATCGTATCCTTTTGGAATCTATTGTGACTCATCCGAGAGGTAAATCGGAGGTTGCGTTTGAATTGGTCTCGTTAAGGCGTGTATTTCCTTATTCGACATTTTATTTCAAACACACTGTTGAGATTGCATCGAATATGCATTGATTATTGTGCATAGAATGTGTACGCACACTTGTTCCAATTGCATTGTTATGCACCCACTTCATTTGCATTGTGATGCACATCCCAGTCACATTGTTATGCACTCATTTCACTTGCGTTGTCATGCATGTTTCGCCCACATTGTTGTGCGCCTTTTTACTTGCGTTGTTCCTCTTTCCTCTCTCGCGTGTACTACGCTGAGAGGTTTCTTTTTGCTTTCCTCTTTCGTCTCTCGCGTGTACTACGCTGAGAGGTTTCTTTTTGCTTTCCTCTTTCCTCTCTCGCGTGTACTACGCTGAGAGGTTTCTTTTTGCTTTCCTCTTTCCTCTCTTGCGTGTACTACGTTGAGAGGTTTCTTTTTGCTTTTCTCTTTCCTCTCTCGCGTGTACTACGCTGATGAGGTTTCTCTTTGCCTTTCTTTCTTCTCTCGCGTGTACTACGTTGAGAAGTGTTACTCTTTCCTCTCCTGTGTACGATACGCTGAGAGATGTTGTGTTTGAGACTCCGGGTATTCTCGGTAGTCGCTTTTAGCCTTCTCCGCGTGAGACGCCGTGAGAATTGCTTAATTCTCTTTCATCCTTTCTGCATGAGATGTAGTTTGGTTCATGTTTACTTGCTTGCATAGCATTCGCTTAAAATGTTGCATTTATTTTGCATAATTGCTTCATCACAGCATCCTTTGCATGATCATAAGTTATGCACTTGCATTGTGCATCACTTCGCATCCTGCCCCTGAACTACGCTGGTTTGATTCCTTGCAAAGGGATACGTAGGCAGCCTGCGGGCACAACCATTTATCTATCTATATTTTGTTTGTTTGTCCAAGTCTTCGGCCTTATCAAAAATGGGTCGTCTCTAGACTTTGACACTCACTCCCGTCATTGTTATGACTTTCGAGTTCTGTCAAAGAGGGGCAACTGTAGACACCCCATTTTTGACCGCGCTTAAGACTTGGGCACTACTGATGGTTTACTTGTTGGAGAAAGGTGTGTAGGGCGAAGGTTCAGTTTCTTCGGCAAGGAGAGAGGCGAATCTCAACTTCACACCCCATTTTGAACCAAAATTATTTTGGATGGTTTTGAGACCTTAAAACCCTCTCTTTCAAAACATTTTGGAAATAAAATTCCCACGATGTTCCGACGCTCGCATTTCGGTAAATGGTGCGCTTTTCGGTAAACCAAGCAAGGACAAAGTGGAGATGAATGAAAGAGAGATGAAATCTTTGAAAAATCCTTCAAAACACCTTACTTCGGGGTTTGAAGTTGAAGAGGAGAGGAGAAGAGGGGAGAAAACAAGTTGGAGAAGAGGTTCGGCATGAATCTGGGTAGAAGAGAGTCAAGCAGTCCTCGCTAAATCAAGCTCATCTATCTATACACTTGGAGTTAAGCTATGAGGCCATAACCATTGGAAAGAAGACTTCCGGGGGTTCATTTTGCACTCAAGAATCTCTCAAAACCAAGTCCGGGTGGGGGAGGTATGATTGGTTGAAGTTGGGCATCATCCCGGTTGGATCGAGTCTGCGCGGCTTCACCAAAAAGGGCATAACGTTTTCCACAGAAGGAATTTTAATGCAAGGTTTACGCCATTGGAAAGATAACTTCCGGGGCTTCAATCTGGACATCCACCGGCACTTTTTGACCTCATTGGCCACCCATCGGCACTCTATTTAGCCGACCGGCCAGTACCAATTGCAGGTCGGCAATATATTGTGCCGACCGGCACTTTATTGGCCGATGACCCTTTTTCTTGGCCGGTTTGACCCTTTTGACTCTTGCAGGCATGGTGCATGCCAGCTGTGCCAGCTGGGATGCACAGACCCGACCCCCCATACATATATGTGGCTATTTTGCACCCTTTTGAGCCTTTGACCCCCCCTTTTGCTTCTAGAAGCTTGAACCCTTTGGCCAAGCTTCTTGGAGAAGCTTGGCCAGCTGTTTTAGCTTCTCCAAGAAGCCTTGAGCCATTTGCACCCTTTGCCCCTTTCATTTAGCTTGTCTTAGAAGCCTAGAACCTTTTCCATTGCCTATTTAAAGAGCTCTCCCCCTCCATTGTAAAGGGTTGGAGATTTTGAGCAAAAAAACCAGAGGGAAGAGATATATATCTGATATACATACATACACTCTCTATATCTATCTTCTCCAAGCCTCCAAACACCTTTGTTCTTGCACCATTTGTCCTACAACACCTAGCACAACACCTCCATCCTCCATTCCAGCACTTGGGAGGCCATTTGCAGAGGTTAGAAGCTCAGAAATTTAGACCAAGAGCTGCTGGTTTGCTACTCTTCAAGGGTAAGCATCCATTTCCCTTAAACTTGCATTTTTTAGCTTCATTGGTTAGCCTTATTTACAAGTGTTTTTGAGCTTTGATGTAAACTGTAAAGAGGCTTATTTTGAGACCTTCTTCAACATTGAAGAAGGGCTCAACACTGTTGGGGACCTCCATGTGTCACTTGCCATTGAACCCCTCTTTGATCCCCATTTTTGCATGATTTGTTAGCACATTGAGCTTCTGTTTTTCGACCCTGATCAGAACTGAAAAGGGTCTTATTTTGACTCTCTCTCCACGTCCCATGAAGGGCCTTTGGCTTTTTGATCCATGTTTAGTATACTTCATGTTATAGCCCTCTTGTGGCCCTAATCTTGCATTGCATTTTGAGCATGTTTTTATATTGATTTGGGGCTTGTCATCTACTGTAAGTAGTCATATTTTTGGTCCCTATTCAGTGTTGTAGAAGGGTATTTTTTTGTTTGGGCTTTGCATCTACTACTTGCTTCATTGCCTCCCTTGCGGAGCCATTTTTGCATGCCATTTTAGTCCCACTTGTGCTTACTGTCTTCCCATGCTTTGTATTGTAAAAATGCTTGTCTCGGGGCTGCCTTGCTTCTGTCTCTTCATTGCATGTTCAAATTATGCATGCTTTGTATAGCTGTAAGCCATTTCATGCGCCTAATCTTGGGTTTCGGGGCCTATAGCATGCATTGGGTGACATATTTCCATGTTTTGGGACCATTTGGCATCATGTTCCAGCGCTGAAATCTGCATGTTTATATGCCATGTTTCATCATTTGCCATGTCTTGTTAGGGTTGATGTTGTATCTTAGGATTGATCCATGCATTGGACATGTTTGTGTGCATTTCGGTTGCCTCATTTCACCTAATGGCCTCCTATGTGAGTGTGGCTGAGGCTATCTCATATTGGTGTAAGCCCATCTTGCATTGTGTATGCCATGTTTCAATGCGTTGTGTTGTGTGCATTGTGTGTGCCATGTAGTTGCATTGCATGCTTGTGTGTTAGCTTGCATGCTTAGGTTGCATGTGCATTGTTGTGCATTGCCTCACCTCTTGATCAACCATGATTGAGGTTGGGTCCCTTGTATGTTTGTGTGCATTGCATTTGACATTGAAATGCAAACTTGGCCTCTTAGGCCATCATGCGTCGAAATGCGCCATTGATGGCCCGAGGGTCAAGGGCCGTGCTCCCTTGAGTCTATTACATGATAGGGAGTATGTCCATGCATACATTTGCCTAGAAATTCTATGCCATATACTGCCTGTCCTCTGTTGCTATCAAAACTGTTTTCTGCAGGAAGTTTCTGCCGACCGGCAACATACAGTGCCGACCGGCCATTTGTGAATGGCCGATAGCTTAATCAGCAGCCGATGGACATTCCTCATGGCCGGCGGGCATTTCCTCCAGCCGATGGTATTCTACAGTGTGTAAGGAACATGTCCCAGGACTTTGGCAGTCTTTGGAGAGGCAGGGCAGTGTAAACAGAGGTAGTAGTGCTATGGCAGCGAGTTTCCGAGCGAAGCGTGTCAAGCATGCATCATTCGCGCACTTCGAGGCGGGGCTGCGGCCTTTTCCCTTTTGCATTTAATTTGTTAATTAAATTAGAAGTTCTGTAATAATTAGTTTAGTATTATTCTTTCGGACTGTATTATTCTTTTGGTCCCTCCGAGCGGGGGCGAACTTGTAATAAGCGTGTGTGAGTGGTGTGTATGTCTTCCAACCCCCACTTCTTTCTTCCTTTTATTTACCCGCTTACGATGGTAGATTAGGGCACGTTTATTTTAGCATACCTTATGCAATGCATGCGTGCATCCATGCATTTGTTGACATGCACCGGGCTCAGTACATCATGCAAACCGCATTATATCTTCAAATCCAACTTGAATACGTGCATCAAATGATTGCATTTCACATGCCATTTTAGGGTTAGCCGAGCCTATCCTAATCACATTCTGTATGCGATGCATTAGTCATCCTAACATGAACTAGGGCATGCATTTTTGCTAACTAGTTTATTATTTTGGCACGGAGTACGATGTAAGTATTTTCATGCTTTAGCATATCGCATGCGTGTAAATGCTAACATGATAATAGGCTTACCATGCGGCTAGTTGCTTATATGAGATAAACTGTTTGAGTGCCTGTGGGTGGAGGTTGGATTGTTTGAGTTGGAAAAACTCGTTGAAATCCGTGTTTTAGCCTACTTGCGAGTACCAAAATTCGAAACGCTTTCAAAACGAACGGATATGCAATGTTTGTTTCCAAATTAGGCAATCTAGTCTATACTTGTTTGCTGTGCGCATAACATAGTAATTCTAGGCTAATAACCGGAACAAGAGCATGTAATGTTTTCAAAATCGGATATCACGGTTAGTAGAGGCCGGTCTTCGGACCGGGCGAAAGGGGGTGCTCATAGCTGACCTTCCCCGATCGTACCCAAGCTCCCGAGCCAAGACAACTTTGGTGATGACGGATACGTGGCCTTCGGCACTGAGTTAGGGTTTCCTAAATTTCCCATTTTAAAAATATTTAGGTGGCGACTCTGTATCTGGCAAAGCAGTCCATGTTTGGCACTACTTTTCAAAAAAATCTGTTTTTTTCAAAAACGATTTGCCAGAGTTGGACTCTTTGGTTCAGATTAAGAACCGCAACAACAAAAGGGAGTCCGAACTGTAGAGTGAAGCCCACGGGGACGTCTACAACAGCCAGCTTCGAAGATGGCTTCAAAGGTTGAAAAAGCCAGTTCAACATCTGAGTCAGCAAGTTCGTGGGTACCTGGGGCCCCAGATTGGTTTGTAATGCAGAACAAGCCTAGGGAGGTGCCTGCTCAAAGGAATGTTGGAAACCAAGGCAGGATGGTCAAGCCTCCTTTGGTGGCTCCGAACAACTGGGTACTGCTGAAACATCCAAAGACAAAGGAACCAGATATGGTTCCAGTCATTTCCAGATCACAAAGGAGGAAAATTCAGCGCATGTACACCCAGTACCAGCAAGATTTGAAAGAAAGTGGAGAGAGTTCTTCACTGATTAAGACAGAAGGAAAGAAGACTTCGGAGTCAGACCGTACTCCAAAACCGACTCTACAAAGCAAAGTGGTTTGTAGCAGAGAACAGTTGGCCCAGGTTCATTCTGAACTAAAGGCCAGAGAGAAGTCTAGTTTGGCAGGGTTGGAGAAGGCCCTGATGGAAAGTGACAGCGAAACAGAAGAAGAGATTGGCATGAGCCAAAAGAAGGAAATGGCAGAAGAAGAAATGTTCGAAGCCTTCATGGCTGAACAAACATTTCTGACTGAAGAACCAGTTGAGAAAGATCCTTCGAAGGGATCAGTTATCAATGAAGTGCCAGAGTGCAGCATGGAGGATGCTGCTGAAGACACCAAGCAAGGTAGCCAAGAGGGGAAGAAGGTACAGCCAGCCATCCAATTTGGCTCATTTTCTCCAGTATCAGTCAATATGGTACACATATTGCCTCATGAGTTCCAGGCTGGGGATGAGGACCAAGACATGGATCCTATTCCAGTCTCCAGTGAGGAATCGCAAGTGAGTATGGTACAGGATGGTCCTAGAATGGCTATCCCGATGGAAACTGAATGTGGGAGCGAGGAAGAGGTGAGCATCAACCTCTCATATCCTTTTGAATATCCCTCGAATTCCATGACACAACATGTCAAGCCTTTGTACATCAAGGCTTTCTTCGATGGGATACAACTGAATCGAGTCCTGATAGACAATGGGGCAGCAGTAAACTTGTTACCGAAATCTTCTTTGAAGAAACTAGGGAAAAAGAATCCCAGGTTGATCCCAACCAGCACAACCATCACTGGCTTTGCTGGAGATAAACAAATGGCTCAAGGGATTCTACCCATTAACTTGAGCATGGGAACTAGGGATTGCATGACAACATTCTTCGTAATCGACAGCAATGCTAAATATAATGCTTTACTCGGAAGAGATTGGATCCACACTAACAAATGTGTGCCTTCCTCTTTGCATCAGAAGATCATGATGGCTTTGGGCAATGGCGAGACAGAGGAGATTGATGCAGATCCTCAACCCTTCATAGCCTGTGCAGACTTTGCAGAGGCCAAGCTGTATATTGAGGAGTGACACCACTCAGTATACTGAGGAAAGCTGATGGCTCAGCCGAAGTGACGGCTGATGAGGAAGTGACACACCTGAAGCACTTAGTCCAAGAGAGTGCTGATGAAGAGGTTGTCGTTAAAGATGACAATGATGCCTGGTTATAGGCAAAGAGATGAAGAACAAGAAGCCAAGTCTTTGGCTCTGATTAAATTCTCAACATTGGACGTAAAAGCAATAGTCCAGAAAGTACAGAAGCAAGAGAGAAAAGCCATGATAATTGGCTGTGAACAAGAGCAGCAACAGGTCAGAATTTTGACCCTTGGGAAATACTGTGCGTTGGACATTGAAACAAAAGTCCAAGAGATACAGGAAGAAGATGCCTTGTGGACAGATTTTGTCTATGAGGAAGAGGGCAGAGACGTCGAACTAAAGAACCTAGGAGCAGAACAAGGTAAGAAGGTCGCTTCGAAGGATGAAGAAACCAAAGAAGAAGCTTCAATGAGTTCTCAGACACAAGACCCTTTAGAAGAAGTGAATCTAGGGGAAGGTTCTGTGCAGCAGCCCACCTATATGAGTGCTTGTTTGAATGCTCTGGACAGAGACCAGTTGTTGGTTGTTCTAAAGAAATACAAAGATTGCTTTGCATGGTCTTACAATGAACTGCCAGGATTGGATAGGTCATTAGTGGAACATAGGCTCCCTATGAGGCCTAATTTCAAGCCATACAAGCAGAAACCTAGAAGAATGAGTCCAGAAGTAATTCAGAAAGTCAAGGAGGAAATTCTTAGACTACTCAAGGCAGGCTTTATTAGGACAGCCAGGTATGTCGAATGGCTATCTAATATTGTGCCTGTAGTTAAGAAGAATGGCAAAATGAGGGTATGCATCGATTTCAGAAACTTAAATCTAGCAACTCCCAAAGATGAGTACCCTATGCCTATAGTGGATCTGCTGGTAGACAGTTCAGCAGGACATCAGATTTTATCAATGATGGATGGGCACTCTGGTTATAACCAAATCTGCATTGCAGAGAGGATATCCACAAGACAGCATTCAGATGTCCTGGGAATATTGGCACCTTCGAATGGGTTAAAATGCCATTTGGTTTAAAGAATGCTGGGGCTACATACCAGAGGGCTATGAACACTATCTTTCATGACCTCATTGGAGGGTATCTAGAGTGTTATATTGATGACATTGTAGTGAAATCCCAGTCCATGGAGGAGCATCTGTTTCATTTAGAAGCAGCTTTTGAAAGAATGAGGAAGTTCAAGTTGAAGCTCAATCCTCTTAAGTGTGCTTTTGGCGTATCATCTGGAAACTTCTTGGGTTATGTGGTACACAAGAAAGGAATACAGATTGACCAGAATAAAGCCAAAGCCATCATTGAAGCCAGGCCTCCATCAAGTAAGAAAGAATTACAAAGGTTCCTTGGGCAGGTTAATGGAAGGTTCATCTCTAACACTGCAGGGAAAACTAAAGTATTTTCTTCCTTATTAAGGCTAAAAGATGAAGAGGAATTTGTGTGGACAGCAGAGCATCAGATTGCTTTCGAAGGTATCAAAGCCTACTTGGCCAACCCTCCAGTGTTGATGCCACCAAAGGGGAACAAGCCCTTGAAGTTGTACATAGCTGCAGCAGAAGACTCATTGGGAGCTTTTTTGGCCCAAGACAATGAAGAAGGCAAGGAGCAAGCCATTTATTACCTTAGTAGGTTTTTAAATTCTTGTGAATGTAAATATTCAGCTGTTGAAAAGCTATGTCTTGCTTTGTATTTTGCTGCGATGAAATTAAGATATTATCTTTTACCTACAACTGTCTTGGTAATTGCAACCACAGATTTGGTTAAGTACATGTTATCCAGACCTATGTTGAGGGGGAGAATTGGCAAGTGGATACTAGCCTTGTCAGAATTTCATCTAGAATATGTCCCTCAAAGGGCAGTAAAAGGGCAAGTTTTAGCCAATTTTCTGGCAGACCATCCATCTCAAACAGAAAGCCAAGAGATAATGGAGCTTGGTATGGCTAATGTTGAGCCATGGCAGATGTGGTTCGATGGATCGAAAGCCAATGGCTTAGTTGGAATTGGTGTTGTGATTAAATCTCCACAGGGGGTAGAAACCACACATGGTTTCAGAGTGGATGAAGCCACTTGTTCCAATAACCAGGCTGAATATGAAGCCTTAATAGTGGGACTAGAGATTCTCATTGGATTACAAGTGCATGCGGTTGACATATTTGGGGACTCTCAATTGGTGGTTAACCAAGTGAAAGGGGTTTTCAAGTGTCAAAGCATAAGTATTTTGCCATACTATGTTGTTGCATTGCATTTGCTTTCTCAGTTTCAAATAGCAAATGTAACCTATGTTCCAAGATTCTTGAACAATAGAGCTAATGATGTGGCTCAGAAAGCTCGAACTTCAAGAGAAGGGATAATACCTAAAGGGACATAAGCCAAACAACATATCAGAGATTAATACAACCTTTGAATAAAAGGAATGTGATCTGGAAGTCAATCATAATGACTTACAAGAACAAGATTAGAGACATCCAATAATGCAGTATTTGGCTGGTCCATCTTCGAAGGCCAGCAGGAAAATCAAATTACAGTCTATGCAGTATATGATATATGGCAATGCTCTCTACAAAAGGGGGGGGGAGATGGCTTATTGTTGGAATGTTTAGGCCCAAAAGAAGCATTAACAACTATGGCTGAGGTTCATGAAGGCATCTGTGGTGCTCATCAACCTGGTGTAAAGATGAGATGGTTGCTTCGAAGGCATTCCTACTATTGGCCAACTATCCTTAAAGACTGCATAGAATATGCAAAGGGTTGCCAGGCATGCCAAAAGCATGGCACAATAAGGCATGTGCCCATAACTGACCTACATGCAGTAGTGAAGCCTTGGCCATTCAGAGGATGGGCCATGGATATGATGGGAAAAATACACCCACCTTCTTCGAAGCACCATTGTTTCATTCTAGTAGCCACTGATTATTTCACTAAGTGGGTCGAAGCCAAGCCATATAAAGCTGTGGATCAAACAGAGGTCATTGGGTTCATTAAAGACTTGATCCATAGATTTGGCATCCCACAAACCATTACTGTGGATAATGGGACTGTATTCGATGGGAAAATGGTGAAGTCTTTTGTGGCAGAGTTTGGAATTAGCCTTGTTAATTCCACACCTTATTATGCACAAGCCAATGGTCAAGCTGAATCATCCAACAAGTCCTTGAAAAAAGGAATACAAAAGATGGTGGAGGATAATCCCAGGGATTGGCATAACCTTCTGTTGGATGTCTTATGGGCTTACAGAACCTCCCCAAGATCAAGCACAGGAGTTACTCCTTATGCCTTAGTATATGGGCATGATGCAGTTTTACCTGTGGAAATTAATGTCAAATCTTTGAGGGTAAGATGCCAAGATCAGTTAGATCCTGAGCAATACCATCAAAGTATGTGCTTGGAGTTAGAAGGCATAGATGAAGCTAGAATTTTGGCATTAAATAGCATTCTTTCCAAAAGAAGAAGGCAGCCAAGAATTATAACAAAAAGTCAAACACATTGGCTTTGATGAAGGTGATTTGGTATGGAAAACAATACTCCCAATAGGAATTAAAAGCCATAAGTTTGGCAAATGGTCACCTAACTGGGAAGGACCATATCAAATTCATAAAGTTCTGCCTTTTGGAGCATACCATTTGAGAAATCTGAATGGGTATGTACATCCCAAAAAGATTAATGGCAGATATTTGAAGCCTTATTTTCCAACCATTTGGGAAACACAAGGAATAGAATAAATGTTGAATACAAAAACACAAGACTACTCAAATGATAGACAAAAAATTGTTCTTTTATAAAGAATTAAGTACATTGTGCCACAAATTGGCCCAGAAATCATTACAATGTCTTAGTTGTTTTTGTACAATAGATTTCCTACTGCTAAGAGAGGGAGCTAGCTGAATAGCTATAGCCATGTCTTCTTTGCGATCAGCCAGTTCTTGGTTAGTGATTTGCAATTTAGTGTCAGTTCGAACCAAGGCCTGGTTTACTGCAGCTAACTCCTCTTCAAGTTGAGCTTTCTTTTCCAGCAGCTGGACTCGAAAGTGGGAGGCAGAGGAGTGTTGTTCTTTCAAAGTTGACACTTCGGTATGCACCTGAGAAACAAGACTCTGGTCCCTAGTCAGCTTCTCGTCCGCAGCCTTAGCAGCATGACAGATGTTAAGATAGAAATCAACAGTAGCTGCTGCCTGAGATAGATGACTTGAAGCATTCATGCCAGACTGCTCAGCAATTTTGCAGCATTGGAGGAATCCATTTCTGATTATTGGCCTTTGCAGAGCCTCGAAGGGAATCCTTGAGAAAGAAATTAGCAGTTCTAGGCATATATCTATATCTATCAAAGGTGCAGAAGGCTTGCTGCTGGAGGAAGAACTCTCAAAAATCTCTAGCAAGGAGTCAGCCAAGACTAATGGCTCAGCTTCAGCATTGAATGATGGAGAGGTAGAGGGCATATCGAAGAGACTAGCCAGTCTGGCTTCAAAGATGTCTACCTCATCCATGGACATGAAGGGTGCAGAGAATGTTGTGGTGGAAGACACAAAGGACTGCATGAGGATAGGAGAAATGAAAGGAGCATCCTTGGCAGCCTCTATGGTCTTAGCCACCAATGAATCAAGAGAAGAGGGGCTGGAAGTAGGCAAAGGTGATGAACTATAAATTGGAAGATTGCCAGCACCCTCTATAAGGGAATCAACTGCCGTCGGAGAGGGAGTAGCAGTTAGAATTTCTGTGAAGGAAGAAGAAGTAGACTGAGGCTGATCAAAAGCCAAAAAGGGGAGATATGGCTCTAAGCCAAGAAAAAGAGATGCAGGGATGTTTGGACTCAAAGAAGGTATGTCGAATATAGGCTTAGAAAGTGGGAGCATAATGTGGATGGTTTTCACATGTTGCATTTGGTCAACTTCAACTGAAATAGAGGGAGCCCTCGCTGGAAAGATGGACGCAATAGTTGTTGCTGCAAGAGGAAGAAATACAAAGGACTGTCAAAATTCAGTATCAAAAGTTGACAAAAAAGAAAACAGCGGAAGTGTGAAAGAACTTACTTGTTCCAGAGGTACCAACACTGATGGGAGAGCTGCGAAGGGAATAATGCTCGGCAGTCTGTTGCCTTCTTACAGCTTCTCTTTGAAGTGCATCAGCAGTAGCAGCCTCATCTCTCAAAAGTTGTTGCTGCCGTTTCTTCTCGGCCCTCTCAAAGACAATTATTTCCTTAGAATGTTCCTGCTCTACTGCCTTGGCAGCTGCTTCATGAATAGGGTCTTCAACCAAGTCAGTGGCAGGGACAGTCACTTTCTTTCTTTTTCTTCTTGGCGGTGATGCTACTAGCTCCTTGTCAATCCCCTTCTCTTCGATTTGGGGTTCAGATTCTTCACAGATAGGCTCTTTCTCCATTATTGTAGTGGTTGTCTCGAGGGAAGGAGGTTCGATTGTATCAGAAGTGGAGACAGCCACCTTTTGTCTCTTTGTTCTCTGTAAGAGCACTTCTTGCTCTTGCTCAACCTCTTTTCCTTCTTCCAGAGATTCAGGTTCCTCAGGAGGAAGGACTAGCTTCCTTTTCTGTTTTTGTTGTTTCTTCTTGAGAAGAGCCAAAGTCTCAGCTCTCTTGGGGGATTCTTCTTACGGAGACCCTGCACCAAAGAACACAAGTATAAGGGAAACGAATAAAAGATTCAAAAGAAAGAAAAAGGAAAATCTGAAAATACTTACCCTTCTTCGAAGCAGCTCTAGTAACTCTGGCTGGAGGAGATGAAGCTGCAGAAATAGTTGTGATAACTTCAGGGGAGGGGGGAATGTCCTCAGCTGTTGCTGACTTGGCTTTTGAAGGTACTCCCAACCCACTAGCAAGTCATGAGGATGCATAGACAGGCGCACTTCCATATTGGCTGTCCACCAGTTCTGAAATCTTTTCAAAACCAAGCCAGATTAAGAAAGGGAACAAATTGGAATTCATTCAAATCCTTCAACAGTTTAAGTATTGCCGTCTCTAGCTTGGATTTGGATATTCTCAAATCTCTAGCAGTAAGGTGGACGTTCGAGAGACTGCAAAGTGGAACAGGAATCCCTTGGGTGAGCCCAAATTGTCTTGCGAACTGGGAAGGGCAATACACCTCAGATATACATTTATAGGCTCGAGGGTGCAAAGTGCCAAGGAACAATTCCCTTGGTAACAGTATGGAAGCCCACATATCTTTATGAGGTGATGTGGAACACTCTTTATCAGCCGGAAAAGTCCGCAGCCAGGCTGGTCCTCTATTGGCTTCGAAGGGACAAAAGAAGGAGGCAGATGGAGAAATAGGGAGTTGGTAAAAGAAGGTAAAGTAATAAACGAAGGAAGCAGGATAAAGAGCAATCCTAGCATACTTCTCCCCATAAGTGCTAGGATCCTGGACAAGAAATCGGAGGCATTTAGAATGCAGATCAGTAAAATAGGCGAAGAGCCAGAGCTGGAGCACCCAGAAGGGACCTTCTTGGTTAACATCAAGTGGTCTTTCACAAAATTGGGAGCAAGCTCTGTATATATGACTTAACAGGTAAGGGGCAAGAGCTATATGTTTTTTCAAGACAAGTGCCTTTGCGAGGGGAGCAAACTCAGGCATAATCCTCTGAGATGATGTGCAAAAAAGAAATTTGCATAACCAGTACAAAATGAAGGAAAAGAATTCTCTGTCTTTCACAGGGCCTTCCTTTTTATTTTCAGCCTTTACAAAGTCACTATAAGAAGAGGTTAAGGCTGGAAGGGAAAATTTGACAGGAAGGTCCAGGTAGTTGGGAGTAAAAGGAGAGCCATGGGGGGAAAGCCCTAAAAGATGACAAATATCAAGAACGGTGGGAGCCATCATGCCACACCGAAATTGGAAAAAATTAAAAGCCATATTCCAAAAACATAAAGCGGCTGGAATCAAAAAGGGATCCTCAGGAATGATGAACCTGGAAAGGTGAAGAGCGTCGAGGATGTAAAGCTCTTGTAGGTCATCTTCTCTCGCAGGTACAACCCTGTCATACCATTCCTCCCATTCGGTTCTCAATGTCGGCCAGCAGCGATGAGGCTGGGTTAGTCTCCAGTTGCTCCAGTCAAGCCCTCCTTCATATAGCAGAAGGTGATCCTCCAAACGAGGGTACAAAGCTGGAAGTTGGTCAGGAGCTTCCCGAAAGATGGGTCCTAGGACATACTCTTGTCGGCGGCTATGGCGAGGAACGAAGAGACGCCCATCTATGTTGCTTGGCCCACCAGTCGTGAGCTTGGTGATTTCTTCATCAATGCATTTCTTCAAAGCCATAGTGGGGCTGAGACGGTCGCCAGTGGGCACTTTCGGCGAAGAAGAATCCATGGATAGCAAGTAGTAAGGAAGAGAGAGTTAACAGAAGATCGGTAGGGTTTGTGTGTTGAAAGAGCAAGTGATTTCAGAATACGAAACAAAGGGGTTTTTAAAAGCTTTGTGTCTAAAAAACATATTGCATAAGCTGCTAAGTACTAAAAGTACGAATACGAAGAGTTTCCCTCAATGTTGATACTTTTGGAGGGAAAAAACACAACTCAGATGCTGAGACTAGCTTCGAAGGAGAGTATTTGGCTTCGAACGCCAAATTTTGGCGCCAAAAATCAAACAACAACGGCTTCGAAATATAGAAGCCAGCTTCGAAGCATACTACATGCTTAAAGGTGCTAGAATGCTTGAGTAGTGGTCTACTTTGAAGAGTTAAAGACCTGTTTGAGGGTTATTAATCAAAGCAATGACCTTCGGAGCAAATCCTAGGATTCTTTAAGGGTAAGGAACACTGTTCGAAGCATCAAAACCAATCATTGGTTTGTATAAGAAGGAAATTGTCTGTTAAAATGAAACAGCATGGACTGCTCTTTCAAAGCAGAAGTGGTCAATCTAAAATTGACTGACTATATCAACCATGACCATGTATTGGTTAAAGTTGTTAAATTTGAAATGCTAATTCCAAATGATATCAACCAGAATTGTCAACTTTACTCCATAAATTGGAAAAAAGACATGTTGGTTCTTTTTAGTGTTTCATTAAAAACAATTGAGTCCAGATTTGAAGGATGAGATTGTTCAATTCGAAGTCCTGAATTGGCTTTTAAAAAAAAAGACAAAAGGAAACAGAATCAAACAATGTCAGATACAGAAAAACTTTGTTTGTATTAAAGCCAAGGCAATTACATCAAGTAACCATATCTGGGTACAAACTCAAGCTCATAAAAATAAGGAATAGAATAAATAACAAGATCATGAAATTTGGTCCAGCAGTGATCAATGAAATTTTGTTCTTTCTTTATTATATCCTCTATTTCCTCTAATGTTGGCTGCATGAGTTGATGTGCTCTCACTTCATAGTAGAGCTCTTCAGCTTTTATTTCGAAGGCTTCTTCTCTCAATTTTTGTTCCATTTCGTCTATAACCAGATCATCCCAATATGTAGAATCTTTATTCTTGAAATCATCAAATTCTTCGATGAAATTCTCTGCTTCGTATTGGGCTTGAATTCGGAGAGACGAAAGTTGGTCCAAAGATTGTGTAGTAACCTTGGAATTTTGATGCCAGTAGAGAAGCAATGGGAGTTGGTCCAGGAACGTATGAAGTTCTGCTTGGGCAAAGGGATTAAGGACATGGCTCCTAGTCAGAATGTCACAAGCCCATTGAAAGTTTTTGAGTGGGACTGCGTCCTCAAGCACATTGAAAGGCAAGTGAGAGAAAGCTGCAAGCAGAAGTTGAGCATGTTTCCGCTCAACTGGAGTAGGAAATGATGGAGGTTTGTAAGGTGAAAAGACTCCATTCATGGGGAGTGCAAGTCTCAGTTTTTCTGTCCAGCAAAGAGTTGGTGGAGAAGAAGGTATAGATGCTTCTGCTTCAGAAGATGAAGAAGAAGGTGTGGATGCTTCTATTATGGGAGATGGCATGGGGGTGGAAGGAACAAAGGCATTAATATAATCAAGCCAGTCAGAAGAGCAAATCTTCGCCTTTTTGGCTAAGAAGGATGGGTGGTACCCTTGAGCTTCTTCTGAACATTGGGCAACAAGCACTGTCTTGGTAGGCATGGAGGATGTGTACCATGCCACAAGAAGGTTTTCCTCCAAACTACGTCGAAGGTCAATGGGTACGTAAGGGTAGACCACTGAACTTCGAGCATAGGGAGGAAACTCCAAAGGGTCAGTAAACTCAATAAAATGATGGTTGATTCGTTCCTTCAAATCATAAGTCTCAGGTATTGACCAGTTTGTCCAGCCAGAGCCCCCAGAAGACGAAGAAGTTATATCTTCATCCCATGCAGATTTTTGTGAAGAAGAGTTTCCTAAGTCCATATTTGCAAATTGCCAAATCAAAGATTCGAAAGCAGTTCGTTCGAGGTACAAGGGGGAGTCAGAGGAAGAACTTCTTGTATCTGTGTCTGCAACTTGTTGAATCGAAGGATTAAGGACAATGTGTTCGTAGTCCAAAGGTCGGTAATTTGCAAAAGCTTCAATGACCTGAATGTAGAAAGGCGGGTAAAGGTGGCTAATGAATGCATGGAGGTTCTTTCGAGGAGAAACAACATTACTCAATGGCTCTTCGTGTGCTTGATCAAAAGAAAGGGAAATTGATTTGGCCATAGTCTGTTCAAGTGCTAAGGTATTGGGACGTTCAACAAATTGAAAAGAGTTAATGCAAATGATCACCAAGGAGATGACGGTTGTGTTTCCAGAAAGATAGATTCTATGCACATTCCGAAAGAGCGGGAAAGCTACGATCCACTAATATCACCAAGTATTGGGTATATTAGTGCGGGGGGTAATGTTGGCTACATATTTTGTAAAAGCCAATTATAGTTCAACACGTGGCAAAGCAAGGATAGTATGGGGAGACTGCTCAAGTCTTCGATCTTGATCGTGCACGTGGCAGTGGAAATTGGTTCTCACGTGATCTGAGTAGCACAAGATCAATAAAGAGATACAAGATGACGTGGCTTCAATGGTTGCTTATATTCAAATTCAAATACAAGAGGGAAGTTCAACTGCAAGGAAAGGCGTAGTGGAACTACTTCTAAGGCAGCATGATCAGCAATTATGGAGGAGCGGTTCGACAGTTTGAAGTGCAGTTCGATGGTCATCCTTGAGGAGTATAAATAGCAAGGAGGTCCCCAGAAAAACCCCCAGACTCAGATCATACAAACCAGTCTTTACTTCATATTTTCTTTTCCAGTTTTACATTTCCTGTACTTTAATTTCCTGCACTTTAAATACCTGCACTGCACTTCAATTCATAGGAGTAGTTTCAAGTAGACTGTTGCTGTAAACCTCTTCAAGGCCGAGTTTGGACCATTGTAAGTATTCATGTTAATGAAATACTTCGATTGTTCTTCATATTAACTGTTATTCTCTTAATTTCTCCTAAGTCAAGCCACCAGTAAAAGTCCTCTTCATTGAGGCTGAAAGAACTAAAACACAATCGTCTGATAATTAGTTGGCAATTATAATTTCTGTAAGGACTGATTGATCCTTGCTGGCACGCTCGCATTTACAAAAATACCCTTCGAAAAGCCAAAAAGCCAACATAGTAATACAATTTATACATATATTTTTTCATGATACTGTTGTTATTTTCTCAAAATTTTAAACTGTGTGGACCCTTATGGTGGGACCCATTTTTTTTTTTTAATTGAATTTTGTAAAGGGACACTTATCAATCAATCCTATTAATTAAACTTATTTATTTATAGGTTTTAATTGATAAATTTATTACTATAAAAATAAGAGACTGATAAATTTATTACTGTAAATATATGCATAAAAATAAATAATTTATCATTATAAATTTATTCATAAAAACAAAAGATTAATAAATTTATCACTTGATAAATTTATCAATAGAATTTAATAGGTAATAAGTCTCAAAAGTAGGACCTATTGATAATTCCTCCTTTTGTAAATATATAATTAGTGAATAAGGAATATTTGCTCTTTCAATGTTGAGGATAAAATCCAATAATCAGTAATAGGCTACTAGTTTTTTGATTTTTTTTTTTTAATATATGTACTTGACGGGGCTTAGAAAGGTACAAAACGCGTTACAGACGCATTCATTTGTAAATAAATGCAATTGAGGCACTGATGAATCATACATGATATAAGATTAAAGTTGGGATTTTATTAAACACAGAACTTAAAAAATAAAAGATAAATAAATAAAGTTGGAATCTTTTTGACAAGGTTTTGATGATCCATGCTCAATATGTGTATTGAAGCAGCCATCATTGACCACACCGTAATTGTGTTTGTCCGACAGAGTCAAATGATTAGCTCTCCTTGCTGCAAATTAGGCCTCGTTTTGGATTTATTTTTTTAATAATTTTTTGATTTTTAAAAAAAATTAGAAACGTAATTATATTCGATAATTTGTAATGGTTAGTTAATTTTTATAGGTTAAAAAGTTAAGAGAAATGCTATCTATCCCAAATATTCTCTTAAATATTTTATCAAACCTCTTACATAGGGTGAAATTCACACAAATCTACATGTGTGTGGGTCCCACACCATATAAGAGATTTGGTAGAATATTTGGGATTCCTAACATAACTTAAAAATTAATATAAACTTTTTTAACTAATGAGTAGATTCGGAATGAGATCTTATTTAATGCTATTGGACAAGATCATAAAATGTTTTAATTAATTTAATTTTTATTGTTCTAAACAGAATGACTCAATATTTTTATGTTGCTTTTTAGAGATAATGAATCAAGTGTCACAAGTTGAATGGTGTGGAGTATCGGTTTAAAACCACCAAATATCTTCTTCTCTTTTATTGCTCTTATATCTATTGTTGGATAACCTCCTCCTTTCCCCTTTTTTTTTTATTTTTTATTTTTTTTTATTTTTTTTAACAGCGAAAAAACTTTATTGATGATCAAAATGCATCACAATTACAGCATATAACATCAATAAAGACCTAGCTGGAGAGGATCCAACTAGATTAACAGAAGCTAGACAAAACACAACAACAAACACAAATAATACAGTACAAACACCTTACACCCTTCTTCCTGCTATACACCTTCTCACTTGCCTAAGATTATGCACAAAATCCTGAACTGTAAAACTATGCTTTGAGTAAAATGGTCTCAACCATAATGCAACTCTAACTTTTATCACTTCACATAACTCAGCCACATTAGGGACTGATGCATTGAACACAACATCATTCCGAAGCTTCCACAGCGACCATAACACAACCAGAGGTATGCCCCTCCAAATCTTTCACTCCTTACTACTGAGCCTCTCCCTATCCCACCATAGAAGTAACCCTTCAACAGTTCCAGGTAAGGCCCCTTGCACATCCCACCAATTAGCATTTCAGTCCACACAGTTGACACAAAAAGGCAGGACACCATGACATGGTTCATAGTCTCAGCTTTGCAGAACACACATAGAGTTGATGCATTGCGTCGGAGCACACCAATTCTTTGGAGAAAAACTGTTGTCTTTAATCTACTCTTCCATGCTAGCCACCCAAGAAATTGGACTCTAGGAGGCAAGTATTTAACCCACACACTACAACAAAAAAGGGTTTTTACGGCGCGCAATGCACGCCGTAAAAACCCTTCTACGACGTGCAACGCGCTTCATATTATGACCAGTCATGGAAAGTCATTCACTTTCAACAACATGCTTCGTACGCCTTTAAAAATTATTTAACGGCAGATTTTGTGCATTGTTATTACTTTTCTACGACATCCTATAGTACGCCATTAAAAACCATTTAATGGCAGATTTTGTGCGTCGTTGTTATTTTTTCTACAACTACTTTTGCACGCCGTTAATTGGTGAGAAAAATAATGACACTGATTGCGTGCCATAAAATATGTAATACAACGACTTATTATGCATGCCGTAGAATATGCTGTTTTTTATTTTTATTTTTATTTTTAAATTCAGCAAGTTCTATTTGACCAATTTTGTACAATCTAACAAATATTACAAACAAGCATTACAAAACATCAATCAACCACCAAAATATTGTTTGAAACATCAAAAAGAAACATATCCACAAATTATAAACAATCAACAATTGTCTATACATTCCAAACATTCGAAAACTATATCCTTAAGTTCTAAACTGTACAAAAAGTTTAAACCATCCAAAACTATGCATATCTAACTTTCTAAAAATATCGACAACTATTAAGAGATTATCTAAAACTACCGACAACGGTTCCTATAGCAGTTGCAACTGCAGCTGTAGCAAATCCACTTGCTTCTATCACAGGGACGAGGGTGCCCAATGTATGTGTTAAGGCACCTAAACCCGCGACAATAGCTGGAGCAACTAACCTTGTTGCATTTCTTGTTTGCATGACAAATGAAACTTCACATAAGTACAAAAACCAACTCCTTAGGGACAAAAATATTTCTTGAGGTATTAAGAAATGATTGAGAAATTTTAAAATATCAACAAAACATTTCCAAAATTAATAACATAATTCAATGGCCCCATAAAAGCAATGTCATAATGAAAAATTAGCAAAAATTCAAGATCTCAATAGTCTCAACGCATATGCAAATAAAATCCACATAAAGCGAAACCTTTTTTTTTATACCTCAAATGAAGCTACCTCTAATGAAGTTACCTCTTTTGTTGCAATGTTTCTAGAGGGAAATGAGTAGGAATATTCAAACAAACCATTAAGTTTGTACAGGAAAATATAGTAGAAGAAAAAGAGATATCCACCAATTGCTTTATTATTTTAGTAGAAGAAAAAGAACATGTGATTCTTCTACACATTAAACTCACTTTGAATTTCAATGGGAGTTGAATGTGGAGACTACTAAGGGCTCAAAGTTTCAGCTTGGTTTCAAAGCTGAAACTTTACTTCCTAAATCAACATCAATCCTCAACATAAAAGCATCAGAGTTAAAGACATATAAGCACCAAAGATGTACTTGAATTGTCTAGGTGATCAAGCTCTAAGCTTAAGTTGTATCAAAGGAAACTATTAAGGGCTCGTATGGCACATGGCTTTTTGGAAAAGAAAGCAACATTTTATTTGATGTGTAATTGTTAAAAGAAAATTGTTCTTAAAGAAGGAAGCCACAGGGCAATAAGCCTCGCACTGCCCAAGGTGCTAGCAGCTCACCTGAGTGAAGTATCAAGCAGAGTACTAATTCATTAACTTCGAACTCCCCTTTGGTCTACTTTGATTCTTGATGGAGCCAAAATGTTTGACGCTTTTCCATTCCCATTGTTCCAAGCTCTTGAGCTCTAGTTCTCTATCTACCTTTTTTGTTGGAAGGGGTTGAAACGAGCCTATTTATTTGGTGTAAGAGCAACTCCAACCATGCTCTTTTATTTTTCACTAGCTAAAGTATAAAAATAGTACACTGTTTATTTTACCTAATTGCTTTAGCTATTGCGTTCTCCAACCACACTCTTTATTTTTGCTAATCATTCAAACTAACTTAACCAATTTTTAAAACAAAAAATACTAATTGTTGATATTTTACTAATGTAAATTTGCAATAATATTTCTTTAACATGTTTTAAAAATATATATGTTTAACAAATATTTTTTTTTACAATTTTTTTTTTTTAAGAACAAAGCAAAACATATATATTAAATATTAGGAAAATTGTGACTTTGTTAGGGTAGCATCCTCGATATGCATGTCACAAAACCGATATATATAGTCACATAACACAGATTCCCCCGATGGAGCAGACACACATAACAAATATGGCAATAACTCTAGGGGTCTATTCAGTCAAGATGCAAATGTATATGTCACAAATGAGTGTGTTGATCCAGAATCAATTAATACAAAGGCATCCTGATTACATATTGAAATAGTACTTGAGACAACAGCATTGGCATTCCGTGTATCGCCCGGAACCAGCGCAAAAACTCTCCCCTGTCTCACTGTATCCCCAGTAGTAGCAGATCTCAAAGTGTTTCCCGGCTTTGGAACTGATGCAGTTGAACTAGCTGCGAGTTTCCCACTGTTCTGATTACATTCTTGGGCTATGTGCCCTTGCCTCCCACATTTGAAACAGGCTCCTGATGCACGGTAACAGACTCCACGGTGCTTTTTGCTACAAATGTTGCACATGGGAGCTGTGTCTCGGGAAGAACTTGAAGTAGTTGAGAAGCCCGTATTCTGCTTTTTCATAAATTTCTTCTTCGAAAAGAAGCCTTGCCTTTTGTTGCATTTCCATTCTGTTGTTGGCTTAGCTTGTCTAGCTATGTTAGCCTCTGATATGATGGCCCTGTCAAGTACCCCAATATAGGTCTCCAACTTCAGGACATTCACTCTCTCTAGGATGTCACTTCGGAGCCCACCTTCAAAATGTCTTGCCTTCTTATAGTCAGTGTCAATTACATGTGGTGCAAACCTGGCCAATTCAGTGAATTTGGCCTCATACTCGGCTACAGTCATACTATCTTGCTTAAGTTCCATGAACTCGGCTACCTTCTTATCCCGAACACACTGCGGGAAGTACTTGTCATAAAAGATCTCCAGAAATTTTACCCAGTCAACATCTTTATGGTTTTCTCGCATAAGCATCCACCACCTTCTTGCCTCGTCTTCTAGCATAAAAGTGGCTAGAAGCACCTTCTGTGTCTCTGAACAGGGGAACACTTCAAATAATTTCTCAATGCCGAGGACCCACGCTTCGGCTTTCAACGGATCTAATCCCCCGTGAAACTGTGGTGGTTTTATTTTCTTGAATTCCTTGGTGAGAGCTATTATCCGATCATGATTTTGATTATCTAGCACGGGTGGTGCCGGAGGTGGAGATGGCGGGTGTGGTTGCTGCCACTGTTGTTGCCACTCTTGTTTCTGTCTCAAAGCCTCTGCCATTTCCTGAATCAGTCTTTCCATTCTGTCCAGTCTGGCAGTAGAAGATTCATCTATCTCATCACCTCTGGTTCTCACCATCTGATTAAACTTGCATTATATTTCATACAGAAGGTATACAAGTATGCATATAGTAAGAAGCACACATTTCCAGATAATTTGCAATGCAAGTAGTTCACGACTTACACATATAATTGCTCATATCAAAACATTTAAGCATATATTCAATGCTTCCAAATTCATATTTATCACATGAATGCATCCTAGATCTTATCTAGACGCTTATTGCTCTTTTTGGACAAGTGTGTGAGTTATTAACTCGTGCTCTGATACCACTCTGTCTCACTGTTCTGAACCCGCCCTTATGGGTTAAGGACATAACCGGCCAGTAATCCTGTGATTACCTACGGCCTCAGACCAAAACAGATATAACTCGTCAGAGTAAAGAGGCCAAACGGAAGCAAAAATTAAAAACTTTGTCCATAGAGCCGTGCTTATATGCACATCAAAACAAACCATACTCATATACGTCAATAACCCACACCAAAAGTACAGAAGCATAAACGTCTTTATAGACAGGATCATCTAAACTGAGTCAACCCATAACAGACTATATACAAACATACACAAGTCCTCGCCAACAAGACAAAACGTAAATGCATAACAAAATGGCAAGGATGGGTCTCATGTGTGAGACGCAAGGCTGACTCTCCAAAACTCGTGTTGTTCATGGCAGGCTTCACTGGGGCTGGGTTTGGACTTCTCTTGGCTCACCTACAAACACATGAATGAGTGTGAGTGATAGCCCAGTGAATAATATCAAATTCAGAAGTTACATAACAATGTAGAACAACAGGTTCCAAACGGCCTCGGGCCCAATTCATATTTCCATTTAACAGATATATAACTATACGAATTTCAAATCAAGTGACTTGTAGTTTCAACATTCTGGCCTTTGACCCATTTGGATTTCCATTCATGTCAAAACGGCCTTCGGCCCACTCATTTATGTCAAAACGGCCTTCGGCCTACTCATTTATGTCAAAACGGCCTTCGGCCCACTCAATCATGCCAAAATGGCCTTCGGCCCGATCATTTATGTCAAAACGGCCTTCGGCCCACTCATTCATGTCAAAACGGCCTTTGGCCCACTCATTCATGTCAAAACAGCCTTTGGCCCACTCATTCATGTTGAAACGGCCTTCGGCCCACTCATATAAGTCAAAACGACCTGTGGTCCATTCATATATGTCAAAATGACCTTCGGTCCGTTCATTTCTATCAAAACGACCTTCGGTCCATTCATTTCTATCAAAACGACCTTCGGTCCGTTCAGTTCTATCAAAACGACCTTTGGTCCATTATTATTATTATCAAAACAACCTTTGGTCCAATCATTCATTTATGTCAGACTTTTGTCCACAATCCCAATTAGCAACTCATAAAGCTTATAAGGGAATACACAATTGGACATTGATAAGCTTTCAAATATCGATATTACTCACAGTGATCGGCTTGTGGATTTGCCCTAGAGCTTGACCCTACACATTTCATGAACACAGAAGGGTCACTAACAGTTCAATACGTTCTTTAATTCACATATTCCTCTTTAGGCTTCATTATTATCTCATTAACTCATTTACAATGCTTAACATATGCCTAAGAGTGCTTACAAGTGAAAGAGAACGGAAAACGAAATACAAAACGAGCATACAAAATTTCAGAAAATAAGGTCCCCGCTTGAGCGTAAACTTCCCCGCTCGAGCGGACCCTTAAGGCCTGCAAAAGTACTGGTTGCATGAAAAATACGCTCGAGCGTGGAATAGAGCGCTCGAGCGGAAGGCCTGTCCACAAAAGCTCCCTACTCGAGCGGACACCCAACTCTGCAAAAAGTGCTGGGAGCACGATTTTCCCGCTCGAGCGGACATAAAAAATCTAGGTTTTCTAGATTGAGTTCTTGAGCTCCAATTCGGATTCCAACCAACCAAATATGCATGTTATGGCTCAAATCTCAAATATAGTCATACCAACATGGCACCAATGCAAGATTATAATATTATGGAGCTCAATTTCTTGATTTATCTACATGCATGTCCCAAAATATGTCAAACTCAACACCAACATAACAAACTCATGCATTCAAGCCCATATCTTCTCAAATTGTACATGCATGTGATAAATTAGCCACATTCTCAACTTAGATAACACAAATGGTGATCAAGACATGAGTTTCCTTTAACATTTCACATAGATCATACACATTTGTGTTCAAACATGCAATTTCAAGGTAAGTCTTTACATGCATGCACATATTAAGCTTCAATTCAACAAATCCAACACAATTTCCTTTCAATCTTACTCTTGATCACCAAATTAGCTTGAACACACAAAATTACAATTTATACTTCAAGAATTACTCACCTAGAAGCTTTGATCTCCTAAGCTCTAGTCAATTCTTGAGCTAACTCTTCAAAAGATTCAAGTCTTGAGCCAAAACTCCAATTCCTTACACTCTCTCTCACTCTAGCCGACCCTCTCCTCAGCCAAATGAGGATATAAGAGGGAATGGTTCTATAGTGCCTTTTTACATCATTAACCACTCACAATAAAATAATAATAAAGCAATTTGGCACTATTCATCGATTTAATCCATTTAATTTGACCTGAATAAATTTTCAATTAAATTTCACCGTAGGCTCTAAAAATTATGCCAATCACAATGGCGTAATCAATTTCGGGTTCTGTGGCCGATAAGGCCCTCAATTTAATTTCCAAAGCAGATTATTCAAATAGATATGCCTACGGTGAACAGATAAAACTTCAAAATCACATATATTCGCATAATGGCACATAAAATAATGCTAAACACATAATCATATTCAAATTAAGGACCAGTTTAGCATATTACGGAGCAGGGGTATCACAGCTGGCCACCTTTGCAAAACCCTGCAATGTGCTTTTCTAACAGAACATGGTTGGGTTTTGAGGTGAAAAAACAATGCAAGTGTTCTAACTGTGCAACAGAGACTTCCTGGCAGCAGAACAGTGGCTTTCTCGGGTGGAAATCCATGCGCATGCATGAGTACTCCTTGCTTCCTGGGGCTGTTTAATCTAATTACTTAGCTTAGTTATTTGTTGTAATTAATTAGTTGTAGCTAGTTAATTTTTGTCTTGTAAATATTTAGTCAGTTTTGTGTTCTAATTATTTCTAGACTGGTTATTTAATTTGTTGTAATAATTAGTTAATTCAAAGTAATTATCTTAGCTAGTTAGTTTATTCGGACACTCCTGCGCGAGGACACAATTGTAATAATGTGTATGTCTTCCAACCCCACGTCTTTCTCCCTTTTATTTATCTGTTTATGATGGTTAGTTTAGGGCATCATATTTCATTTAGCATCTCTCATGCCTTGCATCCATTATCTTGCATGCATTGGGCTCGGCCATCATTCTAACTTGCATTGTTAGTTAAATACTTCTTTGAATACGTGCTTAGACCGCATGCTATCAAATTAATTCACATGTTATGTTAAGTAACCGAGCCTATTTAGATTGCATATTGTATGCGTTGCATTAGTCATATTGCATAGTTACGATCATGCATTTTTCTAACTCTATTATCTCTTTTGGCTCGCCTCGGAGTACTAGGTGAACATTTCTATATTTTAGCATATTGTATGAATGTGGTTGTTGCTATATCTGTAACGCCCCCAAAATAAACCCATAATATATACAATATTAACATGCATTGATTAAGAAAGACAAAACCTTATTTCATTCATCAGAGTAATCTTATTAAAAGACATTACATGTAATAACGAAAGTAAATGCCCTACGGGCTTACATCTTTCCAAGCCAACACTTGGACACAAAAGTCTGAGTACTAACTCAATTACACATTAAGTCCTTGGCTTGAGTTTACATGTAATATCAAACTAAAACAAAATAACAACTAATCTAAACAGAGTCTTCAACTCCAAATCCTTCCAAGCTAAGTCCTTGGAGGTAGCATATCACCTGAACCTGAAAATGATGTTCCCGTATAGGGTGAGCCACAGCCCAACAGAAATATACTAAACCAAATATAGAAATTGACTAAAGCAACAGCATTCGATATATAGTTACCACTTAAAATCAATTATAACACAATTCAGTTTCATGACAATAATGTCCATGACATGTTTCACTTTCCATTATTATTCAACTTTCCATTTATACAAACGTGGCTCAGAACCTGGCCAAACAATATAATGAGACTACATCTCAGACTAACATTCCTTCCAATATCAACAATTTAAGTGAAACTAAGGTTCAAACCAAAATACTTCCATAAATCGATAAATACACATATATGCTGTACTAATACACTTCTATACATCAATAAGTACACAGATTTGCTGTACTAATGGAGTCCATTCCCTTTCTCCTCCTAAATAGGTTTGAGAGTCCATCCCCTATCTTCCCTCAAACCATGGAGTACATCCCTTATCTCCTCTCAAACAATATACAATCAATACACGTATTTCTGTATTAATTCAACTGTCATATTCAATGACTCATTCAATGTGATTAGTTTTAGTTTTCCCTAATTAGCATGCAATGTCTACAACAATCACGACTATCCTCCACCGATAGCCCAAAATAGTTATTTCTAAACAGGAAATAAATGTATCAACAAATATAAACTCAACACTTTCATAGGTGAGTGATTAAACTATCCAACTGCACCATTTAATCTCATAATTCCCAAATTTCAAGAATTTAACTTAATTCCACATTTTTCTCTAAATTAATTATGCAAATTAATTTATTACAACAATTAGGGCTTTTCCCCCTTTTCTCAAAATTAACTCCAAGGTTCAATTTTCTCAATTTAATACTATCAATGTCATTTTCATGACTTCCAAACACATGAATTTTATATATAAAGATTCCCATTTTCTCAAATTATAACTCAAACCCTAAAAATTACCAAACGACACCAACATATCAAAATGACCAAAACTTAGGACAAAACCTATAATATGGAGTAGGGTATCCCTACCTCGAAGTGAAGAACTCAAATGGAGAAGATGGCGAAAACCCAATGTGCTCCAAATCCAAGATTATTCAGATTAAAATGAAGCCCTCGACCCACTCTATCTTTTTAACAAAGGACCTAGGGTAGAAATACACTCTAAGTAGATCAAACCTAAGAGAGAAGGTGTGTAGTGGGAGGAAGAACACGGACCTAGGGTTTTGAGATCAAAAGAGGATGACAAATGAAGTTTAAAACCGCTGCTGCGTATTTAAGTATAACAGGCTCGCTCGAGCGAAGAAGTGGTCGCTCGAGCGACCAGACACAAAGAATACTCGCTCGAGCGTAGAAAGCCTCGCTCGAGCCAACAATACGATGCTTCAGGTCTGCAACCCAGAAGCACGCTCGAGCGACAGAAGGCTCGCTCGAGCGAAGAACTCGAAGACACTCGCTCGAGCGAAGGAAAGCTCGCTCGATCCAAGAAATACAGCTCTCAGGTCTATACCCAGACGCAGTCGCTCGCTCGAGCGAAGAAACCCTAGCTCGAGCGAAGGACCAAAAACAAGGATCTCGCTCGAGCGACAAACTGCTCGCTCGAGCGAAGGACTAAAATTCTGGGCAACAACCCTTTGCTCCCAAACACTCCCAACTTGTAACAAACCTGCCCATTACATCCTATAACTAAAAAATAAGGAATTAAAGGACTACAACAGCAGATATATAGTAACAGGATCCACGAAACCTAAGTCCGGATACAACAACCAAATGGGGAAAGACCAGGGTCGCTATAACCTCCCCCCCTTAAAGAATTTCGTCCCCGAAATTAAGCATGAGTTTTCAAAAACAGGTTTTTCTCAAATTCCAATAATATTACGTCACAATAATAAACAACTTGACCCATTACCGGTCATTTCATCTCTTATCAAGAGGCATTTCACAATATATATTTCAACCTGCATTATCAATATGCAATTTCCTTCCAATTCAACAATTATCAATCTATAAGATTCACCATTTCGTATCATATTCAATGTTCATGATACATTTCCAATTATACAATATATTCAACATATGCAATGTTCCATTAAACTTCCATTTTGAGGCAAGTTTCAAAATTCTTCCATTAAACCAAAACATTAATCATGTTTCTCAACCTAAGTTATATTCAATACACTTAAGGTTCAATATTACAACAAAATAAACAACAAATGCTCAAGCACCTACAAACAGATCCGGATATTTTTCTCGGACCTCCAACTCACGTTCCCAAGTGGCTTCCTCCACTCCATGATGCTTCCACAAAACTTTTACCAAGGGAATGGTCTTGCCTCGCAAGACTTGATCCCGCCTATCCAAGACCCGAACCGGCCTCTCCTCATACGAGGCATCCTCATCTACCTCTAAGTCGGTCCAATCCAATACATGCGATGGATCCGACTCATACTTCCGAAGCATACTTACATGAAACACGTCATGAACTCCGGACAACTGCGGTGGGAAAGCTAAACGATAGGTGTAGACGCGCCCGCGGGGGACCTCGGCTACAGCTCGGACTCTCGATTTGTGTCGCGGTTCTAAATCTGAACCAAAGAGTCCAAATCCGGCAAATCGTTTGAGAAAACAGATTTTTTGAAAAGTAGTGCCAAACATGGACTGCTTTGCCAGATTACAGAGTCGCCACCTAAATATTTTTAAAACGGGAAATTTAGGAAACCCTGACTCGGTGCCGAAGGCCACATGTCCGTCATCACCAAAGTGGTCTTGGCTCGGGAGCTTGGGTACGATCGGGGAAGGTCAGCTATGAGCACCCCCTTTCGCCCGGTCCGAAGACCGGCCTCTACTAACCGTGATATCCGATTTTGAAAACATTACGTGTTCTTATTCTGGTTATTAGCCTAGAATTATTATATTATGCGCACAGCAAACGAGTATAGACCAAATCGCCTAAGTTGGAACAAAACACCACATGTTTGTTTTGAAAATGATTTGCTACTCACAAGTAGGCTAAAATGCAGGTTTTGCCACTCTCAAGCAGGCTTTTAGAAAAGACGGTTTTGCCACTATCTAGTGGGCTTTAAAACTCACAGTTTTAATGTGTTGTCCCAATTTAGGTAATTCAACCTCCATCCACAGGCATTCATGCAGTTATATCACATAAGCACTTAGCCTCATGGTAGTCATGCTATTATGGAAACATATACACGCATGCGATATGCTAAAGCATAAAAGCTCACCTAGTACTCCAAGCCAAAACAGAAGCTTATTAGAAATCCATGCATGGACCTAAGCATACTGAAATGTTTAATGCAACACATGCAAAGATGTAATCTAAGGCAGGCTCGGCTATCCTAAACATGGCATATGGAATGCTACAAATAACACGTACTCAATTTGGAATTGAAAGTACGATGCAGTTTGTATGATGTGCCGAGCCCGATGCATGTAAACAAATGAATGAATGCAAACATGCTTTCATACTGTTATGCTAATTTAAATATGCCCTAATCTACCATCATAAGCAGGTAAATAAAAGGGAAGAAAGAAGTGGGGATTGGAAGACATACACCCACTCACACACACTTATTACAAACATGCCCTCACACGGAGGGACCAAAATAATAATACAGTCCAAAGAATAAATGAATAAATATTACAAATTCTAATTACTAAAATTAAATTAAACAAATAAAATAAATGGGGCCTCAGCCCTGCCTCGGAATGCGCAAATGATGTATGCTCGTCGCGACTTGCCCGGAAAACCCGTGTCATGGCATTGCTGCTTCTGTTTTTACTGTCCTGCCTCTCCAAAAAAAATTCCCAAAGTTCTGAAACACCTTCCAAATGGTCTGAAGTACCCCACCGGCTGGGGGAAGAGCTCATCGGCTGCTGAAATTGGCCACCGGCTGCATGTGGTGGTTATCGGCACAAATAAAGTGCCGATCGGCACATTAAACTGCCGGCCGGCAGAAAGTCCCTGCAGCAGACAGATTGACAGCAGCAGCAGGACAGCAATGCAAGGCATGGGTTTTGGGGTACATGTAAGCATGGTCATTGCCTCCTATCATGCTTGGGGACTCAAGGAGGTAAGACTCTGGTTCTAGGGCCACCAATTGTGCATTTGATGCATGATAGCCTAAGGAATCAAGGTTGCTCTTTTGATATGAAAATTCATGCAACACAAACAAATGAAGACTAAGTCCCTATCATATGGAGATCAAGGGCCTTAGGGACTTGAGGATGGAGACAAGTTTCACCACTCAAGTGTGAACTCCTCTCAATCTTCATGCTTGGTTTGACAACCCCAAACCAAACCATGGAATGCGACTCATGCAACATGGCTCAAATGCAATGCAACCTATCATGTTAGGCATGCAAAGAGCTAAAGTATGCAAGGTACAAATGTCGTGTAACATGGACCAATTAAGCATGGAACTAGCATGTATACTAGGTTTCATCAATCAAACATGCAACAACCATGATATGAGCATGCAAAGGTGGACTAAGCTCAATGAGGCAGCCCTCAAAACTCCCTAAATCAGTGGCAAAATATGCCTCAAAACATGAACAAAATGCTACACAAGCATGCAAGCTATAAGGCTCAAGGCTAAGGCACAAAGTGAGACATTGAATCACCACTTAACAAGACCAAACATGGCACATGTGAGGCAACCAAAACAGGTTTTTAGCATACAAAATAGCACCCAAACCCCCTTCATGGCATCCCCGAAAATGCACTAAACATGCAAGCATGCAAAGGCCTACTTCAAAGCATACAAGAGCACACCCTTAAAGTGTGAACTAAGCCACATATGCCAACATACAAACATGACTAATGGACTGGAATAGGGTCTAATATGATGCCAAATCATGGGATAAAGTCAAGTTAAGCATGCTATAACTCCATACAAGCAAGGCCTACAAGTCAACAAACAAGGCAACCATGCTAAGCATGCCAAACATGGCCAAAACAGTGGCTCACAGCCCTTTATGCATGACAAGATGATACTCATATTTTCATAAAATCAAGCTAAAACATGCGAGAAATATGGCTTGGACATATGGCATGCTTTTAGGCATAAAAGAGCATTTCAAAGGAAGTATGAGAAGCATGTTAGAGGCTATAATTCCAACCAAAAACAGAGATCAAACATGACCTAAAACAGCCCAAAAAGTCCTGAAATGAAGCCAAATGCAAACATGCACACATGCTATGCTATGAGCCCAAAACAAAGGCAAACAAAGAGCTAAGGGGAGGGGTGTCCCTCCCCTATTTGAGGCTCGAAAATATCATCCTCACCACTGAAAATCCACTGATTTTCAGTGGTGAGAAGATCAAAGAACACCAAAACAAGAAGGCCTAAGAAAAAGGCACCAAAGATGGCCAAACAAGGCTTAAAGTGATGAGGCTTAACTCAAACCATAAAATGACCTTAATGAAGGTTCAAGAACAAGTAAAAACAAGACTTTTTTTCTTAAACACAAACTCAAAAACACAAAGTAAGGAGGGTAGAAAGAGGCTGCAAGAATGGGGAATCTAAAGCAACAAGCTTACCCTTGAAGAACACTTGAAGAACAAAGGTTCCAGCCACCCTCTAGTGATCAAAACCAGCCCAAAACTTCAACAAACAACCTTCCAAGCCTCCTAATCTCGAGCTAGGGTGTAATGGTGTGTGTTTTAGTGCAAAAGTAAGGTAAATCACACTATTTGGTCCCAAAACACACACACACAAGGAGGGAGAAGGGAGATATAGATATATATGGATGTATATCAGAGAATATATGCCTAAGCTCTGGTTTTTGACCTAAAGTTCCTAACCCTAAACAATGGAGATGAATGCAAGTATATATAGGCCAAAAACTAAGCCAAAACTTAATGACTAAGTAAGGCCAAAGGGCTCAAGGGGTGCAAAGGGTTCCTAGCTTCTAAGGGAAGCCAAGACAGCTGGCCAAGCTTCTCCAAGAAGCTTGGCCAAGGGTTCAAGCTTCTAGAAGCTTCAAGGGGGTTCAAAAGGGCAAAGGGTGCAATGTTATGCACGGGGAGGAGTGATGGTGTAATCCAGCTGGCACAGCTGTCATGCACCATCCTCAGAGGGGTTCAGAAGGGTCACCGGCCGGCCAAAACAGTCACCGGCACAAAAAAGTGCCGGCCGGCATCATACAGTGCCGATCGGCCAAGGATCTGGATAAAAGAGTGCCGATGGCTACTAGGGAGAGCCGGTGGAGGTGTGAGGCAGCCGGTGGGTTCTAGGGATGGCTAACAGGCCTTCCCCTACCCTCAAATGCAAACACACACAAGCCTTGGTGGAAAACCAAGCACAGAACAAACCGGTTAAAGATCCTGAGGCACGGCGCGCAGTCGGGACCTCCGGGAACTCAAAACGAACACAAACATGGATAATCACCGGGTGTTCAAGCGGTGATGTCCAAGTCTTGAGGACGGTCAAAAATGGGGTGTCTACAGTTGCCCCTCTTTGACAGAACTCGAAAGTCATAACAATGACGGGAGTGAATGTCAAAGCCCAGAGACGACCCATTTTTGACAAGGCCGAAGACTTGGACAAACAAAACATACATGCATAAATGGTTGTGCCCGCAGGCTGCCTACGTATCCCTTTGCAAGGAATCAAACCAGCGTAGTTCAGGGGCAGGATGCAAAGTGATGCACAATGCAAGTGCATAACTTATGATCATGCAAAGGATGCTGTGATGAAGCAATTATGCAAAATAAATGCAACATTTTAAGCGAATGCTATGCAAGCAAGTAAACATGAACCAAACTACATGTCATGTAGAAAGGATGTAAGAAAATTATGCAATTCTCACGGCGTCTCACGCGGAGAAGGCTAAAAGCGACTACCGAGAATACCCAGAGTCCCAAACACAACATCTCTCAGCGTATCGTACACAGGAGAGGAAAGAGTAACACTTCTCAGCGTAGTACACGCGAGAGAAGAAAGATAAAATTTCTCAGCGTAGTACACGCGAGAGAAGAAAGATAAAATTTCTCAGCGTAGTACACGCAAGAGAAGAAGGATAAAATTTCTCAGCGTAGTACACGCAAGAGAAGAAGGAAAGGCAAAGAGAAACCTCATCAGCGTAGTACACGCGAGAGAGGAACGAAGAAAGCAAAGAGAAACCTCTCAGCGTAGTACACGCGAGAGAGGAAAGAGAAAGGCAAAAAGGAACCTCTCAGCGTAGTACACGCTAGAGAGGAAAGAGAAAGGCAAAAAGGAACCTCTCAGCGTAGTACACGCGAGAGAGGAAAGAGAAAAGCCAAAAGAAACTCTCAGCGTAGTACACGCGAGAGAGGAAAGAGAAAAGCCTCTCAGCGTAGTACACGCGAGAGAGAAAAGAGGAAAGCAAAAAGAAACCTCTCAGCGGAGTACACGCGAGAGAGGAAAGAGAAAAGCAAAAAGAAACCTCTCAGCGTAGTACACGCGAGAGAGGAAAGAGAAAAGCCTCTCAGCGTAGTACACGTGAGAGAATAAAGAAAGGCAAAGAGAAACCTCATCAGCGTAGTACACGCGAGAGAAGAAAGATAAAATTTCTCAGCGTAGTACACGCAAGAGAAGAAGGATAAAATTTCTCAGCGTAGTACACGCAAGAGAAGAAGAAAGCAAAGAAAACCTCATCAGCGTAGTACACGCGAGAGAGGAACGAAGAAAGCAAAGAGAAACCTCTCAGCGTAGTACACGCGAGAGAGGAAAGAGAAAGGCAAAAAGGAACCTCTCAACGTAGTACACGCTAGAGAGGAAAGAGAAAGGCAAAAAGGAACCTCTCAGCGTAGTACACGCGAGAGAGGAAAGAGAAAAGCCAAAAGAAACTCTCAGCGTAGTACACGCGAGAGAGGAAAGAGAAAAGCCTCTCAGCGTAGTACACGCGAAGAGAGAAAAGAGGAAAGCAAAAAGAAACCTCTCAGCGTAGTACACGCGAGAGAGGAAAGAGAAAAGCAAAAAGAAACCTCTCAGCGTAGTACACGCGAGAGAGGAAAGAGAAAAGCCTCTCAGCGTAGTACACGTGAGAGAATAAAGAAAGGCAAAGAGAAACCTCATCAGCGTAGTACACGCGAGAGAGGGAAGAGAAAAGCCTCTCAGCGTAGTACACGTGAGAGAAGAAAGAAAGGCAAAGAGAAACCTCATCAGCGTAGTACACGCGAGAGAGGGGAGAGAAAAGCCTCTCAGCGTAGTACACGCTAGAGAGGAAGGAACAACAACGCAAGTGAAAAGGCGCACAACAATGTGGGCGAAACATGCGTGACAACGCAAGTGAAATGAGTGCATAACAATGCAATTGGGATGTTGCGGGAGGAAAGCGTTGAGAGATGGCAATAGTTAGCCGAGGTGTTCGTCACTAGATTCAGACAAACACAAAAACGCCTAAGGAAGTTGACCATCTTCTTTTGGGAGTGAAAATGGAATTGGGCGATTCATTAAAGGCATACAATGTCAAGTATTGGGAGATGTTCAACGAGATCCTCGATTGTCTTATCAACCTGGCAATTGCCTAATACAAGCGGCGGTCTTCTAGTCGGACATAGGCTGAGGGATTTGCTCATAATGAATCAACCTCACAACAATGGAGCTGTTGATGCAAAAGATTAATGACACATCAGAGTTTGAAGATAATGTGGCTGTAGCTATTGTGAAGACCAATTTGGTAGTGCGGACAAACGAGTCGCAGGAAAAGTCAATGCAGTTGGACAAGAATGATTTGCAAGCAACTATGGAAGGAGCAGAACCACATGTTTATTGCAACAACCGGGATAAGGGTCATAACAATGACCGGGCTAATAACCTACGTGATCGGAGGATGATACCAGGAGAAAGTAGCGTGCTTGCGTAGACACCCCATTTTTGACCGTCCTCAAGACTTGGACATCACCGCTTGAACACCCGGTGATTATCCATGTTTGTGTTCGTTTTGAGTTCCCGGAGGTCCCGACTGCGCGCCGTGCCTCAGGATCTCTTAACCGGTTTGTTCTGTGCTTGGTTTTCCACCAAGGCTTGTGTGTGTTTGCATTTGAGGGTAGGGGAAGGCCTGTTAGCCATCCCTAGAACCCACCGGCTGCCTCACACCTCCACCGGCTCTCCACTAGAGCCATGTGCATCTTTTATCCAGATCCTTGGCCGATCGGCACTGTATGATGCCGGCCGGCTATCTTTCTTTGGTCAATTGCATTTTTGGCCAGCCGACTACTGTGCATCCGCTTTTGCAGATATTTTTGGGCAGCTAGCATACACTGTCACCCCCTCCATACACGTGTATGGAGGGATTGCCCTCTTGTTAGCTTCCTTTGGAAGCTTTAAAGACAAATTGTCTATAAAAGAGGGGCTCTTCTCTCTTGTTGACGTTAGACATTTTTAGACAACATTTTTCCAGAGCTTTGAGTTCTAGGGTTAGGGTTTGCATATATCCTATCTCTATATCTCTCTCTTTGTGTATTTTGTGTGTTTTGCCTTAGTTTTGCACACAAACACCCACTATCACACCTTCTCTTGGAGCTGAGGCCCTTGAGGGTTGTTTTTGGAGTTTTGGAGCTGGTTTGAGCTTGAAGAACCAGCTGGTTTACCATTGGTGAAGAGGGTCTACAAGGGTAAGAAACTTGTCCCTTTATTCCCCATTTTTGCATTGCATTTTTGTCTACCTTGCATCTGTTTTTGAGCTTTGTGTATAACATATAAAAGTTCTATTTTTTAGCCCTCTAAATAGTTGGTTAAGGTTGCTTTAAGCTTTGGGGTTGTTTGACCCCTCTTAAGCCTTGAAAGGCTCCATTTTGTGCCATTTTGGTTGAGCTCCGGGACCATTGTGTTTGGGCCTCCTCACCACTGAAATCTTGAGGGATTTCAGAGGTGAGGATGGTGCCTTGAGGTCCTAGGAAGGAGAGGGCCACCCCCTCTCCTTGTTGTCCTTGAAAAGGGCCATTTTTGCCTCTTTAGTGAGCACCATGTTTAGGTTCATGTTGACCATGCCTTGACTGATTTTCATGCTTATTATGTCATAATATAGCATTGTGTTTAGTTGGTTTTGGTACACCATGCTTGCTTAGCATACATGCCTTGTAATGCCATGATTTGCTCAATACATGCATAGCATTTAGACTACCATGCTCATGTATTTTGGCCAAGCTTTGTGAAGCTTTTATGCATATTTTAGTGTGCTAAGGGACTGTTTTAGGTCATTTGAGTCATTCATGTCTTGCTTTGTATAGCTACTATGCAATCCCTCTTGTATGCCTTAAGCATCGGCCCCTCTAGCATGCCATTCTTGCATTGTTTCAGTGGTTTGGAACCACTTGGCATGTCATTTCAGACCTCATAATGTGCCTATATGCTTGCATTTGATGCCCCTTCAATGTGTTTAAAGGTTGTTGCCTTATGCTCCATGAATGTGCTTCTTTGTATGCTTGCATATTTAGACCATTTAGATGCCATCTAGGTACACCCTTAGCCTTTTAGGCCTGCATCGGACCTATTTTAAGTCCCTTAGCCTTGCTGGTTTGGTTGATTTAGCCTTGGTTTAAGCCTCCTTGGTTTGCCTTGAATCTTGGACCATGCTAGCATGCTTTGCTTGTGTTAATTGGTAGGTTTGGCACCTCTATTTTATGCATATTCAGAGCTTTCAATGTATGCCATTAGTCCATGTTTAGTCTCTTTTAAGTGTGCTTAAAAGTTGCTCTTATGTGCTTAAGTGTTGGCCTATTAACATGTGCATGTGTGTGTGTGTGTGTTGGACCTCACTTCCATAGCATTGGCCACTGTTTTAGGCTTGTTGAGGGCCGCCTAAATTAGTCTAAGTCCATCCTTCATGTGTTATAGCATGCTTGCCTTGTACATTGTTGCATACTTGGCCTATTACATGTTATTTGCTTGTGAAATCATGATGCATTTGGCATGCATTTCATTGGTTAAGTTGCTTTGCATTGCTCCTATGCTTAGTCCACTTTACATGTTGTTACATGTTTGTCACTAGCATGGTTGTTACATGCCTTGCATGCTCATCTTGCATACTTAGCCTCCATGTCTAGGTTGCATTCCATTTGCATGCATGCTTGGCCTCTTGAAATGCTTGTGATAGAGGTTGAGTTCCATTGGTTTGTTTATGTGCATTGCATTCCATATCAAGATGCACACTTGATTCTTTGGGCCATCATGCATGGAAATGCGTGATTGGTGGTCCGAGAATCGAGGCCCATCCTCCTTTGAGTCATTCACATGATAAGGGGTGTGGTTGGTGCATACATAGCTTGAAATGCACTGCCATGCTTTGCTTTGTCCTCTGCTGCTGTCAAACAGGATTCTGCAGGAAGATTTGGCCGGCCGGCCATCTTCAGTGCCGACCGGCCATCCATTGGCCGATAACTCAATTTGTGGCCGGTGACCACTCCATGGCCGGGGCCAATCCCTTCAGCCGGTGGTGTTCCACAGTGTCCAGAGAAGCTCTGAGATTGTGCAATTTTCAGAGGAGCAGAGCAGGGAAAACAGAGGCAACTTGTGCATGGCAGTGGCTTTCCGAGCAAACCCGAGCGCGCATGCATTGGACCCTCTTCCCGAGGCCGTTGTTTATTGCTTAAATAAATTAGTTAATTTGCTTAGCTAATTTAATTGATTTGTAATATTTAATTAGCTAGTTGGTTAGTTAAATTGTATTATTCTTTCGGTCCCTCCGAGCGAGGGCGAATTTGTAATAAGTGTGGGTGCGTGTGTGCATGTCTTCCAACCCCCACTTCTTTCTCCCTTTTACTTACCTGCTTTTGATGGTTAGTATTAGGGCATATTTACTTTAGCATACCTTATGCTATGCATGCGTGCATCATTCATCAGTATTGCATGCACCGGGCTCGGCGCATCATGCTAACTGCATAAAGTATTTCAAATCTAACTTGAATACATGCTATTTGTGCATTTTCACATGTCATTTATAGACTAGCCGAGCCTACTCTAATGACATTCGTATGCGTTGCATTAGGCATTTAAACATGGACTTGGATCATGCATGATTGCTAACATGTTCTTGTTTCGGAGTACTAGGTGAGCTCTTTATGCTTTAGCATTCGCATGAGTGTGAATGTTAACATGACAGCATGCTTACCATGTGGCTAGATGTTTATGTGATATAAACTGCCTGAATGCCTGTGGGTGAAGGTTGGATTGTTTGAATTGGAATAATTCATTGAAATCCGTTTTAGCCTACTTGCGAGTAGCAAATTCCAAAGCGTTTTCCAAACAAACGGATATGCAATGCTTTGTTCCAAATTAGGCGATCTGGTCTATACTTGTTTTGCTGTGCGCATAACATAGTAATTCTAGGCTAATAACCGGAACAAGAACACATAAAGTTTTCAAAATAGGATATCATGGTTAGTAGAGGCCGATCTTCGGATCGATGCGAAAGGGGGTGCTCATAGCTGACCTTCCCCAATCGTACCCAAGTTCCCGAGAGGCAACTTTGGTGATGACGGACACGTGGCCTTTGGCACCGAGTCAGGGTTTCCTAAATTCCCCCATAAAAAATATTTAGGTGGCGACTCTGTATCTGGCAAAGCAGTCCATGTTTGGCACTTCTTTCAAAATCTGTTTTTCTCAAAACGATTTGCCGGATTTGGACTCTTTGGTTCAAGATTAAGAACCGTGACACAAATCGAGTCCGAACTGTAACCCGTTGAGGTCCCTCGCGGGCATGTTACAGTTTCTGGCGACTCTGCTGGGGATTTTAGAGAGCTTGACTCGAACTCGTGATATCCTGTTTTGATTTCACTTATGTGTTTCTTTGCATTGCATGTGCATTGGTGCGCCTAGGACACCGTGTTGGCCATCTGCTATTCCTGAGCGGTTTGCCGGAGGCTTGTCTTGTCAAGGCATGACCATAAGGCTGACCGGTTGCGGGCTCTGCCAGTATGGGAACACAAACCCCGGTTTTACCGGGGCACCCTTTTTCGACCATTCGACCTAGTGCATATTCGGAATCCATAGTGACCATTCCAAGTTAGGACAGGTTGCTTACCCGATGTTAGGTTGTTTGAAACCGCTGTGTGCGTAGTGAAACCCTAGCTCCTGACAAAATAGGACAGGGAAACCCTACCCCAACATAGGGTGTTTTGGCTCTTTTACTTGCTATGTGCTTTTAGAGTGTATCTCTACAGGAACGCGCATATCAGTTGCAAGTTTGAGTATCAGGCCCGGGGTGTCAGTATTTGTGGGAATCAGTTATATCTGTGGTATCCGATTCTGTGTTTTGAGACAGTGATTTTGGGAACAGTGATCAGTGGTAGAGTACAGTCATTCGGCTACACCTGTGTTTGATCTGTTTGGGCTGAAATGCTGCTTGGTTTTCCTTTCAGTTCAGAGAATTGACCCAGAATAGTCAGTGTTCCCCCTTGCTGAGGCAAGACAGATATCTGATCCGTCAGTCACCGCTCAGAACAGTGGACCTATGATGACGCAGAATTCGGAAGAGATTGTGGTTATGATAGCCGCATTAGATCAAGAAATCACTCTGCAAAGTGAGACCAATGTTGATGCCACATCCACCAGGTCGCCTGCTGCACACCCGGTTTGGACCCCCCAGTTGTATCAGGCTCGTGAGCCACCACATTCGAGTTGATGGGGATGATAGGTGACCTCCAGAGGTCCGTGGGATCTCGCTTACGGAATGTCAGCTTCGCCACCAGCGCACCATATGCCGGGCATTTTGTACCCCAGGAGCCCCCATTGCTGGGACGGATTGTGATCGAGCTTAGCCAACCGGAGATGGCCTCCAGCTATAACAACGACGTATCAACCCAAACCCTCGATCAGGCTGAGGCCAGAGGTAAAGACAAAATGAAGGCAGATGCCGATCCCATTGAACAACTGCTGTGGGCAGTCGAGGCTTTGAAAGGGGGGATGAGTAAACAGCAAGTATTCGCAGTCCTGACCAAAACTGTGGATGATGTTTTCCCCGCTCCAACTGAAGGCAGTACCAGCCAATCAGAAAACCGGACAGGCCCCGTCATGCCAGAACAGTTCCTTTGCTCCCAACCCTGCACCTGGGAAAGATCAGAAAGTCAAGGCAGCCTGCCGACCCTTTCGCTAGTGCGTCTAGCAAGAATTCTCAGCCTTCAAAGTACCTGCCCCGAGGGCGTAGGGTCTTTCATGCTCTCTATATGCCGTTATCCAAGGCACTTCAAATCCTGGCCGAAAGAGGGCACCTTAAACCCCTGGAGCCTCGGCCTCTCCCGAAGAATCTCCCTCCCACACATGATGCTGCTCAGTACTGCGCGTACCACCAGCAAACCGGTCATGCTACCGATAATTGTTTTCGCCTCCGTCATGAGGTGCAGGACTTGATCGACAACGAGGTTATCCTCCCGCCCACCTCAGCCAAGTCCGTTACTACCCAGTTATTGGATTTTGAGGATACTGATACTGCGAGTATGTGATCGGGAAGTGAACCACCTGCGGGCGACACCCGGTATTTTGATGTGGCGTCTGGCACGCATTTTTGAGCATCTGCGAATGCTAGTTTTGTAAATTCTGGCTTGGGTGTCGAGTCAGTCTTTTGTTTTGTTTTGAGTCTGTCTCATTGTCGTGAGTCAGTCCTTTTTGCTTAAGGGTCTGTCTTGTTGTAGCGAGTCGGTCCCCTTGTATAGAATACCAGGTGATTCCAGGGTTGTTGCCTCGAACACCGTTTTGTTTTGTAATTACCCTTTTGCTTTCTTTTTGAGTCTGTCTCTGCTGTGGAGCCAGTTACAACCAGGAAATCTAAATGAAACAGCTGCGGCTATCATGTTTCCATGCTTATTACTATTTTGGGCTGGTTGAGCCAGAAGATTTGAATGGGACAACAGTACATTCCACCTGCTCTCTTGTGCCCTGAAAATCGTTGTAATGACCTAAGTTTTTCCAAAACCTTTTTTTAGCACTGTGGTGATAAAAACGAAGAGGAAGGAATTCCTCGGGTTTTACAAAACTTTGATCAAATTGAGAGAAAGATAGGCATGCTAAGCCCTTAATGAATGAAATCATGCTTGTTAGCGTGAGTACTGAGAAGGACCCTGGCTTGATCCAGACTGGTTCCACACTATCTTCAGCACGAGCGATTTGTCGCTTTCGTAAAAACTTTCAAAAAAAAAAATGTTTTGCGCGGCCCTGTGAAGACCTGTGTGGAATCGCTCTCGAGATTGTGCAGCCTAGGATCGCTCTCAGCCTCAAGATTCAATCCATCTGTTTTCAAGCCTAGACCACAATCCGGACTGTTCAACGATCAACCGTCATGTGAGGCCTGTGTGGCCAGGTTTGAAGCAGCCCTCGAGCAAGAGGCACCAAAAGTCAGATCAAGAGGTCAGACGTCGTTAACGGAAGCTTGCAAAGCGAGAACAGAAGCACCCCTTAAACTAGGGGCAGAAAAATGTCAGATATGCTCGAAGAGCCAAAGATGGATCCTTCTGCAAATCAATACAACAGCCACTCTCCTAGATACAGAGGGCTTCAATCTCAAAACCATTTGGCATGGACTTGTTACACTTTTACCCTTTGAGAGGCTCGCTGGGCCGAAAACCCGGAAGGGCAACCCAGGCAAAAGTTAGAGCAAGAAAAATATATACAAAAAAAGAAACTTACAAAAAATGCAAAAGAAAAAAAATACAAAAGCAAAAAATATATATAAAAAAGAAGAAAAAGAAAAAGAAAAGAAAAAGAAGCTCGAAAGGTCGAAAACCCGCATCGGGCGCCTTGGCAAAAGTTAGAGCCTAAAAAGTGAAGGTTAAAATACCCGAGTGTACCTTAACCGGAACTACGTAAGGCTTGATTCCCATGTTTGGGATACGTAGGCAACTTCATCTTGAAGTCCAGCCCCCAACGCTTTCATAGCGTCTCGGTCCATGTAATGGTTTTGATCATCCTTGCCTCCTCTAAATCCGATAGTTCGGTTGTGACAACCGGAACTACGCAGTAAACTTCCTCGTGAAGTCCAGCCACCAACGCTTTCACAGTGACTGTGTCCATATATTGGTCCTCACCATCATCGTGTTCTCCGTGTCCGAGAGTTCGTTCGCAGTCATCACCGATGAGGACTGATTTTCAGCATGCTGCGGCATCCTCCAAACAAGGGGCAACTTCCCGTTGCCATGAGTTGCCACGAGTCGCCGTTCGAACCAGGGGCAACTTTCCGTTGCCATCCACCCCTTCCAAGCAAGGGGCAATTTTCCATTGCCTCCGATCCGAGGTTGCACATCTCGAGGGTAGGTTCCGTGCTCGTTGAGCATCGACCGTTTGCAAAAATAGTTTTTGAAAATTTTTACTGAGGTTGACTATTTTCTCGAAAACTATTTCATTTTCCAAAACTAGACTATTTCTGAGACCCAGACGGGAAAATTTCCAGTGCTCATAGTCTAACTTGCACGATTTTCAAATCAAAAATCGAACAAGCATGTTAATTTAACTCTCATTTTGGTCAAAACTGTTTTAGTAGAAAACTAAAAAAAATGGTCAAAGTGATGAACTAGGGGCACATTCGAGTCAGGTGTTCTGTCTTCTTCCTATCATCAACATACCTACCAGAAGGGCACCCTATTCGCCGGAAGAAGGCACAACCAAAGCTATCTGTAAAGGGCTGAAAGCCCTCAACAACCTCCGAGCAACGAGGTATTGAACCAAGTGCGAAGCACAAATTGGGACAGATCAAGATACACCATTTCCTGTCTGGAACATCGACTAGACATCACCAGAAGAAATAGCCGCGAGCTAATAGTATTGGGCGTGAACCCACAACTTCCTATTCATCTGTCAATCACCCTGGGGAGGGATGAAAAATGAGAGAATAAAGAATAGAGAGGTGTACGATGAGAGAAAAGTAAGAAAAAGGTTTTGAGAGAAAAACCGAGTCTGAGGGCCGAGTGATGTGAGAATCACAAATCAGAAAGGGTGGGAAACATACCCGGAGGGACTGGCTCCCCGAGATCTGAGGTCTTTCGTTTTTGTAAACACGTCCGTGTGTCGTGTCTGTTGTCTTGTTTAGCCCAACTTTCGTTTTGGGTCTTTTCCGGGCATGTGTCATTGTGTTTAGGTCGTGTACCTTTTGTTCGAGTCATTCCCACTGTGTTCAGTTGTAGGCTCGATACCCCGGTTGAAAAACCCCTTTTCAAATTCCAAAAATTGTTTATGCTCAGAGTGCTGTGCCATTCTCTACATTTAGGCGAATCGAAAGAAGAAAAGGGGAAAATTTGGGGCATCTGAGTGTGTTTCAATTTCAGTCGGTATCACCTCCGTATTCCATCTTGTCAGACTGGACCATTACTCAGGGTTGCCGTGTGCAAAATAAACCAAGTGCTGTGTTCTGGGCTGTATGCAGATTAGTCCTCAGCAGAGTATGAACTGTGTGTTTAGAATCAGGCAGTGGGTTGCTTGGGTTGTTTTACTGTTGGTTGGTTAGTTATCTGATTATTACAGTGCAAGTGTTCAGTTTTCAGACAACAAATCAATTTCATTTACATTGAGGTGTAATATGGTACGATGCAATGAAATGTATGAGATATACAAATGTAACACTTTTTCAGACAAAAAGTTTGTTTCATTTCATTATCTTTTTCAAGTACATAGTTTTGAAGACAAAAATCTGCCGGCGGTAGTACAAGGTACCCTAGCTACCAACAAAACAAAAAATACAAAAAAGAAGGAAAACGGCCAAAAATCTGGATCAATGACAAAGGATCTCAGGCTTGGGAGTCCGTCCTAGTCCTCTTCCTGGACGAAGGTATAGGAGCATCATCAGCACTGTCATCTGAGCGCGAGTCCGAGCTGTCTCCCGTCTCCTCCTCCGATGACTCCGCCTCCGCCTTTGCCTCCGTCTCGGACTCCTTCTCATCATCATCGTCTGGAACTGGCGCCCGGGAGCTACTCCCGACATGAGTGCGCCCCGCTTTGGTGCGGGGGTATACTCTGCCCTCTCCATCTCCTTCGGCAGGTGTAACAACGCCCGCGTGGGACCTCGCTACAGTTCGGACTCCCTTGTTTTGTTTTGTCGCGGTTCGTAATTTGAACCAAAGAGTCCAACTCTGGCAAATCGTTTTGAAGAAAAAACAGATTTTGAAAAGAAGCGCCAAACATGGACTGCTTTGCCAGATACAGAGTCGCCACCTAAATATTTTTAAATAGGGAAATTTAGGAAACCCTGACTCGGTGCCGAAGGCCACGTGTCCGTCATCACCAAAGTCTTGGCTCGGGAGCTTGGGTACGATCGGGGAAGGTCAGCTATGAGCACCCCCTTTCGCCCGGTTCGAAGACCGGCCTCTACTAACCGTGATATCCGATTTTGAAAACGTTTATGTGTTCTTATTCCAATTATTAGCCTAGAATTACTATGTTATACGCACAGCAAACAAGTATAGACTAGATCGCCTAATTTGGAAACAAACATTGCATATCCGTTTGTTTTGAAAAATGCTTTGGATTTTGCTACTCGTAAGTAGGCTAAAACACGGATTTCAATGAGTTTGTTCCAACCCAAACAATCCAACCTCCACCCACAGGCATTCAAACAGTTTCTCACATAAGCAACTAGCCGCATGGTAAACCTACTGTCATGTTAACATTCACACGCATGCGAGATGCTAAAGCATAAGACTTACCTAGTACTCCGTGCCAAAACAATGAACTAGTTAGTAAACATGCATGCCCTAGTTCATGTTTAAGATGACTAATGCAACGCATACAGAGTGCAATTAGACAGGCTCGGTTATCCTAAACATGGCATGTGAAATGCACGAGTAAACGTATTCAAGTTAGATTTGAAATACTATACAGTTTGTATGATGTACCGAGCCCGGTGCATGTCAACAAATGCATGGATGCACGCATGCATTGCATAAGGTATGCTAATTTTAAATATGCCCTAATCTACCATCATAAGCAGGTAAATAAAAGGGAAAAAGAAGTGGGGGTTGGAAGACATACACACCACTCACCCACACTTATTACAATTTGCCCTCTCGGAGGGACCGAAAGAATAATACAAATAATTAACTACGCAAGCTAATTAAATTACAAACCCATTAAATTAATTAAGCAGATTAATTAATCTAATCAAAGCAGTAAACCCCTCGGGGAGAGGGCCGGACGCGGCGCGTATTCGGGACTTGCTCGGAATCGCGCTACCATGCAAAGTCTGCCTCTGTTTTCCCTGCTTTCCTCCTCTGAAGACTGCCAAAGTCTCAGGACTGCTCCCTTGAATCATGAGAATCACCACCGGCTGAGGGGGAACACCACCGGCTGAAGTATGTGGCCACCGGCACTGAATTCATCCATCGGCCATCAATATACTGCCGGTCGGCACTAAATACTGCCGGCCGGCACTGAATGTCTGCAGAACCTGCAACTCACAGCAGCAGAGGGCAACAACTTGCATGGCAATGCAATTCAAGCAATTTATGCACCAAACACACTCCTTATCATGTTAATGACTCATAGGAGCATGTGCCTCGATTCTCGGACCACCAATCACGCATTTCCATGCATGATGGCCCAAGGAACCAAGTATGCAACTTTCATGTCAAATGCATGCAAACCAAACAAACAAAAAGTCCAATCCCCATCATCAAATCAAGGGACAAGACATGCATGCAAGATGCATTACAACCTAATCATGTTAGCTAAGGATGCAACATGAGTATGTGAACAAACAATGCAAGCACATAAGCAAACATGAGGTAAGCATACAAGCAAGCAAATGATGGTCTTAAACATGACTTAAGCAACTCTAATTAGGCCTAAAATAATGGCCAAAAATGCCCAACAAGAAAGTCTACACACACACACACATGCATATGTTAAGACTTAACACTTAGGCACTAAGCAAACAACCTTCAAGCACACTTGGAAGGGGATATCATGGACACTTAGCATGCATCATAAGCTTTGAAAATCATGTTATAGAAGGTTCCAAACCAACTAAATAAACCAAGTAAAGCATGCAAAAGGCCCAAGCATTCAAGGCTCACCAAAGAGGTAACGAACTACACTTAACACAACCATACATGGCATGCATTAGGCGACCAAAAACAGAGTTTTAACACGTAAAACTAAGTCTAAAAGACCACTTAGATGGCACTAAGTGGCTCAAGTTCAAAGGCATGCATAATGACCAAAACAAAGGGCATGCAACACATGCTTTCAAAGCAATAAAGAGGGACTTAGGCAAGCATATGGGCATGCCAAAGGGACTGATATCACATGTTGGGTGGTTCCAAACCACCAAAACAATGCAAGCAACACGTGCTACACATTGACACGCTTGAGGCATACAAGCCCTACAAGCCACAAATGCAAAGGAGCTATACTAAGCATGCCAAAATCAATCCAAACGACTATGGACAGACCTAAAGCATGGCAAAATAAGCACAAAACATTCACAAGTCCAAGCCTAAATCATGCTCAAACAAAGGCTAACAACCTAAGGCATGTTAAGGGAATTACAAGGCATTACATGGCAACTATACTAAACATGTATGGAGCACCAAAACCAACTTAACACAAAGTTATAACATGGCAATATAAGCATAAAATACAGCCATGGCATGCTCAACACACACTTGAACATAAGGCTCCCTCAAGAGGCAAAACTTGCCCTTTTCAAGGACATCAAGGAGAGGGGGTGGCCCTCTCCTTCTTGGGACTTCAAAGCATCATCTTCACCACTGAAATCCCTCAAGATTTCAGTGGTGAAGAGACCTCAACACCAAAATCCCGGAGCTCTCACAAAATAGCACAAAATGAGGCCTTTTCAAGGCCTAAGGGTGGTCAAACCCTCCCAAAGCACAAAACACTCTTAACCAACAATAAAGAGGACCAAAAAACAGAACTTTTATGTGTTGATCACCAAGCACAAAAATAGTTCTAAGCTATGTAAAAATGGAGTGCAAAAATGGGGTAAAAAGGGGTAGTTTCTTACCCTTGAAGACCACCTTCACAAAGGTTGATGTTGTTGCTTCCTTGAGCTCAAATCCAACCAAAAACTTCAAGAACCAACCCTTAGAACCTCAGTAACCAAAGGAAGGTGAAACACTAGGTGTTGATGAGCAATAGTAAGTCACAAACACCTAGTGTACAAATAAGAGGGAAGAAGAGAGATGGGATAGATACAAAACTTCTAACCTAAAACCAGAGCTTCTTCTCTGTCTAAAATGTCTAAAAATCCAAACTTCTTCAACCTTGAGCCAAGAGGAAGAAGCCTTCTCTTATAGGCAACAAAACTTACAAGTTAAGCTAACCAAGAGGCTCATCCCTCCATACACGTGTATGGAGGGGAAACAAATGCTACAAAGCTGTCTGAAAATATCTCCAAAAACAGCTGTAAAGTAGTCGGCAGGGCAAAATGGTCATTTTGCCAAAATTGACTGCCGACCGGCACAAAAGAGTGCCGACCGGCACAATATAGTGCCGATGACAACACCATCTAGCCGGTGGCCTCTAGCCACTGCCGGTGGTGTGTGGGGATACCTCACAAGGCATTCCCTGCCCCTCCAAGGCAAAGCACAAGTGTTTGGTGCAAAACCAGACACAAAACGGTCAAGTTCGGAGATCCTGAGGCAAGGCGCGTAGCCGAGAACTCCGGGAACTCTAAACGAACACGAACATGAACATGGATAATCACCGAGTGTTCCAACGGTGATGTCCAAGTCTTGAGGACGGTCAAAAATGGGGTGTCTACAGTTGCCCCTCTTTGACAGAACTCGAAAGTCATAACAATGACGGGAGTGAATGTCAAAGCCCAGAGACGGCCCATTTTTGACAAGGCCGAAGACTTGGACAAACATACAAAGCGCAAATGGTTGAACTCGCAAGCTGCCTACGTATCCCTTTAGGAATCAAACCAGCGTAGTTCAGGCACAGGCATACAAGCCGCAGATAAGGTATGCGCCCGTAGGCGGGGGCAAGATGCAACTGACGATGCAAAAGGCCGCGCATAACTTATGATCATGCAAAGAAAGCTGTAATGAAGCACGCATGCGACAGTTATAAGCTAGCATGCGCCAATCTACACTACAATGCAGAAAGGATGTAAGAGAATTATGCAATTCTCAATACGTCTCACGCGGAGAATACAATACCTATGCGGCTCGTCCGGTTGCACCGGCCTCAAATGAGCCGTACATACAATATCGTGCCTGCAAAGAAAGCAAACTTAACAGGTACAATATTGTTAGCAACATGCATGACAATGCAATGATGAATGCAAAATGATATGCAAAATATACAAAACTATGTATAAACAATGCAAATGATATGCAATGCAATTGAAACCATGCAAACTACATGCAGGGCAATTGAATCATGATTCAATGATGAGCGGTTCAAAACCACACAAATGTCAAATAGATTGATGGAGGTAACAAGTCCGTCTCCCATAGAACGATGTCTGATCTATGAGTACTTCGCACGGACACAAGGACAAGTATTGGGTGGATTGACATAAGGGGGTAATGACCGCTGAGGAAAGAACAAATGATCCTAATGCCGGATGCAACAATTACACTACAATGTAATGGAAATGGATACAAGTGATATGGCACGCGGGCCAAACCGAATCTTGCCTAGGAAAGGCATGTACGCATATGAACCGCGTCTAACACAGAAAATGTGCCGCAACCCTCAAACCAAGCTCATCAAGGAATAGGCACGTACACAAAAACTGTGCTTCGACGTGAAAAGTAGGGGCACAAACCAGACCAAGCTCAACCTGGAAAGGCGCAAGCCATGGATGGAAGATGATGCAGTGGATGCATGCAACTACAATGTAACGGAAATGGATATTTACAGAAAATGCATGACATATGCACTATACTACAATGATGATGCATGACATATGCATGTTGTTTTTTTTTGAAATGCATGACATATGCAATATTTAGAATGATGCATGACATATGCATGTTTTTTTTGGATTTTTTGAAATGCATGACATATGCAATATTTAGAATGATGCATGACAATGCACTATGATGCAACGACTATGATTGCCGCTTTCCCTTTCTTACCAACAGGGCGATATACTAGGTTGGTTCAGTATCCAGAACTGAGGCGTAGACACGCCGCCTCAACCTATGGGGCTTCCATACAGATTTCAAGCCGAAGGTACACCCTCTGGGTATTTAAACCAGACTTTAGTCTCGGAGATCCCGAACCTTTGCGTTCTAGGCATGAGCCGTTCAAACTCTAGTTTTCACCGTCCCAGTTGGTCTTCTAGGAACTCACCACAAAAATAGGCAGGTGGCTTTACCAGACCACTGAAAGTCGTTTGGGCACGACAAACGCCAAAGGAATTGCACCTTCAGAGGATTTAAGGTCTCCTAGACCGGGATGCAATGCATGACAATGCATGTTTTCTTGTTTTATGCTGATGATGCATGATGTTTTTGAAATGCGTGCCAACGCGCGGCTTTTGAGACGCATGCCAAATGCAATGAGGTGTGCGCCTTAATGCACTGAAGGTCTTGCACGTCCCAAGGATTTAAGGTCTCCCAGACCGTGCGTGTTTAAGGTCTCGCCAGACCAGGGAGCGAACAAAACAATGCGATGTATGATGCAAGTGAGACACGCATGCCATGAAGGGATGGAAAATGATATGTAAATGAGACACGCATGCCTCAAGGAATTGAGGCACGCGTACCCCAAGATTTGAACTGAAATGTAGATCAAAAGATGCATGACAATGCGAATGAACTAAAGTGCGTAACAACGCACATCTTTTGAAATGCACGAAGGTCTTGCACCTTCGAGGATTTAAGGTCTCCTAGACCGTGCGTGTTTAAGGTCTCGCCAGACCGGGGGGGGGCAATGCATGAATTGAGATGCGGTGCACCAGACAGCGCGATATGCAAGATCGCGTGATGGAATGCATGCCAAATGCAATGAGATGTGCAAAATAGCGCGGTGCGTTAGACAACGCGGGTGAAGGTTTTGCACCTTCCAAGGATTTAAGGTCTCCTAGACCGTGCGTGTTTAAGGTCCCGCCAGACCGGGGGCGTGTTTAAGGTCTCGTCAGACCGTACGAAAAACAATGAGGTGCGCAAAATAGCACGATAAAATGCACAATAAGATGCAAGATGAGGCACGCATACCTCATGGATGCAAAATGCAAATGAAATGCAAAGTGAAATGCAAATGAAATGCAAAGTGAGGCACACATACCTCAGGATGCAAAAATGCAAAATGAAATGCAAAACGAGGCACGCGTACCTCGAGATGCAATGAAATGCAAAATGAGGTGCAAAGCGAGGCACACGTACCTCGAGATGCAATGAAATGCAAATGAGATGCAAAGCAAGGCACACGTACCTCGAGATGCAATGGAATGCAAAATGAGATGCAAAGCGAGGCACACGTACCTCGAGATGCAATGGAATGCAAAATGAGATGCAAAGCGAGGCACACGTACCTCGAGATGCAATGAAATGCAAATGAGATGCAAAGCGAGGCACACGTACCTCGAGATGCAATGGAATGCAAATGAGATGCAAAGCGAGGCACACGTACCTCGAGATGCAATGGAATGCAAATGAGATGCAAAGCGAGGCACACGTACCTCAAGATGCAATGTAATGCAAAATGAGATGCAAAGCGAGGCACACGTACCTCGAGATGCAATGGAATGCAAATGAGATGCAAAGCGAGGCACACGTACCTCGAGATGCAATGGAATGCAAATGAGATGAAAAGCGAGGCACACGTACCTCGAGATGCAATGTAATGCAACATGAGGCACACATACCTCATTGGATGGAAAATGAAATGCAAAACGAGGCACGCGTACCTCGAGATGCAATGTAATGCAAAATAAGGCACACGTACCTCATTGGATGGAAAATGAAATGCAAAACGAGGCACGCGTACCTCGAGATGCAATGTAATGCAAAATGAGGCACACATACCTCATTGGATGGAAAATGAAATGCAAAACGAGGCACGCGTACCTCGAGATGCAATGTAATGCAAAATGAGGCACACATACCTCATTGGATGGAAAATGAAATGCAAAACGAGGCACGCGTACCTCGAGATGCAATGTAATGCAAAATGAGGCACACATACCTCATTGGATGGAAAATGAAATGCAAAACGAGGCACGCGTACCTCGAGATGCAATGTAATGCAAAATGAGGCACACATACCTCATTGGATGGAAAATGAAATGCAAAACGACACGCATGGCACACGAAAGTGCAAAATGGTGCAAGTCGCAAGGGACGTGCAGGACGGCGCGATGCGACGCACCGGACAATGTGATGGATGCATGCAACGCACACGGGGCAACTTTTGAATCTTGTAAACGACAAAAGGATACAAAAGGATACAATCTTTGTTTGAATCTGAGTGCTGCGCACAGATGACACGATCCGAGGTCAAAACGGAAGCCGGTTGAGCATCGGGGATTCACTTTATTGCACTTTCTTGAGCTATGAAGACCAGAAACTTACCACATGGCCTAAACAAGGCTGTAGGAACATCACCGGCCGGGATAGGAGGCCACCGGCTGGCCATCGGCTGAAGAAAATTTCCATCGGCACAATATTGTGCCGACCGGCACAAAATAGTGCCGACCGGCCAAAAATGCCTGATCGGGGGCAGTTCTGCCATTTCACCTCGGGTCTTTTAAAATAGGGTTCCAAACCCTATTTTTCTCATTCCTCCTTAGCCGAAAATCTTGCCATCTCTCTCTAGAGCATTTTTTTCTTCCTCTTTTCTCTGTTTCTTCGAGTTCCAAGCCCGTTTTGTCGTCGGATTCGCGATTTTCTTCGCGTTTCGGACATTTTCCACCGATTAAAATTCCGTTTCGGAGCATCCTTTGCTATTTCCACTTTTTCGGGACTTGTTCCCCTCGACTTCCTCTTCATTTCCGTGCCTTTCCACTTTCTGACCTTTCCGGCCATTTTCGGCCCGCTCGGGGTTGACTTTTTCGGTTGACTTTTCACATTCCGGCTTTTCCGGCCATTTTCTCACTACCATTGCCATGGCTGATGATGTTCCACGCGTCGGGACTCCCTCGGATCACGAGATGGATCCCGGGGTTGAGCTCCTTCCGCTGAGTGAGCGCCCATTCGACCCGGCGACCTACCGGCCAGCGATCCACGTTCTACCACCCGACGGGCTACGCCAGTTTCGCAGCTTCGACATGGCGTTGGACCCTGAGCTCTTGCTGCGCGAGCCTACCTCTCACCTTTCCTTCGGCGCTTCCGAGGTAACTTTCTTTCTCTGCTTTATCTTCTGCAATGTAGAACTGTTAACTATCAAAGTCGTTTTCGTTCTTTAACTGCTTGGTTCTGATATACTGTTCACTGTAGTCGATTGCAATCATGCTTTCAATTGACATCTGTTTAAGACGGACACATGCACGCACACTGCACTAGCCTCAATCACTCAAACACACGGCACACACCGCATCCCACTGCAAACACCGACACCCGACAACTGTTTGAATCTAAATAATTGCAACGCATGCACATTTGCACCGAGCCAACTCAAACACCTGACTATCACCTGTTGTAGTTCACTGTAAACACCTGGCACCCGATATCTGTTTAAATCTGAAAAACTTGCACGCATGCCACATTTGCACTGAACCACTCAAGCACGCTGACGCATCACACACGTTGTAGTTCACTGAAGTACAAACCGGTCCCCGGTATCTATCTGTTTAATCTGAAAAAACTTGCACGCATGCCAGATTTGCACTGATTTTGACTGTCCCTTCAAAACTGTACATTTCATACTGCTTTGCAATTTCTTGTTTGAAAACAGGGAGATTCCCATACCATCCGCGGGTATGGGAACGTCGTCGCTCGTGCGTGGTATGATGAGCTTCCTGACGCGGTTCGCCACATTGTCGAGCAGGCTCGCTTCGGCGGCACGTTCTGCAGGGGACTCTCCCAGCTCACGGCGTGTAGACCTCTTCTAGCTGCCTCTGGCAGAGAGGTGGTGGACACCACCGATTCATTTCATCTTTCTGCAGCTGGGGACATGACGATGACCCCTTACGATTTCTTGGTGCTCACCGGTATCAGGGTAGGGGGTGATCCGATCCCCTTTGATATTGCTATGGAGTGAGTGGACCGCAGCTCAGGTCTACTTACTTGGCGCTGGCTCCACCTCTCTCCCTCCCGGCTCTCGTCCGGTACTCTCCTGGTTCGAGGTGCAGTTCAGGGTCCAGCCCCTCCTTATTGACGCAGCTCCGATGACCCGGAGGCCGCAGAGAGGTATGCACGCGGCTTCCTCATGTTCCTCTTTGGGACGACCCTCTTCGCCGACCGGCGAATACAGTGCCTCTCTGCCTTCTCAGCGCACTGGTGGACGTCCGGCACATACTACTTCTTCTACGACTGGGGTGGCGCGCTCTGGCCACCCGCTGTACGGATATATGATCTCATCCTCCCGCTTGGCCACTCTACTCTTGCTACTGGCGGGCTTGGGAGGTACGCTTCTTTTTCCTGCCTTTCATTTTTGTTCTTTATTTTCTGTACTCTGTACACTGCACAACTGTAGTCTGCTTTACACTTGCTGTATACTATACACACGGCACATACATACTCTACTTTGCACTGACTGTACACTGCTCACACTGTACACTCTGCATAATACACTACACAACACACGGCTCTGCCATTTCTGCTTTCTATTTTGTATTCTGCTTCATCTGACAAATGCACTGGTATTCATCTTGCAGTTGTGGGTTTACGCCTACTTTCCTAGGCTTGCTCCTATACCTGTGGCGGAGACCCCTCTGGTGGTCCCTTTTTCGCGCCGTTTCGACGGGAGATGCACCCGGAGGCCACGGGAGACATTCGGTTTCTTCCGCCGCTACTTCGACACCATCACCCCTGCCGAGGTATGTTTTACTTGCAGTTCATTTAAGCTTCGCCTTTCCATTGTATATCTCACTAACAGTAGATAACAAACTGTATTGCATTTTCAGATCACCTGGCGCCTTGGCTCCACTGCCAGCCGTGGCGCGGGATCGGTTTGCCGGCACAGATGAGACCTCACGTTACCGGATTCTGCTGAGGGCCCGGTCTGTCGGGCTTGGTACCTGGGCGAGCGCTTCTTGCGTCAGACCTTAGGCTTGCCTGAGCAGATAGTCCCGGTGCATCCTCCCGAGCACATGCGGGATACTGAGCGCTTTACTGCCGAGCAGATGGCCGACTACACCATCGGCTGGGAGGCGGACGGCTTCAGAGGCGAGGGCGACTACTCGGAGTACGTCCGGACTTTCCTGATGCGTCCTCTGAGCGGCGGTCGTCGGGTTGAGAGAGAGAGGCCAGCGGCGCCAGCGGCCGGAGTAGGAGCTGGAGGATCGAGGAGAGCTCGAGTCCGTGGCAGGGGCGGAGTGCAGAGGGGACGAGGGACCGGTTGGCCTGCTCTGCCCGCTTTATTGACTTTCAGAGGGCAGGGTGAGGCGACCTACCAGATCCCCTTCGCCCTCCGCCGGCTGATCATGAGTTTGTTGGGTCCCCGACTTGCCTCCAGTATGTATTACTGCATTCTTCATCTTGCACTGTTATTTCATTTCAGTTTATTTGATATTCCACAGAATATTGATGCATCTGATACTTTTGCAGGCGTCTTCTGAGTACACCCGGCAGTCATTGGAGATGAATGCCTCCATGATGGGGATGCTACAGCGGACATTCGACCTCCTAGCCCTCTACAGTATTCCGGTATGTTGTTCCTGACCGCAGCCTCAAACCATACACAAACTGCTTTACATAATCTGATGCATAACACAATATCTGATAAACTGTTCGCGGCCTCTGATACACTGTACTCATACACTGCATTCTGCACTGATTCACTGCTCACGGTATTCACATACACTGTACTCATACACTGCATTCTGCACTGATTCACTGCTCACGGCATTCACATACACTGTACTCATACACTGCATTCTGCACTGATTTACTGCTCACGGCATTCACATACACTGTACTCATACACTGCATTCTGCATTGATTTACACTGCTCACGGCATTCACATACACTGTACTCATACACTGCATTCTGCATTGATTACGCTCACGCTCACGCATTCTCATATTCTGATGCGTTCACCTTTCATGCTTTTTCAGCCTCCCTTCCAGATTCCTCCTGGGCGCGCTCCAGCTGGACCTCCCATTTCTACTCGGGATGGCAGAGCATATCCCCGCACCAGAGGGGGGCGGACTCATGTCGGGAGTAGCTCGCAGGCTCCGGTTCCGGATGATGAGTCTGAGGCAGAGACAGAGGCAGAGGAGACTGATGATGGCTCGGACTCGAGCTCAGACGGTGATGCCCGTGGTGCCCCTGTTGATGACGCTCCTGGACCTTCGTCCAGGAAGAGGACCAGGACAGATTGACGGCTGCAGAGCCATTTTGGACATTTGATACAGATTTTGCTATTTTTCTTCCTTTTTTACATTTTCCCATTTTGTCAGTAGTTAGGGTACTTTGTACTGCGGCAGATTTTTTTCCAGAACTTATGTACTTGAAAAGATGATATGAAATGAAACAAACTTTTTTCTGAAAAAGTGTTACATTTGTGTATATTTCATACCTTGCATTGCATTGCATCATATTACACCTCAAATGTAAATGATATTGATCTGTTGTCTGAAAAGTGAATATTTGTAATTTGAGCACTTGCACTGTGATAATCGGATAACCAACCAACTAACAGCAAACAACTCATACAAACCACTGCTTGAACTAAATACAGCCCATACTCTACTGGGGATTGATCTGCATACAGCTCATAACACAGCTCTCGGCTCATTCTGCACACAGCAAACCTGAACAAATAACCCAATCTGACAAGACGGATCACAAAACTGACACGGTTGCAGTTGAAACACACTCGGATGTCCCAAATTTCCTTTTCTTCTCTTGCTTCGCACGAATGTAGAGAATGGCACAGCATCCTGAGCACAAACGATTTTTTGAAAGGGGTTTTACAACCGGGGTATCGAGCCTACCACAGAACACAGCGAGACAGACTCAAACAGAGAAACAAAAGGCACACGACCTAACACAACGAGACACACTCGGAAAAGACTCAAAGCCAAAAGACCGACAAATCAAAAGACACGACACCAGACATGTTTACAAAAGGAGAGACCTCGAATCTCGAGGAGCCAGTTCCTCCGGGTATTATTCCCACCCTTTCTGATTTGTGATACTCACATCACTCGGCCCTCAGGCTCGGTTTTTCTCTCAAAACCCTTTTCTTACTTTTCTCTCCGCTTACACCTCTCTATTCTTTATTCTCTCATTTTTCATCCCTCCCCAGGGTGATTGATGGATGAATAGGAAGTCAGGTTCACGCCCAACTGTTAGCTCACGGCTATTTCTTCTGACGAATGGAGCGCCTTTCCGGCGAGTATGTTGACGGGGGAAAGACAGAAGACCTGACTCAACTGTGCCCCTAGTTCGTCACTTTGACCATTTTTTTTGTTTTCTTCCTAAAACAGTTTTGATCAAAATGAGAGTTGGATCACACTTATTCGATTTTTGATTTGAAAATCATGCGAATCAGGCTGTGAGCACTGAAAATTCTCCTTTTGGGTCCAAACATGGTCCAATTTTGAAAAATGAAATAGTTTTCGAGAAAATAAGTCAACCTCAGTGAAAATTTTCAAAAACTATTTTTGCAAACAGTCAACGCTCGACGAGCGCGGAACTTACCCTCGAGATATGCAACCTCGGATCGGAGGCAATGGAAAATTGCCCCTGGCTTAAAGGGGATAAGGCAACGGAAAGTTGCCCCTGGTTTGGACGGTAACTCAGGGCAACTTATGGCAATGCATGGCAACGGAAAGTTGCCCCTTGTTTGGATGATGCCGCGGCACATTGTAAGCCAGTCCTTGTTGACGACGTCGGACCCTCGGACGCGGAGGAGACGAAGACGGTTTGAATCAATATATGGACACAGTCACCTGGAAGGTGTTGGTGGTTGGACTTCAAGAGGAAGTTGATCACGTAGTTCCAGGTTGCTGCAATCGAGACGTTGGATTCAGAGGAGGCAAAAGTGATCAAAACCATGACATGGACTGAGACGCTATGGAAGCGTTGGGGGCTGGACTTCAAGATGAAGTTGCCTACGTATCCCAAACATGGGAATCAAGCCTTACGTAGTTCCGGTTAAGGTACACTCGGGTATTTTAACCTTCACTGTTTAGGCTCTAACTTTTGCCAAGGCGCCCAATGCGGGTTTTCGACCTTGCGAGCTATGTTTTTCTTTTTTTTTTTTTTTTTTTTTCTTTTTTTTTTTTCTTTCTTTTTTTTTTTTGTTCTTTTTCTTTTTTTTCTTTTATTTTCTTTTTGTCTTTTCTTTTCTTTGCTCTAACTTTTGCCTGGGCCGCCCTTCCGGGTTTTCGGCCCAGCGAGCCTCTCAAAGGGTAAAAGTGTAGCAAGCCCATGCCAAATGGTTTTGAGATTGAAGCCTCTGTATCCAGAGGACTGTTGGTTGATTTGCAGAAGAATCCATCACGGTTGCTTCACAGCCTTGCCGGGTGGATCTGATCTCCTCGATCTGACTTTGATGCCTCTTGCTCGAGGGCTGCTTCAAAATGGGCCACACAGGCGTTTCATGGCACGTTGAATGTTTTGAACGGATTCCGTTTGCAACAGATAAATTGAATCTTGAGGCTGAGAGCGATCCTGGGCTACACATCAAGAGCGATTCCACACAGGTCTTCGCAAGACTGCACAAAATATTTTGTTTTTGAAAGTTTTTAAGAAAGCGACAAATCGCTCGCGCTGAAGATAGTGTGGAACCAGTCTGGATCAGGCCAGGGTCCTTCTCAGTACTCACGCCGACAAGCATGATTTCATTCATGAAAAGCTTAGCATGCGTTCTTTTTTCTCAAAATGATCAAAGTTTTTACAAAACCCGAGGAATTCCTTCCCCTTCGTTTTCATCGCCACAGTGTTCGAAAAGGGGTTTTATGAAAAGCTTAGGCCATCATAACGATGTTCAAGGCACGAGAGAGTAGGCGGTATGTACTGTCGTTCCATTCACACCCTTTGGCACGGCTAACTCGAATAGCAACAAATACGGCACATGATAGCCACGGCTGTTTCATTCAGATTTGTTGGCATAACTGGTCCTCGGCAGAAACAACTCAAAAAAGCAAAAACAACTATTTATAAGACAAAACGGTGTTTGAGGCAACAACCCCGAAATCACCTGGTATTCTATACAAGAGGGACTGACTCATTACAATTAGACAGACCCTTAAGCAAAAGGACTGTCTCAAAACAATGAGACAGGCTCAAGACAAAACAGAAGACTGACTCGACACCCAAGTCAGAATTTACAGAAATTAATAGATGCCCAAAAATGCGTGCCAAACGCCACATCCAAAAATGCGCCAAGCATTGCCCACAGGCGGTTCACCTTCTGATTACATACTCGCAGTATCTGTGTCCTCAAAATCCAACAACTGAGTGGTGACGGACTTTGCTGAAGTAGGCGGGAGGATAACCTCGTTGTCAATCAAATCCTGCACCTCATGCCGGAGGCGAAAACAATTGTCGGTAGCATGGCCTGTCTGCTGGTGGTACGCACAGTACTGAGCAGCATCATGTGTGGCAGGGAGATTCTTCGGGAGGGGCCGGGGCTCCAGGGGTTTAAGGTGTCCCCTCTCGGCAAGGATTTGAAGTGCCTTGGATAATGGCATGTAAAGAGCATGGAAGACCCTGCGCCCTCGGGGCAGGTACTTTGGAGCCTGAGCACTCTTGCTAGATGCACTAGCAACGGATCGGCGGGTGCGGCCTTGGATTTCTGATCCTTTCCGGATGCAGGGCTGGGAGGGGGAAGAACTGTTTTGGCATGACGGGGCCTCTCCCGATTCTCTGATTGACTGTGCTGCCCTCAGGCGGAGTGGGGAAAGCATCCTCCACAGCTTTTGACATAACTGCGGATATCTGTTGCTTGTTCATTCCCTCGGCTTTCAAAGCCTCTACTGCCCACAGCAGTTGTTCGATAGGGTCGGCATCTGCCTTCATCTTGCCTTTATCTCTGGCCTCGGCCTGATTTAGAACTTGGTTTGATGCGTCGTTGCCATAGCTGGAGGCCATCTCCGGTTGGCTGAGTTCAATTACAATTCGCCCAACAACGGGGGCTCCTGGGGTACAAAGCCTCCGACATATGGTGCGGCTGGCGGCGAAACTGACATCCATAGGCGAGATCCGTCACGGATCTTTGAAGATCACCTATCATCCCCATTAGTTCAAATGTAGTGGCTCGCGAGCCTGATATAGCTGAGGGGCCCAAACTGGGTGCGCGGCCGGCGATCTGGGCGGATGCGGCATGTCAACAGTAGTTTCATCATTGTAGGGTGATTCCTGGATCCAACGCGGCCGTCATGACCACGATCTCTTCTGAATTCTGCGTCATGCTAAGTCCTGCCTCAGCAAGGAGAAGACACTAGCTGTTCTGGATCGACCCTCTGAATCTCTGAACTGAAACGGAAAACAAGCAGTATTTCAGCCCAGCCCCAGACAGATCAAGCACACGCAGTCACAACTGTCTCTACACTGTTCCCCAGAATCACTATTCAAAACTGAACTGATACCCGCAGACACAACTGATTCTCAACAACTGATACCAATGCCCTCAGGCCGGATACCCAAACTTGCAAACTGATATATGCGTTCCTGCAGAGATACACTCTAAAAGCACATAGCAGATAAATGAGAGCCAATACACCCCTATGTTGGGGTAGGGTTTTCCTGTCCTATTTTGTCAGGAGCTAGGGTTTCACTACGCACACAGCGGTTTCAAACAACCTATATCGGGTAAGCAACCTGTCCTAGTTTGGAATGGTCACTATGGATCCGAATATGCACTAGGTCGAATGGTCAAAAGGGTGCCCCGGTAAAACCGGGGTTTGTGTTCCCATGCTGTCAGAGCCCATAACCGGTCAGCCTTATGGTCATGCCTTGACAAGACAAGCCTCCGGCAAACCGTTCAGGAATGGCAGATGGCAAACACGGTGTCCTAGGCGCACCAATGCAAATGCAATGCAAAGAGACACATAAATGAAATCAAAACAGGATATCACGAGTTCGAGTCAAGCTCTCTAAATCCCCAGCAGAGTCGCCAGAAACTGTAACAACGCCCGCGGGGACCTCGCTACAGTTCGGACTCCCTTTTTGTTTGTTGCGGTTCTAAATCTGAACCAAAGAGTCCAACTCTGGCAAATCGTTTTGAAGAAAAACAGATTTTTGAAAAGTAGTGCCAAACATGGACTGCTTTGCCAGATTACAGAGTCGCCACCTAAATATTTTTAAATGGGAATTTAGGAAACCCTGACTCGGTGCCGAAGGCCACGTGTCCGTCATCACCAAAGTCTTGGCTCGGGAGCTTGGGTACGATCGGGGAAGGTCAGCTATGAGCACCCCCTTTCGCCCGGTCGAAGACCGGCCTCTACTAACCGTGATATCCGATTTTGAAAACTTATGTGTTCTTATTCCAATTATTAGCCTAGAATTACTATGTTATGCGCACAGCAAACAAGTATAGACTAGATCGCTAATTTGGAAACAAACATTGCATATCCGTTTGTTTTGAAAAATGCTTTGGATTTGCTACTCGCAAGTAGGCTAAAACACGGATTTCAATGAGTTTTTCCAACTCAACAATCCAACCTCCACCCACAGGCATTCAAACAGTTTATCACATAAGCACTAGCCGCATGGTAACACTACTGTCATGTTAACATTCACACGCATGCGAGATGCTAAAGCTAAATACTTACATACTTACTCTGTGCCAAAACAATGAACTAGTTAGCAAACATGCATGCCTAGTTCATGTTAAGATGACTAATGCAACACATACAAGTGTGCAATTAGACAGGCTCGGTATCCACATGGCATGTGAAATGCACGATAACACGTATTCAAGTTATTTGAAATATACGATGCAGTTTGTATGATGTACCGAGCCCGGTGCATGTCAACAAATGCATGGATGCACGCATGCATTGCATAAGGTATGCTAAAATAACGTGCCCTAATCTACCATCATAAGCAGGTAAATAAAAGGGAAGAAAGAAGTGGGGGTTGGAAGACATACACACCACTCACCCACACTTATTACAATTATGCCCTCTCTCGGAGGGACCGAAAGAATAATACAAATAATTAACTACGCAAGCTAATTAAATTACAAACCCGTTAAATTAATTAAGCAGATTAATTAATCTAATCAAAGCAGTAAACCCCTCGGGGAGAGGGCCGGACGCGGCGCGTATTCGGGACTTGCTCGGAATCGCGCTACCATGCAAAGTCTGCCTCTGTTTTCCCTGCTTTCCTCCTCTGAAGACTGCCAAAGTCTCAGGACTGCTCCCTTGAATCATGGAATCACCACCGGCTGAGGGGAACACCACCGGCTGAAGTATGTGGCCACCGGCACTGAATTCATCCATCGGCCATCAATATACTGCCGGTCGGCACTAAATACTGCCGGCCGGCACTGAATGTCTGCAGAACCTGCAACTCACAGCAGCAGAGGGCAACAACTTGCATGGCAATGCAATTCAAGCAATTTATGCACCAAACACACTCCTTATCATGTTAATGACTCAAGGAGCATGTGCCTCGATTCTCGGACCACCAATCACGCATTTCCATGCATGATGGCCCAAGGAACCAAGTATGCAACTTTCATGTCAAATGCATGCAAACCAAACAAACAAAAAGTCCAATCCCATCTCAAATCAAGGGACAAGCATGTTGCAAGATGCATTACAACCTAATCATGTTAGCTAGGATGCAACATGATGTGAACAAACAATGCAAGCACATAAGCAAACATGAGGTAAGCATACAAGCAAGCAAATGATGGTCTTAAACATGACTTAAGCAACTCTAATTAGGCCTAAAATAGTGGCCAAAATGCCCAACAAGAAAGTCTACACACACACACACATGCATATGTTAAGACTTAACACTTAGGCACTAAGCAAACAACCTTCAAGCACACTTGGAAGGGGATATCATGGACACTTAGCATGCATCATAAGCTTTGAAAATCATGTTATAGAAGGTTCCAAACCAACTAAATAAACCAAGTAAAGCATGCAAAAGGCCCAAGCATTCAAGGCTCACCAAAGAGGTAACGAACTACACTTAACACAACCATACATGGCATGCATTAGGCGACCAAAAACAGAGTTTTAACAAAAACTAAGTCTAAAAGACCACTTAGATGGCACTAAGTGGCTCAAGTTCAAAGGCATGCATAATGACCAAAACAAAGGGCATGCAACACATGCTTTCAAAGCAATAAAGAGGCGACTTAGGCAAGCATATGGGCATGCCAAAGGGACTGATATCACATGTTGGGTGGTTCCAAACCACCAAAACAATGCAAGCAACACGCTACACATTGACAACTTGAGGCATACAAGCCCTACAAGCCACAAATGCAAAGGAGCTATACTAAGCATGCCAAAATCAATCCAAACGACTATGGACAGACCTAAAGCATGGCAAAATAAGCACAAAACATTCACAAGTCCAAGCCTAAATCATGCTCAAACAAAGGCTAACAACCTAAGGCATGTTAAGGGAATTACAAGGCATTACATGGCAACTATACTAAACATGTATGGAGCACCAAAACCAACTTAACACAAAGTTATAACATGGCAAATAAGCATAAAATACAGCCATGGCATGCTCAACACACACTTGAACATAAGGCTCCCTCAAGAGGCAAAACTTGCCCTTTTCAAGGACATCAAGGAGAGGGGGTGGCCCTCTCCTTCTTGGGACTTCAAAGCATCATCTTCACCACTGAAATCCCTCAAGATTTCAGTGGTGAAGAGACCTCAACACCAAAATCCCGGAGCTCTCACAAAATAGCACAAAATGAGGCCTTTTCAAGGCCTAAGGGTGGTCAAACCCTCCCAAAGCACAAAACACTCTTAACCAACAATAAAGAGGACCAAAAAACAGAACTTTTATGTGTTGATCACCAAGCACAAAAACAGTTCTAAGCTATGTAAAAATGGAGTGCAAAAATGGGGTAAAAAGGGGTAGTTTCTTACCCTTGAAGACCACCTTCACAAAGGTTGATGTTGTTGCTTCCTTGAGCTCAAATCCAACCAAAAACTTCAAGAACCAGCCCTTAGAACCTCAGTAACCAAAGGAAGGTGAAACACTAGGTGTTGATGAGCAATAGTAAGTCACAAACACCTAGTGTACAAATAAGAGGGAAGAAGAGAGATGGGATAGATACAAAACTTCTAACCTAAAACCAGAGCTTCTCTCTGTCTAAAATGTCTAAAAATCCAAACTTCTTCCAACCTTGAGCCAAGAGGAAGAAGCCTTCTCTTATAGGCAACAAAACTTACAAGTTAAGCTAACCAAGAGGCTCATCCCTCCATACACGTATGGAGGGGAAACAAATGCTACAAAGCTGTCTGAAAATATCTCCAAAAATAGCTGTAAAGTAGTCGGCAGGGCAAAATGGTCATTTTGCCAAAATTGACTGCCGACCGGCACAAAAGAGTGCCGACCGGCACAATATAGTGCCGATGACAACACCATCTAGCCGGTGGCCTCTAGCCACTGCCGGTGGTGTGTGGGGATACCTCACAAGGCATTCCCTGCCCCTCCAAGGCAAAGCACAAGTGTTTGGTGCAAAACCAGACACAAAACGGTCAAGTTCGGAGATCCTGAGGCAAGGCGCGTAGCCGAGAACTCCGGGAACTCTAAACGAACACGAACATGGATAATCACCAAGTGTTCCAACGGTGACGTCCAAGTCTTGAGGACGATCAAAAATGGGGTGTCTACAGCAGGAACAGGAGGCCTGGCTGGAACACCTTCTACGGTGGGAATCTGGAAGGGAGGCTGAAAAGTATAAAAGGCAATTGCATCAGTATATTGTGAGCAGTTTATCAGTGCAGAATGCAGCGTATGAGTACAGTGTGTGAATACTGTGAGCAGTTTATCAGTGCAGAATGTAGTGTATGAGTACAGTGTGTGAATACTGTGAGCAATTTATCAGTGCAGAATGCAGTGTATGAGTACAGTGTGTGAATACTGTGAGCAGTTTATCAGTGCAGAATGCAGTGTATGAGTATAGTGTATCAAATGCCGTGAGCAGTTTATCAGAAGCTGTGTTGTGCATCGGATTATGTGAAGTAGTTTATGTATGGTTTGAGACCGTGGTCAGAAGAACATACCGGGATACTGTAAAGGGCCAGGAGGTCGAAAGTCCGGTGTAACATCCCCATCATGGAGGCATTCAACTCCAGGGACTGCCGGGTGTACTCAAAGGAAGCCTGCAAAAGTATCAAATGCATCAGTATTCTGCAGAATATCAAATAAAATGAAATGAAATGACATGACTACGCAAGATGCAATTTGAAGTAGTACATACCGGAGGCAAGTCGGGGAAACTGACTAACTCATGATCAGCCGGGGGAGGAGCGAAGGGGATCTGGTAGGTCGCCCCACCCTGCCCTCTGTATGTCAGCGAGGTGGGCAGAACAGGCCAACCACCCTCCCGCCCTCTTTGAACTCCACCCCTGCCGTAGACCCGAGCTCTCCGTGATGCTCCTGCTCCAGCTCCCGCTCCTGCCTTAGCTGCTGGCGGCCCGGGCCTCTCTCTCTCAGCCCGACGGCCACCGCTCAGAGGCCGCATGATGTACGTCTGCACGTACTCTCTGTAGTTGCCGATGCCTCTGAAGCGGATCGCCTCCCAGCCAATAGTGTAATCGGCCATCTGCTCGGCAGTGAATCGCTCGGTCTCCCTCATATCCTCCGGAGGGTGAACCGGGACTATCTGCTCCGGTAACCCTAGGGTCTGGCGTAGGAAACGCTCACCTAGGTACCAAGCCCGACAGACCGAGCCCTCCAGCAGAATCCGAAAACGCGAGGTCTCCTCAGCACCGGCAAATCGATCCCGAGTCACGGCTGGCAACGGAGCCCAAGGCTGCCAGGTGATCTGAAAATGAAATACAGTTTGTTATCTACTGTTATTGAAAACATATAGTGAAAAGCGAAGCTTAAATAAACTGTAAAGTTGAACGTATCTCTGCGGGAGTGATAGTGTCAAAATAGCGGCGGAAGAAGCTAAACGTCTCCCGGGGCCTCCGAACGCACCTCCCGTCGAAGCGTCGTGAGAACGGGACGACGAGAGGGGTCTCCACGTCTGGCACTGGAGCAAGTCTAGGGAAGTAGGCGTAGACCCACAACTGCGGAATAAATACCAGTACGTTTATCAGATAAAACAGAATGCAGATTAAAGCAGAAATGACAGAGCCGTGTATCGTGCAGTGTATTGTGCAGACAGTGTATTGAGCAGTGTACAGTGTGAGCAGTGTACAGTCGGTGAAAATCAGAGTATATGTGTGCCGTGTGTGCAGTATACGATTAGCGTGAAGCAGACCGCAGTGTGTGCAGTGTACAGTATACAGTACAGAGTACAGTAGTAGAAAGCAGGAAAGTAAAGCAGAAAAAGAAATGTACCTCCCAAGCGTGCCAGTAGCCCCCGAGCAACTGTCCGTTACCACGGGAAGCCGAGCTCATGTATCCGTAGAGTGTGGCCAGAGCGGCGCCACCCCAATCGTAGTGCAGGATCTGAGTGACATCCACTAAGGCACTGAGCAAGTAGAGGGGCACGGTATTCGCCCGGTCGGCGAAAATAGTGGTCCCTAGTAGAAACCTCAGAAAACCACGCACATATCGCTCCACAGCCTCCTGAGTCATCGGAGCCTCCTCCACTAGGGCTGGCCGAACCCTGTACTGGACCTCGAACCAGGAATAACGGACGAAACTGGACGTGCGAGAGGTGGCACCTCACCAAGCAAATAGATCTGAGCAGCAGTCCACTCGTCCATATCAGTATCAACGGGGATCGGATCACCCCCTACCCCGATGCCTGTGAGCATCGAGAAATCATAGGGAGTCATCGTCATGTCTCCCGCCACAGAAAGATGGAACGAGTCGGTGGTGTCCCACCACCTCTCCGCTAGAGCAGCGAGGAGAGGCCTGCTCGTGGTGAGCCTGGATAGTCCTCTGCAGAATGCACCAAAATCGGCCTGGTCCACAATGTGGCAGACCGCATCAGGTAGCTCAGCGTACCAGTCTCGGGCGGCAATGTTCCCATACCCCCGGACGGTATGGGAATCTCCCTGTTTTCAAACAAACAACTGCGAAGCAATGCTAAATATACCAGTTTTGAAAGGCATTCAGAATTCAGGCAAATATAGCATGTGTGCATATTTTCAGATTCAAACAGATACCGGGTGCCGGTGTGCTTACAATGAACTACAACGTGTGATGTGTCAGCATGTTTGAGTGGTTTAGTACAAATATAGCACGTGTGCAAGTTTTTCAGATTCAAACAGATACCGGGTGCCGGTGTGCTTACAGTGAACTACAACGTGTGATGTGTCAGCGTGTTTGAGTGGTTCAGTGCAAATATAGCATGTGTGCATGTTTCCAGATTCAAACAAATATTGGGTGCCAGTGTGTATGCAGTGAAATATAGTGTGCGCCGTATGTTTGAGTGGTTCAAGGCCAGTGCAGTGCGTGTGCACGTGTCAGTTTCAAACAGATATCAGTTGCAAGTATATTCACAATTAACTACAGTGTACAGTGCATCAGTATATCTGAGCTAAGCAGTTAAAGAACATAATCAGCTATGGCAGTTGGCAGTTAATTGTTCTATGTCACGGAAAGTAAAACAGAGGAAGGAATGTTACCTCGGAAGCGCCGAAGGACAGGTGAGACGTAGGCTCACGCAGGACTCTGGGGTCGCCCTGTCAAAACTCCGAAACTGACGAAGCCCGTCGGGAGGCAAGACGTGGATCGCCGGCCGGTAGGTCGCCGGGTCGAATGGACGGACGCTCAGGGGGAGAAGCTCGACCCCGGGATCCGTCTCATGATCCGGGGGAATCCCGCCCCGTGGAATATTGTCCGCCATGTCAAAGATGACAAAAAATGGACGGAAGAGGGAAAACCGGATGAGAATACAAAGGGTCAACTGAAAAGTCAACCCCCGAGAGGATGGAAAATGGCCGGAAAAGCCGGGAAGTGGAAAATGTACGGAAATCAAGGAAAACTTGGGGAAACAAACCCCAAGAAGCGGAAATCAAAAAGGAAACACTGAAATGAAGTTTCGATCGGGTGAAAGTGTTCGAAACACGATAAACTTCGCGAATCAAACGATGGAACGGGCGTAAAACGCAAGAAAACGGGAGAATGAGAGGTGGAAAAAGCTCTAGAGAGAGAGAGAGTGAGATTTCGGCTAAGGAATATGAGTAAAATAGGGTTTGAAGCCCTATTTTAAAAGACCCAAGGTGAAAAGTCAAAACTGGCCGGCCAAAAATTTGGCCGGTGATATGTGGCTGGTGAGCCTCCTACAACCTTGTTTGGGTCAGATCTGTAGTTTGGGGCCTTCATTGCTCAAGATAGTACAAGAAATGGCATTTTCGAAGCTCAACCGGCCTCCGTTTTGACCTCGGACTGTGTCTTCTGTGCGTGGCACTCGAATTCATGCAAGGTGTATCCTTTCCGTATCCTTTTGTCTTTTACAAAACTCGAAAGTTGCCCCATGTGCATTTGGATCACATTTCAATCGCGCTATCTTGCGCACCTCGATCGCACTATCTTGTGCATCGCATCATTCGCACTATTTTGTGCATCGCATTTCAATCGCGCTGTTTTGCGCATCTTATCGCATTTGGCATGCATTCAATCGTGCTGTTTTGCGCATCTTATTGCATTTTGCGTGCATTTCAATCGCGCTATCTTGCGCATCGCACTATCTTGTGCACTTGCGTTGTCTAACGCATCACGATGTTTAGTGCATCGCGCTGTTTTGCGCATCTTATCGCATTTGGCATACACTCAATTGTGCTGTTTTGCGCATCTTATCGCATTTGGCATGCATTCAATCGCGCTGTTTTGCGCATCTCATTGCATTTTGCATCACATTTCAATCGCACTATCTTGTGCGTCGCATCATTTGCACTGTTTTGTGCATCGCATTTCAATCGCGCTGTTTTGCGTATCTTATCGCATTTGGCATGCATTCAATCGCGCTGTTTTGCGCATCTCATTGCATTTTGCATGCATTCCACCGCGCTATCTTGCGCATCGCACTGTCTTGTGCACTCGCGTTGTCTAACGCATCGCGCTGTTTTGCGCATCTTATTGCATTTTGCATGCATTCCATCGCGCTATTTTGCGCATCACACCGTCCTGTGTGACACACAACGGTCTAGGAGACCTTAAATCCTTGGAAGGTGCAAGACCTTCGGTGCATTGGTGTGCACAGTACATGCATTTTCATGCATCTTAAGGTGCGTGTTGTCGCGCATTAAAAAAATTCACGCATTGTCATGCATTTCAAGCGACTTGCGTTGTCGCGCACACACATGCATATGTCATGCATCCATTGTAAATAGTGCATATGTCATGCATTTCATTGTAAAGTAGTGCATATGTCATGCATCATTGTAAATACTGCATATGTCATGCATTTCAAAAAACAAAACACAAAAAACAATATACTGCATATGTCATGCATCATTGTAAATACTGCATATGTCATGCATTTCAAAAAACAAAACACAAAAAACAATATACTGCATATGTCATGCATCATTTTAAATTCTGCATATGTCATGCATTTCAAAAAACAAAACAAAAAAAAAAAAACACACATACATATGTCATGCATCATTGTAATATAGTGCATATGTCATGCGTTTTTCTGTAAACATCCATTCCAGTGCATATTGCATTGTAGCTTGCATGCATTCACTGCATCACCTCCATCTATGGCTTGCGCCTTTCCTTGTTAAGCTTGGTTTGGTATGTGCTCATACTTTTCATGTCAAAACACAGTTCTGCATGTGTACGCGCCTATTCCTTGATGAACTTGGTTTGAGGATGGCGGCACCTTTTCTGTGTTAGACGCGGTTCGTTTGTGTACTTGCCCTTCCTAGGAAAGATTTGGTTTGGCCTGCGTGCCTTATCCATCGTATCTATCAATTCCATTGCATATTGTAAATATTGCATTGTAGCTTGCATGCATCCATTGCATCACCTCCATCCATGGCTCGTACCTTTCCTTGTTGAGCTTGGTTTGGTATGTGCTCCTACTTTTCACGTTAAAGCACAGTTCTGCATGCGTACGCGCCTATTCCTTGATGAGCTTGGTTTGAGGGTGGCGGCACCTTTACTGTGTTAGACATGGCTTGTATGTGTGCATGCCCTTCCTAGGCAAGATTTGGTTTGGCTGCATGCCATATCCACTGTATATATTACATTGTAGTGTAATTTTGCATCCGGCATTAGGATCATTGTTCTTTCATTAGCGGTTGTTTCCCCACTTATGTCATTCCCCACCAATACTTGTTCTTGCGTCCGTCTACATCACTCATAGTTCTGCATGTGTACGCGCTTTGAGGGTTGCGCACCTTTTCTATGGTAGACGGACTTGTTACTTCCATCAATCTATTTGACATTTGTGTGGTTTTGAACCGCTCATGATTGGATCATGATTCAATTGCATTGCATTTCGTTTGCATTGTTTCAATTGCATTGTATTTTCATTTGCATTATTATACATAGTTTTGTATATATTACATATCATTTTGCATTTCATTTTGCATTGTCATGCATGTTGCTAACAATATTGTACCTGTTAAGTTTGCTTTCTTTTCAGGCACGATATTGTATGTACGGTTCATTTGAGGCTGGTGCAACTAGACGAACCGCATAGGTATTGTATCCTCCGAGTGAGACGTATTGAGAATGGCATAATTCTCTTACATCCTTTCTACATTGTAGTGTAGTCTGGTGTATGCTAGCTTAGAACTGTCGCATGTTATGCTTCGTTACGGCTTTCTTTGCATGATCATAAGTTATGTTCGGTTTTGTGCATTGTCTTGCATCTTGCCCCTGCCTTCGGGCGCATATCTTGTTTGCCTTGCATGTTTGTCTAAGTCTTCGGCCTTGTCAAAAATGGGTCGTCTCTGGGCTTTGACATTCACTCCCGTCATTGTTATGACTTTCGAGTTCTGTCAAAGAGGGGCAACTGTAGACACCCCATTTTTGACCGTCCTCAAGACTTGGACGTCACCGCTTGAACACTCGGTGATTATCCATGTTTGTGTTCGTCTTGAGTTCCTGGAGGTCTCGGCTACGCGCCTTGCCTCAGGATCTCTCAACTCGACTGTTTTGTGTTTGGTTTTGCACCAAACACTTGTGCTTTGCCTTGGAAGGGCGGGGAATGGCTTGTGGGCCATCCCCACACTCCACCGGCCATGGCTTGAGGCCATCGGCTGTGTTTTGTTTCCACCGGCCAAATGTTTGGCCGGCCGGCACTATAGATGATGGCTGGCCGGCTATCTTTCTTTGGTGAATTGCATTTTTGGCCGGCCGACTACTGTGCATCTGCTTTTGCAGATATTTTTGGGCAGCTGGCATACACTGTCACCCCCTCCATACACGTGTATGGAGGGATTGCCCTCTTGTTAGCTTCCTTTGGAAGCTTTACAAGACAAATTGTCTATAAAAGAGGGGCTCTTCCCTCTTGTTAAGGGTTAGACATTTTAGACAACATTTTTCTAGAGCTTTGGTTTCTAGGGTTAGGGTTTGCATATATCCTATCTCTATATCTCTCTCTTTGTGTATTTTGTGTGTGTTTTGCCTTAGTTTTGCACACAAACACCCACCATCACACATTCTCTTGGAGTTGAGGCCCTTGAGGGTTGTTTTTGGAGTTTTGGAGCTGGTTTGAGCTTGAAGAACCAGCTAGTCTACCATTGGTGAAGAAGGTCTACAAGGGTAAGAAACTTGTCCCTTTATTCCCCATTTTTGCATTGCATTTTTGTCTACCTTGCATCTGTTTTTGAGCTTTGTGTATAACATATAAAAGTTCTGTTTTTTAACCCTCTAAATAGTTGGTTAAGGTTTCTTTAAGCTTTGGGGTTGTTTGACCCCTCTTAAGCCTTGAAAGGCTCCATTTTGTGCCATTTTGGTTGAGCTCCGGGACCATTGTGTTTGGGCCTCCTCACCACTGAAATCTTGAGGGATTTCAGAGGTGAGGATGGTGCCTTGAGGTCCTAGGAAGGAGAGGGCCACCCCCTCTCCTTGTGTCCTTGAAAAGGGCCATTTTTGCCTCTTTAGTGAGCACCATGCTTAGGTTCATGTTGACCATGCCTTGAGTGATTTTCATGCTTATTATGTCATAATATAGCATTGTGTTTAGTTGTTTTGGTACACCATGCTTGCTTAGCATACATGCCTTGTAATGCCATGATTTGCCTCAATACATGCATAGCATTTAGAATACCATGCTCATGTATTTTGGCCAAGCTTTGTGAAGCTTTTATGCATATTTTAGTGTGCTAAGGGACTGTTTTAGGTCATTTGAGTCATTCATGTCTTGCTTTCTATAGCTACTATGCAATCCCTCTTGTATGCCTTAAGCATCGGTTCCTCTAGCATGCCATTGTTGCATTGTTTCAGTGGTTTGGAACCACTTGGCATGTCATTTCAGACCTTATAATGTGCCTATATGCTTGCATTTGATGCCCCTTTAATGTGTTTAAAGGTTGTTGCCTTATGCTCCATGAATGTGCTTCTTTGTATGCTTGCATATTTAGACCATTTAGATGCCATCTAGGTACACCCTTAGCCTTTTTTAGGCCTACATCGGACCTATTTTAAGTCCCCTTAGCCTTGCGAGGTTTGGTTGACTTAGCCTTGGTTTAAGCCTCCTTGGTTTGCCTTGAATCTTGAACCATGCTAGCATGCTTTGCTTGTGTTAATTAGTAGGTTTGGCACCTCTATTTTATGCATATTCAGAGCTTTCAGTGCATGCTAATTGTCCATGTTTAGTCTCTTTTAAGTGTGCTTAAAAGTTGCTCTTATGTGCTTAAGTGTTGGCCTATTAACATGTGCATGTGTGTGTGTGTGTGTTGGACCTCACTTCCATAGCATTGGCCACTGTTTTAGGCTTGTTCGAGGGCCGCCTAAATTAGTCTAAGTCCATCCTTCATGTGTTATAGCATGCTTGCCTTGTACATTGTTGCATACTTGGCCTATTACATGTTATTGCTTGCTTGAAATCATGATGCATTTGGCATGCATTTCATTGGTTAAGTTGCTTTGCATTGCTCCTATGCTTAGTCCACTTTACATGTTGTTCATGTTTGTCACTAGCATGGTTGTTACATGCCTTGCATGCTCATCTTGCATACTTAGCCTCCATGTCTAGGTTGCATTCCATTTGCATGCATGCTTGGCCTCTTGAAATGCTTGTGATAGAGGTTGAGTTCCATTGGTTTGTTTATGTGCATTGCATTCCATATCAAGATGCACACTTGATTCTTTGGGCCATCATGCATGGAAATGCATGATTGGTGGTCCGAGAATCGAGGCCCATCCTCCTTTGAGTCATTCACATGATAAGGGGTGTGGTTGGTGCATACATAGCTTGAAATGCACTGCCATGCTTTGCTTTGTCCTCTGCTGCTGTCAAACAGGATTCTGCAGGAAGATTTGGCCGGCCGGCCATCTTCAGTGCCGATCGGCCATCCATCACTGGCCGATAACTCAATTTGTGGCCGGTGACTACTCTCCATGGCCGGTGGCCAATCCCTTCAGCCGGTGGTGTTCCACAGTGTCCAGAGAGTGCACCTTGGGACTTGTGCAATTTTCAGAGGAGCAGAGCAGGGTAAACAGAGGCAACTTGTGCATGGCAGTGGCTTTCCGAGCAAACCCAAGTGCACATGCATTGGACCCTCTTTCCGAGGCCGTTGTTTATTGCTTAAATAAATTAGTTAATTTGCTTAGCTAATTTAATTGATTTGTAATATTTAATTAGCTAGTTGGTTAGTTAAATTGTATTATTCTTTCGGTCCCTCCGAGCGAGGGCGAATTTGTAATAAGTGTGGGTGCGTGTGTGCATGTCTTCCAACCCCCACTTCTTTCTCCCTTTTACTTACCTGCTTTTGATGGTTAGTATTAGGGCATATTTACTTTAGCATACCTTATGCCATGCATGCGTGCATCATTCATCAGTATTGCATGCACCGGGCTCAGCGCATCATGCTAACTGCATAAAGTATTTCAAATCTAACTTGAATACATGCTATTTGTGCATTTTCACATGTCATTTATAGACTAGCCAAGCCTACTCTAATGACATTCCATATGTGTTGCATTAGGCATTTAAACATGGACTTGGATCATGCATGATTGCTAACATGTTTTTGTTTCGGCACGGAGTACTAGGTGAGCTCTTTATGCTTTAGCATTTTGCATGAGTGTGAATGTTAACATAACAGCATGCTTACCATGTGGCTAGATGTTTATGTGATATAAACTACCTGAATGCCTGTGGGTGAAGGTTGGATTGTTTGAATTGGAATAATTCATTGAAATCCGTCTTTTAGCCTACTTGTGAGTAGCAAATTCCAAAGCGTTTTCCAAACAAACGGATATGCAATGCTTTGTTCCAAATTAGGCGATCTGGTCTATACTTGTTTTGCTGTGCGCATAACATAGTAATTCTAGGCTAATAACCGGAAGAAGAACACATAAAGTTTTCAAAATTGGATATCATGGTTAGTAGAGGCCGATCTTCGGATCGGGCGAAAGGGGGTGCTCATAGCTGACCTTCCCCAATCGTACCCAAGTTCCCGAGCCGAGGCAACTTTGGTGATGACGGACACGTGGCCTTTGGCACCGAGTCAGGGTTTCCTAAATTCCCCTATAAAAAATATTTAGGTGGCGACTCTGTATCTGGCAAAGCAGTCCATGTTTGGCACTTCTTTCAAAATCTGTTTTTCTCAAAACGATTTGCTGGATTTGGACTCTTTGGTTCAAGATTAAGAACCATGACACAAATCGAGTCCGAACTGTAACCCGTTGAGGTCCCTCGCGGGCATGTTACACTTGCATGAGTGTGTTTGCCATATTGCCGTGATTCGCATGCTTGCTATGAGGTTATGTGCTTATTTGCTAAACTACATGAATGCCTGTGGATGAAGGCTTGTTGTTTGAATTGGTACAATTCAATGAATGCGTGTTTGAAGCCCACTTTGTTGTGGCAAATCATGTTTCAAGCTCACTTTGTTGTGAAAAATCCACATCTTTAAGCCCACTTGAGGGTGGCAAATTCAAACCATTTTCGCAAACAAACATGAGTTGAATTGTTCCAAGTCTTGCGACTAATCTATATTTGTTTGTGTGCGTCACATAGTAAAGTTAGTTTATTAACCAGAATGAGAACACATAATGTTTATAAAAGAACATATCATGATTAGTAGAGGCCGATCTTTGATCAGGTGAGCGGGGGTGCTCATTTCAGGACCTTCCCCTCTCGTACCTAAGTTCCTGAGCCGAGGCAACTTTGTGATGACGGACACGTGGCCTTCGGCATGAGTCAGGGTTACCTAAATTCCCCAAAAACAAAATATTTAGGTGACGACTCTGTATCTGGCAAAGCAGTCCAATTTTGGCATTATTTGATTTAAAATCAAATTTTCAAAAAGATTTGCCGGATTTGGACTCTTTGGTGTTTATCAGTTTCGCATTGTCCTTGTGAGACTAGATTCAAAACCGCAGGAGTCCGAACTGTGAGGCCTTCTTTTCAAACCCTTTCTGAAAGGCGGGGCACGGAAAAAAGTGAGTCTGCAGTTTCTGGCGACTCTGCTGGGGACTTAGAGAACTTGACTCGAACTCATGATATGTTATTTTATCTACACTTATGTGTTTCTTTGCATTTGTATTTGTATCGGTGTGCCTAACTCACTGTGTTTGCCATCTGCTATTCCTGAACGGTTTGCTGGAGGCTTGCTTGGAAAAGCTCGCCAAAAGGCTGACCAGTTGCGGGCTCTGCCACGATGGGAACGCAACCCTTGGATCTGGACTACCGTTGTACCGTTTGATCCTCCTTTCACTTCTTGGTAGGTGTGAGAGGTATATTAGGTGGTCTTGCTAAGGTACCCTTTTTGACCAATCGACCTAGTTGCATAGCGGAAGCCATAGAGACTGTTCAAAACTAGGACAGGTTGCTCACCCGAATGCAAGATTGTATGAAACCGCTTGTTTGCGTAGTGAACCCCTAGATCCTGACGAAATTAGGACAGGGCAACCCTACCCTACCATAGGGGTGTTTTTGGCTCTCACTTGCTTGATACATGCCTTTAGAGTAAAACTCTATAGGAATGTATGTATCAGTTGCTAGTCTGGGTATCAGTTTTAAGGCAGAAATTTTGGGCAAAATCAGTGTTCGAGTACAGTTGTCCAGCTTATGATTGCAACTGTGTTGTTTTTGTCTAAGCCGAGGTGTTGTATGGTTTCTGATTTTTGTTTCCTTTTTTTGTTTTATTTCCTTTTTGCAAGGTAGTCTTTTACGATTGCTTCAAACGAGTTTGTTACCCCCTAAGCACTCTAGACCCGAGTAAGGCGACTTTACCGATCTGGGGATCTTGTAAGAGGACAGCCAGTGTTTGCTTCACACCCTCAGTTACAAGACGAGAGAGTCAGGCATAATTCACCGGCTCGACAGTTACCTTCATTCAGCGAAGTCCAGTCATTTGCTTCTACTCCGGAAAGAGAGTATACACCAGTTTTGATAGCTCAGCATCCTCCAACCAACATGGAAGACATGTTTCGTCAACTCCAGCAAACTATTGAGAACATGCAACTAGATGCTGCCTGACAAGCTGAGACCACAGCTCGCCAAGCCGAGGTTGTAGCCCACCAAGCGGAGGTGATAGAAAGGCTTCAACACAGCAACCACAACCTGCAGTAGCCTTAGCATCCCATGCACCCCCAGTGGGAATCCCAGCACCCGGAGTCACATTCAATGTCTAGGAAAATGCGGGCATTCAGGCGGATCCTATCCCACCTCAGACATCTAAGGCACCAGTTTACCCGACAGAGGCGCCATTTGAATTCGAGGTCGATCCTACTGTGCTAAAAGTGAGCAAGATGGAGAAGCTCTTTAAACGGGCACAGGGTGTGAACTTGATCCCTGATATAGAGGATGGCTATACTGAGTCAGCGGTGACGTTGCCAGACATTCAAAATGCCGTATATAGACCAGTTTGATGGTTCCGGGATCCTATGGTCCATCTACGGCTATTCTCTGACATCCTACGACCTATGGGTCTCACTAGACTACAGAAGTTGTCGTTCTTTGGTCAGACCTTGTCGGGTATAGCAGCCATCTGGTATGCCAAACTTGAAGACTCTGTGAAGAGAAACTGGGAGGAAATGGCTAAGGCCTTCATAGCACAGTACTCTTACAATACTCAAATCGAGGTCACTACTCGTGATCTCGAAGCGACTCACCAAGAATCAAAGGAAGGCTTCTCCGATTTTGTGACTTGGTGGAGGGCTAAGGCCTCCATGACGACTATCCGACCGGCTGAAAAGGACCAGATCACAATGGTGGTCCGTAACCTGCAACCAAGACTGTTTTAGAAGTTGATAGTCTTACCTCTGTCTACTTTTGCTGACCTCCACGAAATAGGGGTGCAGATAGAGGATGCAATGAAGCAAGGTCTGATAGACCATAAGAAAGAGCAGCCCAAGAGGGCTTTCACACGCAGTTCCAATGTGACTACTGGCGGTAGTGCAGCTGCAAGGCCTTCCGATGTGGGTATGGTCACCACCACACCGAAAACTACCAATCCCTTTGCCAGTACATCCGATACAACCTCACAAGCCTCAAAGCACCAACTCCGAGGCCAAAGGGTCTTCACCCCTCTATAGATGTCCTTTTCTAAAGCCTTAGGGGTCCTGATCAAAAAGGGGCACCTCAAGCCACTAGAGCCTTTGCCCCTTACCCGATCCTTTTCTCCCGAAACACAACCCGGCCAAATACTACGCTTTTTATCAACAGCATGGTCACGACACTACCTATGCTTCAGATTGCGTCATGAGATTCAAGATCTCAATGACAATAAGGTGATAGCGCCTCCTCAAAAGCCCAATGTCACTACAAATCCTCTCCCACCACATAACCAAGCCCCTCCTCCTTAACAAATAAACCTCATCCATACACTGGCCATCCCTTATGACCCCAGTATATACATCACCTCTGTCCACTTACCTAAGCTGGCGTTGTTCATCCCGGAGAGCACGGATTTGTGCATGATGAACATGTCCACATTCCAACCTGAACCTGTAGTGGTGACTGTGGTAGATGAAGGTAGGCTAGCCTTGCTGGAGAATGAGAATACCAGTCCAGTGCCTGAGGGCTCCATGGACTTATCTGAGGAAGAATACAACCCGTGCTATTATATTGTGCCGACCAAACAGGCCAAACTAGAGCTGGAGTTGCCAACAGGGATGGAGGTCAGTGTAGTCTGGGAGGATGGACCAAGCCAGGGATTGGATGACTTAGCCGACCTCGAGGAGGACATCAACAATCTGCAGTTCTTCGATGAGTAAGATTCGGGAGATACGCAAATTAACTAGTTTGATCTAAACAGGTCAGTAGATAATTCTGGGTGGTTCAGTGATGAACCTGATGTGGATGAGGGACTTCAACCAAGGCTGGAAGAGCCAGAAGCAAGAACTGCTACGAAGGCCGGACGGGCAGAGGACAAGCGGAAATTTTCAGAGAGCACCGGCATTAAGAATCCAGCTCAAGAATCGGGCATTGTTAGTGCTGCTGATACGGAATAAGAAGCCGTACTGAAACGGTTTGAATAGGAAATGGATGAGAATAGTCAGAAAGCTGGAAAAGCCAAACACCCTACGGGGGATGACTGTGATGTAGAAGTAAGTACAACGGAACCGGATAATTGCTTGTCGTTGCCAGAGGAATATGGTGAGAAGATGATGATCTGCATCTTGCCCACACAGACGAAGATTGGGGCCAGGACCTACCAGACGACTTGGTATTTTGAGGAAGTGGATCATATGACTAGAAGCGGGCGGTACTTTAAGCCCCCACACCTGGATAAACCTGAAGCATCTGGAAGGATAAGGAAGCTGAAAAACAGAGGGAAAAATTGTTAGAGGAAGAGGCTGTGCTGAAACAGTTAAAGAAGATTCAAGCAGACATATCTATCTGGGGGTTGCTTATGTCTTCGCGAGTACACAGGCAAGCCGTTCTATCAGCAATGGATATGGCCAAGCTATCTATCGACATGACCCCAGAACAATTAGTAGGGCTTGTCTTCCCAGGAGGTGCTTCACCGACTTTGACCTTCTCGGATAAGAAATTGCCGCTCGAGGGCTCTGCGCATAACAAACCCTTATACATCTCCGTTGAATGCAGATAGAAGTGGGTGCCGGTTGTGTTGATTGACACTAGGTTTGCGATCAATGTTTGTCGGTCGCACACGGCCTATGCTATTGGCTTGAAGCCAGCAGACTTTGTACCTACGGCCTAGGTGATCCTGGCGTACGACAACACGAGCAGAGAAGTGATGGGAACAGTGCAAATTAGAGTACAAGTTGGCCCGGCACAACAGGATATTGAGTTTCACGTCCTGGATGTTCTGGCCACTTTCAACTTACTCCTTAGACGGCCGTGGTGCACCAAGTGAAGACTGTTTCTTCTACCTTGCATCAAATGTTGAAGCACCCCCATGGAAAGGGGGTGGCCATTGTGTTTGGAAATTTATCTATACATCCTTCGCCTGAGGTCACTACACCAGTACTGGAGATTGTACACGACGATGAGGATGTTTTTCTGTCTAGGTTTACCCTGGCTGAGGCCCGAGTGGTGCAAAACATCTTGGCTATTGATGAGGAGTTGTACGTCAGTGCTCAATCAGTCTACCTCATGAACAAGCTGCAACATATACCCGGGATGGGTTTAGGAAAGAATGGCCGGAAGGGCGTTACTACACTGGCCGAAGTGCCACATAACCCTCATACCTTTGGCTTGGGCTATACGCCCACCAAAGAGGATTGGGTGAGAAAATGGAAGGAAATGACAGGAAGAGCCAAAGTAAAGCAAAGTGAGAAGCACTATGAGCTTGTGCATAGGCCAATCCAGGGAACTCTGAACGGCCACTTCGTCCGGGAGGGGAAAGACTTCCCATTTTACGGCTTTCCTGAGCTATGGTTGAACTTTGAGAAGCGGCGTCTACCCGGCTTTGAGATTTTCTTCGACCTGCAGCTGCAAGGGGGTGGATGTACAGAGGAACAGATTGAATTAACTACTGAGGTTGAACAGAGTACAGAGGGTGAGTCCAACGGCAGTGAACTTGACATAGGAGCAGCACTGGCTTGTCTTCTTTCGGATCCTCAGATCAAACCGGAGAGCTTGGGGGATGACCTAACCATTTTCATGATCGGAGACCAATCAGGTATGGACCCTTCCGGTGGTATTCTGGATGCATCTAACGCACCCTCTCTCATTTGGTAGCTAGAGGAGGGCTTTTTGTCCAGCGGTTCTGAATCAGGTAGTGAGTTAGAATTTGATTCCACAGAGTCTGTGGAGTCGGAATCAGATTCTAGTTCTTCTGAGTCGGAGTCCGGTATTCCTGGGGTTGATAACCCGGATGCTGTGGTTTTGTCCAGGTCGTCTTTTTCCTTTTCTTTTGAGTCGGTTATAACCGAGGAATTGGATGAGCTGGGATCTTTGAATGAGAATGATACCACTGCTGTTTCTGAGTACTTCTCTATGCCACTTGTATATTGCATTGATCATGACTTTCAAAATTTTGATAAAAACGACGAGGAAGGAATTCCTCTGGTTTTGAAACATTTGATTGATCGAGAGGAGGAGAGGTTTGTAAAACCCCTTGTTGATGAAATTATTGCAATTAATGTGGGCACTAAGAAGGATCCGCGTTTGGTCCAGATCAGGTCCACGTTGTCTTCGGAGGAACGCAAGCGCTTAGTCACTTTATTAAAAGATTTCAAAGATGTTTTCGTGTGGTCCTACGAAGACATGCCTGGAATCGATCCTGAGATTGTATAGCACCAGATCCCTCTTGACCTCGAGGCCCGACCGTCAAGCTGAAGCTTCGGAGAATACGCCCAGATTGGGCTTTGAAGATTAAGGAAGAGGTCACCAAGAAGATAGATGCAGGGTTCTTGCTAGTATCTGAGTATCCAACTTGGTTGGCCAACATTGTTCCGATGCCGAAGAAAGATGGCAGAATTCGGTGTGTGTGGATTTCAGAGATCTGAATAAAGCCAGTCCGAAGGACGACTTTCCTGTACCGCACATCGATGAATTGGTGGACTTCACCGCAGGCCATGCACTACTTTCCTTCATGGATGGATTTTCCGGGTATAACCAGATCTTGATGGCACCCGAGGACAGAGAGAAGACTACCTTCACCACGCTGTGGGGAACCTACTACTACAGGGTGATGCCGTTCGGTCTGAAAAATGCTGGGGCTACTTATCAACAGGCTATGACCACTATCTTGCATGATATGATCCACAAAGAGGTTGAGATATACGTGGACGACATGATTGTCAAGTCCAAGGAAAGAGAGGGCCACTACACCGTCTTGAAAAAATTCTTCCAACGGATCAGAGAATATCGGTTGAGGCTAAATCCACAGAAGTGCACTTTTGGTGTCACAGACAGGGAAAATGCTGGGTTTCTTGATCACACAGAGGGGTATCGAGGTTGATCCTTCCAAAATCAAGGCCATCTTAGAAATGCCACCACCAAGGACTGAAAAGGAGGTGTGAGGCTTTCTGGGCAAAGTGCAATTCATAAGACGGTTTATTACAAAATTAACCTTGACTTGTGAACCACTATTTGGTCTCTTTAAGAAATGAAAAAAATTCAATGGGACGACCGATGTCAGTTTGCTTTTGAGCAGATCAAGCAGTACCTCCAGAACTTGCCCGTGTTGTCACCGCCGGAGCCAGGGAAGCCGTTGATTTTGTATCTGTCAGTAACAGACACGACTATGGGCTGCATGCTTGCGCAAGAATCTAAGGATAGAGTGGAGAAAGCCATCTATTACCTGAGCAAGAAGATGCTGGAATATGAGACCCGTTACACCCTATTGGAAAAGGCTTGCTTAGCCTTGGTATGGGCTACCAGGAAGTTGAGGCACTACCTATTAACTCATTCCGTAATTCTGGTTTCAGATTAGATCCCATCAAATATCTCTTTAAGGAACCAGCGCTTACGGGTAGGCTAGCTCGTTGGTTGCTTTTTCTCTCCGAATTTGATTTAAAGTATGTCACGCACAAGTCAGTTAAGGGGAGAGTTGTAGCGAATTTTTGGCGATCACCCAGTGGAAGGAGACGAAGCGGTAGAATACTTATTCCCAGATGAGGCTATTCTGCAAGTCGAAGAAGAGGTTTGGACCATGTACTTTGATGGAGCATCTAATCAGTATGGTTATAGGATAGGGGTGTTGCTGATAGCACTCGATAATTTCCATATACCTTTAGCCTTCAAACTCCGGTTCAAGGTATCTAACAACGAAGCAGAATACGAGGCGTGTATTGCTGGATTGGAAGCCGCCCTGGAACTAGGGGCAAAAACGTTGGATGTCATTGGGGACTCGAACCTGGTTGTTTCTCAAGCAAAAAGAGACTGGAAAGTCAAAGAAGAGAGGATGAAAATCTATCACCAAACCCTAGATGTCCTGATTCCTAGGTTTGAGAAGCTAACCTTCACTCATCTTCTAAGGGAGAACAACAGTTCGCTGACGCTTTATTAACTCTATCTTCCATGATAGACATCCCTTTGGGAGTCCGGATGCGTCCGATCATTATTGAACAGAGGTATGCGCCGGCCTACGAGTTGATCACCACAATAGATGAAGTACAAGATCAGAACCCCTGTATTATGATATTTGGAACTTCTTAGAAAAGGAGGCTTATCCACTAGGGGCAAATACCAAAGATAAAAGGGTAATACGACGAATGGCTGCTCAGTTTATCATCTGCGGGGGTAAGTTGTACAAAAGAGGCCATCTGGGAATGCACAAGCTGTGTGTTGATGCGGAAGAGTCGAAGCGCCTAATGGAGGCCAACCACGGAGGAGAGTGTGGATCGCACATAAATGGGGTAATGTTAGCCCGGAAGATTCTTCGGCAAGGTTATACTGGTAACCATGGAGATTGTATCAGTTTTGTTTGGCGATGCCACAAATGCTAGATTCATGTCAATCGCATGAACATTCCGCCGTCGAAGCTATACAACATGACTTCACCGTGGCCTTTTTCAGTCTGGGGAATTGATGTTATTGGGGCAGTTACGCCAAAAGGCTCGAATGGGCATGAATACATCTGGGGGCAATTGACTATTTTACAAAATGGTGGAAGCCCAATCCTATGTAGTGCTGAAAGTATCGCATGTAGCCAAGTTTATCAAGACTAACATCATTTGTTGTTATGGGGTTCCAAATGAGATCATTTCAGATAATGGCTCCCATTTCAAGAAAGAAGTGATCGACTTGTTGGAGAAGTACAACGTGACCTTTCATAAGTCATCTACATATCGGCCGCAGACCAGCGGAGCTGTTGAGGCCACCAACAAGAACATCAAGCACATTTTGCAGAAAATGGTGGAAACCTGCAGGGACTGTCCAAACAAGTTGCCATTCGCTCTCTGGGGCTACAGGACTTCAATTCAGACATCTACTGGGGCCATCCCTTATTCCCTTGTTTATGGTATGAAGGTGTTCTGCCAATCGAAATAGAGGTTCCGTCACTGCGAGTTATGGCTGAGTGCCAGGTAGCGGAGGCGGACTGGCAGCAGAGCAGGTTCGAAGAACTAATGTTGTTCAATGAGAGGAGGCCGAAAGCACTATACCACATTCAAGGTTATCAACGCAGAATTACCAAGGCTTTCAACAATAAAGTTAAGTCCAGGAATTTGAAAGAAGGGGATTTGGTGTTGAAAGACAACCAAGCTCCCATCCATGACCCTAGGGGCAAGTTCAGACCCAATTGGATGGTACTTACATCATTAAATCAATCTGGTTGGGTGGAGCTGTCATTCTTATAGACCTAGATGGCCTAGAATTCTCCCAACCGATCAACATGGACAAGTTGAAGAAATACTATCCTTGAGTGGCTCGTGGGCCGAAAACTTGAAAGGGCGACCTAGGCAAAAGTTAGAGCACAAAAAAATTTGAAAAAAGAAAAACGGAGCTCACAAGGTTGAAAACCCAGAAAGGGGGGCCTTGGCAAAAGTTAGAGCGCAAAAGGAAAGTGTTAATACACGAGTGAATCCGAATCAAACTACGTAAGGCTTGATTCCCATCTTCGGGATACGTAGGCGACTTCATTCTGAAGTTCAGCCATAAACACTTCAAACTCAACTGTCCTGTCCATGAGATCGTTTAGGTCATCTTTGTCTTGTCTGTATCTAAGAGTTCGGTTGTGATCTTCACTATGAGAGCTGGTTACAGTATAGTGCAGTGCTATTCAGACAAAGGGCAATTTTCCATTGCTAGATTCGGGCAATTTTCTCGAGGATAGATTCCATATGTGTCAAGTTGTGATCCTTATCGAAACTGGTTTTGAAAAGTTTTAATAAAAGTAGATTTTGTTCAAATTATCTTTTTACAACTTAGACCATTTTTGGACCAAAAGGAAAATTTTCAGTGCCCACAATTTCAAATTCATTGATTTCAATACAAAGTTCTCTAACTCTTGATACAAATCAAAGTTATTTTTTATTACATTCAAAAGGAAAACTTGAAAGTACAGATTAAAGCAATAAACTTGGGGCATAGAGAAATCAGGTGTTCCGGCGTCCCTTCCCTGAGCTTGTGGAAGCTTCAGATGCTAAAGTAGGCCCGGTTTGCACCTCATCTTCAAGCAAGCCAGGCATTCGCCAGAAAGGGCGCAACTGAAATTGGGAGCAGGAGCCAGAAGTTCTCTTGTCCTCCATGCGGTGGGATATTGAGGTAGTTGTGAGCCTCGGATTGGAAATGAAGCCGGGTACTCTACCCCCTCTTCAGGACAAGCCTGGTCATGCCCAAACTGACGCCAATCGAAATGGGAAATAGAAGACACAGTGTGTCAGGCCAACCAACTGAATGCTAGGTTGTCGAGACGTGCTGTAGCTTATCTCAGGCGGATCAAACCAAGAGCAATGCCAAGCAATGTCAACAGCAAACCTGTTGTACATCCAATGGCACCACCACTCCTCGTTCGGGAAATCAACTAGTCGTTGGCGAAAGAAATAGCCTCGTGCTGAGTACGTAGGACAAGAGTCCACTACCTTCAACCTGTCCATGAGCCATATCTGGGAGGGATGAAAAATAAGAGAGATTAAAGAATAGAGAGGTGTATGTTGAAAGAAAAAGTAAGAAAGGGTTTTGAGAGAAAAACAGAGCACGAGTGCTGAGTGATGTGAGAAGCACATGTGAGATAGAGTGGAAAACATTACCTTCAAAAGTAGTGGACTTCCTGCGAATTTAGTCGTCTCCCGCCGATGGAAGGCATCCAAGCCTATCAGAGTCTCGGCCAACGTCAAGCCAATACAGCTCTTTCCCTCTTTCAAGCCTTGGGCCACTTCAATCAGTTGAACGCTAGACCCTCCGAAACCCAGGGCAAGTAGAAAATGAGCCAACATGCACAAACAGAGGGCATGCTGTCAAAAACTCTACCAGAGATGGTCGCCGCGGTCACTGGCGTCAGAAAATCAATGAATGAGGCTGGGAATATCCAGCTCTCCATTGTGAACCAAGGATCGAGCCTCATGTAAAGTGAGCCCACACATCCTTCCTAAAGTTTGGATGTGACCAAAACGGGACTGGGGCAAGATTTCCTCGTCACGCCGGGATTCCATCAAAATTTGGAATTCTTCAATTGTAGGGCATATCCCTTGCCCTCCAAAGTTGAAAACATGCGTAACCGGGTTCCAACACCTAGCCGCGACATGTAGGAACAGAAAACACAGTGGAGAACGACTCAGCAGGAATAGTGTATTTATCTCGAAACCCTGAAAATTCACTTTTTCCGAGCCATCTAAAGTTGCAATCCAATTTGAGAGTTTTTCGGCAAAGAATGACTCCATTTGTGGCAAAAACAGAGCTGGAATGAAGAAACTACGAAGTCTCGGCTTTTGTAGAAGATGAGGCACTGAGTGGAAGATAGGTGGCAACAATCTGGAGGTCCCTCACACTGATGGTCGACCGGCCAGTGGTGATGGCCGATAGCCACTTTAGTAGCCGACCGGCCACCATGGTGGCCGACAGCCTCTGTTCATGGCTGACAACATTCTTATGGTCTTCTTGTGTGTTGAGAGTGCTAAGAACCTGTGTTTTGTTCTGTTCTTGGTGTATTCTGCTGTCTTGTTTTAGTAGTTTTGTTGAGTCGCTTTTAAGTTGTTTCAGTTTGATTATCGAGTTGTTGTGTTGCTCGTCGAGTTGTATTTGCTTTGTTTTTGCTTATCGAGTTGTTGCTTGTCGAGTTGTTACGTCATTTATCGAGTTGTTGTTAGTTGTTTATTGAGTTGTCTTATTTTGTTTGCTAAGTGTTGGTCGGTTCATTACTTGATTAAGAAAGTGCCAATACAATATGCAGTTCTCAATCAAGATCAATCTCGTTTTTATGCTATGCGATGTTATGCGGTGCTCAGAATGCCAAATACAACATTGTTTTTTTAATCAAAAAGACTGGTTTTCATTCCGATCATGGTTACTTTTTACAAAAGAGTACAAGTTTTTAAAGCAAATAAAACCTGTCTAAAGCTGTACAAAGTGCTAACACTACTAGCAAAAAGAAACTAAGCAAAAATGTAGAAAATCAGCGCCAGCTATCTCAGTCTCGAGAGGCCCTCTTCATCCTCTTCCTGGGCAGAGCCTCAGAGCTGTTCCCAGTTAGTGCCGCTGTCTGCACCCCCCTCTAAACTAGAATCAGAATCATCGCTGCTATCTGCCTCAGAGCCTGACGCAGCATCATCTCCACTAGCAGAACCTAGCCAACGTCATCATCTTCGCTCTCGGATGACTCGGCATGTTGACTCGCTGCCTCCTCGGCCTCGCTGGTCTCAGCCTCGTCATCACTCAGAATGGGCTTGAAAGGGCCACTCTTATCTCTGCCTCGGTTGGGCGCCGGAGCCTGTCTCCCTCTCCTCCTTGCCGCCGGAGGGGGCACTGATGGTCCTGCTGCAGCTCCCGCTGGTGCGCCCGGTATGTCTGGGATCTGAAAAGGGTAGTTGTCAATGTATTAGTCTCAGTGTATGTATCAGATGCAAAGATGGTATGCAGTATGGATGTAGGCAGAAGTCGAATACAATGTGCAGGTGCAGTGTATGAATGCAGTGTTTGAGTGCAGTGTATCAGATCGGTGTAGTGTGGAACAAATTACAGTTGAAATGCTAAATGTATCAGCAGAAAGTTTGATGGCATGAAATGTAAACTGAAGAAAGTTACCTGAATTTCGTAGAGGCTAAGCAAGCTCATGCTCCTCTGCACCATCCCCATTAGGGAAGCCGTTAGCTCAAGAGCACCCCCGGTGTACTCTATAGATGCCTGTAAGTTCGTTGAGGTGATCAGTATTTTATAAGCATAACTAAAATGAATTTAACATGCAAAATGTAAAGTGTGGTACATACTGGAGTTGAGCCTCGAACGCCGACAAGCTCGTGCCCGGCTGGTGCGGGCTCAATAGGGATCTGGTAAACCTCCCCGGTGTGCCGCCAACAGGTAAGTGTAGTGGGAAGCTCTGGTCAACCAGTCCTCTGCCTTGCCCGAGAAGCCCCTTTGCTATAGGCCCTGGCTGCCCTGGTCGCTTTAGGTCTCATCCTCGCAACAGGAGCCCTCACTCCTTCGCTTCCACGAATGCCAGTCAGAGGTGGCATAAGGTGTGTCTGAGTGAAGACTGCATAGTCACCCTCAACTCGGAAGTACTCCGCCTCCAAGCCTACCATGAACTGGATAACTCTGTCAATAGATAGGTTGTATGATGATCTCATGGACTCAGGCGGTGTCATTGGTATGAACTGAGCCGGCATGCCCAGAGACTAGCGTACGACTCTCTCGCCAAGGTACCAGGCTCGACAGACCGGACCCTCAAGCAGAATACGATAACGAGACATGTCCCAGGCCGCATTATACCGGTTTCCAACTCCTCTCGGTATCATGGCCCATGGCTGCCATGAGATCTACAAATGAAAGTTGTATAGATTGTCAGTGGCTATAATGTGAATCAGAACAGTATGAAAGCAAATGATGACCGTGTTTTAGGTTACCTCGTGAGCAGCTACGGTGTCGAAGTAACGCCTGAAAAAAGAAAAGGGCTCGCGAGTCCTGCGGCGAAGCTGGCCATCGTACACTCGTGAATAGGGGACCGTCAATGGAACCTCCACCTTTGGCTCCGGGGCAAGAGTCGGGAAGTATGCGTATACCCATAGCTGCAGGGAAAGTGGAAAGGTATGTAGTCAGTACAGTGCATGAACAGATACAAAAAGTGCAAAGCAGAAGGCATACAGTGCATGAACAGGTATAGAAAGTACAAAGCAGAAAGTACATGCGTTGAACAGATGTAAAGCAAGAAATGCTGAACAGAAAATGCAAAATGTAAAGAGGGAACTGAGATGTGTACCTCCCAGGCTCGCCAGTAGCCTCCGACCAAGAGTCCAATCCCGCGGGAGGTCAAGCTCATATAGCTGTACAGGGTGGCGAGGCCAGCCCCGCCCCAATCGTAGAAGCTCACTCGGGGAAGGACCACTAGTGCACTCAGCAAGTATAGCCCTATGGTGTTTGCCCTGTTCGCAAACAGGGTGGTACCGAAGAGGAACATCAGAAAACCTCGAGTATAGTGCTCTATCTCCTCTACTGTCTCTAGCACGGTCCCCCGGAACTGCTCCTTAAAGCAGCTGTATCTGACCTGGGCTATCCGGAACAAAGGCGGGAGCGCCTCCAGAAGCTCAATCCAAGCAGCCTCCCACTCCTCCATATCAGGATCAAGGGGAATCAGATCACCCCCTACGAATAGACCTGTGATCATAGTGAAGTCGTATGGGGTCATCGTCATCTCTCCGGTAGTGGAAAGGTGGAGAGAGTTGGTGGTGTCCCACCATCTCTCCACTAGAGCTCCAAGAAGTGGACGGCTCGCTATGCCGACAATAGCTCGTACTCTGGCAGGGAGATCGTCGTACCAATCTCTGGCCGTCATGGCCCCATAGCCCCTGTATGCGCAGGTGTCACCCTATGGCAAATGCAGGTGAATCAGTGTAAATACAGTTCAATGAAAAAGAAGTGTAAAACAAATGCAGGTGAATCAGTGTAAATACAGTGCAGGAGTGTGATTAGTGCAAGAAATGCAAGTAAAGAATATCAGATGTGCAAGTGCATAGAGTTTGTACCTCAACGGGAACGGCTGAAATATGGGAGTCCGGCTTCCTCAGTAAGAGATCCGCTTGTGCATCAGCGAAATTAGTGAAGTGCCTAACGCCACTAGCAAGCAGAATATGAGTCTGGGGATGATATCTCGCCGTGTCAAAAGGCCTCACTTCTAGTGGTAAGGGCTCCGGCTCTGCATCAGAATCGAACTCTGCCTTGAACTCCGCCTCGGGAGGAGCCCCATTATGTGGAAAGTCATTTGCCATCTGGAATATAGGTGAAGAGTCGATGAAAAGTGAAGAAAATAGGGGAAATAGGTGGAAAATGCAAAAAGTCAACTCGAGTCAAACCCTAGGAGAGAGAAAATAGGAGAAAAAGTCAAAGCTCGGGAAAAGTCGCCAAACCCAAGAGAAACTCGAGGGGAACAAACCTTAAGTGGTGAAAATGAAGAAAAAAACACCGAAATCAATTTTCAATCGGTTCAAAACGAAGGAAATCAAGAGGTTTTAGCAAATCAACTTCACGTAGGGCGTTGGAAAATGCGTATAAAGCTTAGATCTAGAGAGAAGGAAGGTCTAGAGAGGGAGAGGGAAGAATTTCGGGCATGGGGTGTGAAGGAAATGAGCCCCCATGCCCTATACTTAAACACCCGAATGCAAAAAGACCAAAATGGCCAAACCTGCCATTGATGGCCGGTCGGCCACCACTGGCGGCCGACAACCAGCATTGGTGGCCGACAACCCTTAGGGGTGGCCGACAGGTGGCCGATACCTCTCCCTGGTGGCCGTCAAGCTTCCAGTGTTCTTCCTTTGTGTTTTGTTGTTGTTTTGTGTTCTCAGTTCTTGAGAAAGTGCAAGAAAAGTTCACTTTTAAGCTCAAATTACCTCTGCAGAAGCTCTAAACCGTGTCTTCGATGCATGAAGATTCATCGCTGATCAACATCAATGAGCTGTACCCTTTTTAGCTTGTTGTAACTCTTCTGAGAGGTAAACCGAAAGTTGTTGTTCAATCCATTGTTGCATAGAATGTGCATTCATCTATTGTTGCATGGAATATGCATTTCTTCATTTTTGCATAGAACATGCTTCCGATTATCGTGCATAGTATCGTGCATAGAGCATGCATTTGCTAATCTTTGCATAGAATATGAATTTTTATTCCAATTATGTTGCATAGAACTTGCATTTGCTAATCTTTGCATGGAATATGAATTTTGTGCTATTGACAGAACATGCATTTTGTACTGTTGCATTGAGTATGCATTCTGATGTTGCATTTGCTAATCTTTGCATAGAACATGCATTTTGTATTGTTGCATTGAGTATGCATTCTGATGTTGCATTTGCTAACTTTGCATAGAATATGCATTTTGTGCTATTGATAGAACATGCATTTCGTACTGTTACATTGAATATGCATTCCGAAGTTGCATAGAACGTGCTCTGGTTCTCGTTGCATAGAATATGCTTCCGTCTTGTTTCTCGTATGTTTTGCATGAAACATGTCGCTAACATTGTGTCATGATTGTTCGTATTGCATAGAACATGCACTCTTGCTATATTATGCTTGTTGAGTTTCTTTCTTATACAGGCACGATATTGTATGTACGGTTCATTCGGAGGAGTTCCAGGTGAGATCATTTCTATCCTTTGATATACCCTGTTTTGCTTAAAAACATTTGGACGTGTTCTGATGTTTACCACCACTCTCTGTTTTGGTTAAAAGCATTTGGACGTGTTCCGATGTTTACCACCACTCCCTGTTTTGGTTAAAAGCATTTAGACGTATTCCGATGTTTACCACTCCCTGTTTTGGTTAAAAGCATTTGGACGTGTTCCGATGTTTACCACCACTCCCTATTTTGGTTAAAAGCATTTGGACGTGTTCCGATGTTTACCACCACTCCCTGTTTTGGTTAAAAGCATTTGGGCGTGTTCCGATGTTTACCACCACTCCCTATTTTGGTTAAAAGCATTTGGGCGTGTTCCAATGTTTACCACCACTCCCTGTTTTGGTTAAAAGCATTTGGACGCGTTCCGATGTTTATCATCACTCCCTTTGGTTAAGAATAGTTGGGTACGTCCCGGTGTTCACACCATCCCTTCTCTCTTTCTGCATGCAACGCGTTTGGATCTTGTTTGACACCTTGGGTGTGCCCGAAGGTTGTGTTATTCTTTGCATTTCCTGCGTGATGCGTAGTTAAGCTTGCATAATTTTCTTACATCCTGTCTGCATGAAATATGGATTGGTTCATGTTTACTTACTTCTGTTCGTGTTTGAGTTTGATGTACCTTACTTCGGTTTGTTTTGACCGTAGCATTTCTTTGCATAACATTTGCATCTAGATGTTTCATTACAACCTCATTGCATAATCATAAGTTATGTTTTTGCATCGTGCATATCATTTGCATCTTGCCCTAGAACTACGCTGGTTTGATTCCTTGCAAAGAGATATGTAGGCAGCCTGCGGGCGCAACCGTTCTTTGTCGTGCTTGTTTGTTTGTCCAAGTCTTCGGCCTTGTCAAAAATGGGTCGTCTCTGGGCTTTGACATTCACGCCCGTCATTTCATGACTCCCGAGTTCTATCAAAGAGGGGCAACTGTAGACATCCCATTTTTGACCGTCCTCAAGACTTAGACGTCATCGTTTGCACACGCGATGATTGTGCTTGTTTGTGTTCGTTTTGAGCGCTCGAAGTCCTCGGCGGAATGCCTTGTCTTTGAGCCTTTGAACCTTGTTCTTTCTCTGCCTTGTTTTGGACCAAAACTTGGTGTCTGGACCTATTGGTGACTTGTCGGCCACCCCCCAAGGCTGTCGGCCATGGGTTGTGTCTGTCAGCTATGGATGTGGTTGGTTGGCCACCAGTCTCTTTTTCTAGATATTTATTGACAGTTGTGCCAGCTGTTGCACACTGAGCTGCATCTTCATACACGTGTATGGTAGGATGTATCTAAGCTCAAGGGGTGTGTTTCTATAAATAGGGGGTGTCTTCCCCCATTTTTGAAGGTTAGCATTTTTAGAACAAAAATCTCTCTCTCTTTAGAATTCTCCATCTCTCTTGTTATTTTGCATACACTTACCTAGTTTCTCTTAGCTTTTGCACATCAACCCTTAAGCAAACACTCTCACCTTTGGGCTGAGATAACTTGGGACCTTGTTTGAGCTCTAGAAGGAGGTTTGAGCTTGAATTTGTGGCTATTTTGTGCTGTGCTTCAAAGGTATAGAACTTACCTTACCTAGACTTGTTTTCAATACTTGCTTTGCCATTTTTTTAAAACTATTTTGGGGCTGGTTTTGGCATGTAAAAATTTCCATTTTCGAGACCTAAAAGTGGTGGTTTGACCTCTTTTGAGTTAGGGGGTTGTCCACCCCTTATGCTTTTTAGCTTGTTAAGCTTTTGTGCCATCTTTTCATCGCTTTGAAAATGACTTTTTTGGGCCTTTTAACCACTGAATTTTAGAGGTTTTTCAATGGTAAAAACCTTGTTTTCAAGTCCAAATTGGAGGGGTTAGCCTCCCCTCTTTATGTCTTGTTTGCATGCCTAGTTAGCTTCATGAGTTAGCATGTTTTTCTAGCTTACCTTAGCTTTAGTCCAACATGTTTTTGCCTCTATTTTGACCTATTTTGGCTCTGTTTTGGGCTGGTTAATTCAGTTGAGGCTTGTATTGCATAGCTGTAGGGTTAATTCCTTCACTAGCTTAGTGTTTTAATGCTTTGATCATCATTGTTTTGAGTTGAAAGCATGTTTTAGTGTTGTTTTGCACTCTATTTCAGCACTTTAATCTCTACAACCTCCCTCCATTCTTCACTCTTTTGTTTGCTTTGAAAGTGGTTTCAAACCACTTGTTTGCCTAAGTGTGAAATTGAGGTGTTGCACCTAATGGTTTAATCCCTTAGGGGGTTCATTACCAACAGTGTAATGCCTCTTTCATGCCCAAAGTAACTTGTGGTTTGAGCCATCGTTCCATTAGAGGACACTCACCTTTGGACTTAATCGATTAAAGAATGAATCGGTAATTTAAAATGAGTAAACAAAATGGACAAGTAAAAGTGGCAAGATAAGCATCTTTTGTGTTGCATTTCATGTGTTCGAATCGGATGTTAATTCGAACATAAGGAAAATGGGACATTTCATACTCGAAAGTGATTAAATGTGCCACTTTTCTTGGTCACTATCACCCTTGATCATGCATGATAGGGTGGTGGTCTTTTGAGTCTTGTTTTGCACTCATTAAGCTTGTACAAACTTGGTTCTTTGGCCATCATGCATGGAAATTGCTTGATTGGTTGTTTGAGAGCGAAGAGTTACACTCCTTTGAGCTTGTTTGAAGATAAGAAGCGTAATAGTACACACAAACCTGTGAGAATACACTGTTTTGCTCTGTCTGCTCTCTGTTGCAGCAAAGAGAGGAGTTCATGTCATCAGTGGCTGACCAGCCACCACCAGTGGTAGCCGACAGGCCCTCTGTCGGCCAGCAATGAAAATTGCACCATGTGTTCGTAAGTTGAAACAGAGGCATTCTGGAAGTGGGCAGCCTTTTCAGTGTTCAAGCATGTGAACAGAGGCATTCAGTGGCAAGGCGGTGGCTTTTCAGGTGGAGAAACAGAGCATGCATGCATCTCTCGCTTCCCGAGGCCTTTTAACTGCTTTGTTTAGTTAATTTGTGGTAGCTAATTAATTAGTTTAATTGCTTTGTACTTAATTAGCTTAGTATTTAGCTAATTACTTCAATTTGTAATATTTAATTAGCTTAGAATAAGTTAGTTAATTCGTTTCAATTGTTGTAATAATTAGTTAACTAGAATAGTTAATTAGTTTTGGTTTGTAATGGTTAGCTTAATTAGCGTAGCTAGTTAGTTAGCTTATTCATTCGAACCCTCATTCGCGAGGGCGTAATGTTGTAATAAGTGTGCTCGCGCGTGTGTATGTCTTCCTATCCCATGTCTTTCTCGCTTTTATTTAATCGCTTTTGATGGTTAGATTAGGGATCATATTTCGATTAGCATATCGCGTGCTTGCATCCATTCATTTGTATTGCATGCACCAAGGCTCAGCGCATCATTCAAACTGCATTGTCATTTCAAATACTTCTTTGAATACGCGTTTAATCGCATATGGTTCAAATCGATTTATATGCCATATTAGCAGCCCAGCCTATTAATTGCATTATCGCATGTGTTGCATTAGGCATCTTGTATAGTTAGGATCATGCATCTTTCTAACTAGTTTTTGTTTTGCCTTAGAGTACTTGGTAAGCTTTTACGCTTTAGCATGCTTGCATGAGTGTGATTGCCATATTACCATGATTCGCATGCTTGCCATGAGGCTATGTGCTTATTTGTTAGACTACATGAATGCTTGTGGATGAAGGCTTGTTATTTGAATTGGAACAATTCAACAAATGCATGTTTTAAGCCCACTTTGTTGTGGCAAATCATGTTTTAAGCCCACTTTGTTGTGGAAAATCCGCATCTTTAAACCCACTTGAGGGTGGCAAATTCAAACCATTTTCGCAAACAAACATGAGTTGAATTGTTTCAAGTCTTGTGACTATTTTATACTTGCTTGTGTGCATCACACAGTAAAGTTAGTTTAATAACCAGAATGAGAACACATAATATTTATAAAAGAACATATCATGATTAGTAGAGGCCAATCTTTGATCGGGCGAGCGGGGGTGCTCATTTCAGGACCTTCCCCTCTCGTACCTAAGTTCCCGAGCCGAGGCAACTTTGGTGATGACGGACACGTGACCTTCAGCACGAGTCAGGGTTTCCTAAATTCCCCCCAAAACAAAATATTTAGGTGGCAACTCTATATGTAGCAAAGCAGTCCACTTTTGGAATTATTTGATTTAAAATTGATTTTCTAAAAAGATTTTCCAGATTTGTACTCTTTGGTGTTTATCAGTTTCACATTGCACTTGTGAGACTAGATTCAGAACCGCGGGAGTCCGAACTATGAGGCCTTCTTTTCAAACCCTTTCCGAAAGGCGAGTCCACAGTGGGCAAGTTGGAAACTTGTGGCCCAACTGACCACATTTGAAACAGGTGATGTCTCCCTGACCACCTCTCTTAGAACCCGAACTCGACACTGGAAAAGTAGACCTCGAATGCGCTCCCTGGGACTGTTGGGGATTAGAATCCCTCTGCCTCTTACTGTCCTCCTGACTATCTTGACTCCTCCTAGAGCCCTCATCCTCTACTCCCCAGCCTGCATAATGGTCTCGAGATGGGTTGCAGCCTCAACCCTATTTTTGACCGTCCTCAAGACTTGGACGTCATCGTTTGAACACTCGATAATCATCCATGCTCGTGTTCGTTTTGAGTTCTCGGAGGTCTTGGCTATGTGCCTTGCCTCAAGATCTCTCAACTTGTCCGTTTTGTGCTTGGTTGTGGACCAAACACTTGTGTTTTTGCTTCTAAGGGAAGAGGGTGGCTTGTTTGCCATACCCTCAACCCACCGGCCAAGGCTTGAAGCCATCGGCCCTGTTTTCTTTCCATCAGCCAAAGGTATTGGCCAATCGGCACTATATTTGGTTAGCCGGCACTTATGTTGGTCGATTGGCCATTTTTGGTGGCTGAACCCTATTCATCTGCTTTATGCAGATATTTTGTGCCAGTTGGCACTGCTAGTATCCACAATTAACCCCCATCGTACATGTGTATGGAGGGATTTGCCCTTTGCCTAGCTTCTCCAAGAAGCTTTGCAAATTGGATTTCTATAAGAGGGGAGGCCCTCCTCCCTTCTCAGGGGTTCTGAAATTAGGGTTAGAAGAAGTTGTATCTCTCTATCTCTATACCTCCCTATCTCTATTATTTGTGTGTGTATTTGTGACCTAAAGTGATTTTTGTTCGCACTATTGCACACAAACACCTAGCATTACACCATCCTTGGTTGCTGAGGCTCTAAAGAGTTGTTGTTAGGGTTCTTGGAGTGGTTTTGATCAGACAAAGGTGTTGGTGTTGTGTTCTTGAAGGTGTTCTTCAAGGGTGAGCATTCTTGCTTTAGATACCCCTTTCTTGCTTAGGCCTTTAGCCCTTCTTACTTATTGTTTTAAGCTTAGCTATTAACTGATAAAAGTTCTGTTTTTACTTGCTTTTGAACTTTCTTTAAGGTCATTTTGAGGTTTGGGGTTGTTTACCCCCTCCAAGACCTTGTTAGGTCTTGTTTTAGGCCATCCCTTTTGGCCCTTACTTTGAGCTTTGCATGGCCTCTCTACCACTGAAATCCAGAGGATTTTCAGTGGTGGAGAGGTGGTTTTGGTGTCCTAAATAGGAGAGGGTCATCCCCTCTCTTTGTTGTCTTGAATACTAGCATAAGTGGCTTATGTTGGTGGCTTGTATGCCTAGCTTGTTTTAGCTTCATTTCAGCAAGTATTTGGTGTTGTTTTTCCATGATTTACCTTTGTTTAAAGTTGGTTTAGTTGTCTCTTTCATGCACCATATACTTACCTTGCAATCCCCTCATTTGCCTTAACATGTATCTAGCATTTAGATTATCATGCTTGCATGTTTTGGCTCAACTCCATGAAGCTTCTAGCCTTGTTTTAACATGCTTGAGCTTTGTTTTTCATTGTTTTGGTCATGCTTACATTGTTTTGTATAGCTACCATGCAATCTAGCTTGTTAGCTTTGGGTGTTTGAGTCACTAGCATGCTCTATTCGGATCATTTCAGTGGTTTGGCATCACTTGTAATATTATTTCAGTCCATATAGTATGCTCATGTACTTGCATTTTTCACTCTTTTAATGCCTTAAAAGGTTTGTGTTTTATGCCTCATGAATGTGTCATTGTGTATGCCACCATGCTTAGGTCTTTGGAATGCCATCTAAGTGAGTTTTTGGGCTTACTTTGACATGCCATAACTCTGTTTTTCATTGCTTAAATCATGCCATGTTTGGTTTTGATAGGTGTAGTGTAACACCCTCTTTGGTAGCCTTGCATGCCTCATGTTTTGGCGTTGTGTTCTAGCTTGTGTTGGCTAGTTTCGAGCTTGTTTTCGGTCTTGTTTGGACCTGCCTTAGGACTGTTTTAGGTTCTCTTGGCCTTTTGAGGCTTGCTTTGTATAGCCATGGTTTGAACCCTTTGGCTAGTTTCAAGCTTTAAGCTTTCTTGCATGCTTTGCTTATGTACTTTGGTCGTTTGGCACCTCTCCTAACATGATTTCAGAGCTTAACATGTTTGTCACATGTCCATGTTTATCCTCTCCTAAGTGTGCTTAAGAGTTGTTCTACTATGCTTAAGTGTTAGGCCAATTGGCATGCATGTTTGTATGTGTTTTGTCCACATTTGCATTGCATTTTGGCCATTGATTTGGACCTATTTGAGAGCTGTCCATTTTGGTTTAAGACCATTACCGCATGTTGTTGCATGCTTGCCTTGCATGTTGTTGCATACTTGGCCTATTGCATGTTGTCGCATGCTTGAGTTATATCGCATTTGGCATGCCCCTTTTGTTAAGTTGCTTTGCATGTCTGCATGTATTGTCCCTTGCATGTTGTTCCATGCTTGCCCCACATGTTGTTACATGCTTGCCTACCCTTGAATGTTGTCACATGCCTTGCATGTTTGCATGCTTGTTTAGGTTGCATTGCATTTGGCATGCTTATTACCATTAGCCTTGTATGGCATTGTCCTTGACATGTTTCATGTTGCATTAGTTTTGCTTGCATGATTGCATCCCTTGCCTCTTGATCAACCATGATAGAGGTTGGGGCCCTTATATGTTTATGTGCATTTCATTTGATATAAATTGCACATTCGGCTCCTTTGGCCATCATGCATTGAAATGCGTGATTGGTGGTCCGAGGGTCGAGGACTATACTCCCTTGAGTTCATAACATGAAAGGGAGAGTGGTCGTGCAAACATTGTCTTGCAAATGTATTGCCATGCTCTGTTTGTCTTCTGCTGCAGCAACACAGTATTCTGCAGTAAGATATGGCCGGTCGGCCATCTTCAGTGCCGGTCGGCTAAACATTGTTGGCCGAGAGCTTTACATTTGGTCGATGACCAATTTCCCATGGCCGATGGCCCTATCTCTTGGCCGATGGACTCTCAGAAAGTCCCCAAGGTGGTTCAGAAGTGTCACAGAAGTTGGCACAGTTTTCAGAGGTACAGAGCAGTGTAAACAGAGGCAACATGTGACATGGAGATGGATTTCCGAGCGAAGCCGTCCGAGCACGCATGCATCCCTCTTCCCGAGGCTGTTTTTACTGTTTTCATAGCTTAATTGATTTTCTTAATTAGTTAAGTGTTGTGTAATAATTAATTAGGTTGTTAGTTAGTTAATTATGTAATTTGTATTATTCTTCCGGTCCCTCTGTCGAGAGGGCACAATTGTGTAATAAGCGTGCGTGTGTGTGATGCATGTCTTCTAACCTCCATTTCTTTCTCCCTTTTACTTAACCGCTTACGATGGTTAGTTCTAGGGCACGTTTCAATTAGCATCCTTATGCTATGTATGTTTGCATCATTCATCTGTATTGCATGCACCGGGCTCGGCGCATCATACTAACTGCATTGTATTTCAATTCTAAGTTGAATACATGTATCGAATTGTTGCATCTCACATGCCATCTTAGACTAGCCGAGCCTATTTTAGTTTCACTTTGCCTGTGATGCGTTAGCCATCTTAACATGGACTTGGATCGTACATTGATTACTAACATGTTTCTTGTTTTTGCTCGGAGTACTAGGTAAGCGTTTATGCTTTAGCATCTTGTATGAGCGTGAGTGTTGCCATGATAGCATGCTTGCCATGAGGCTATTTGCTTAAATGATATAACTGCCTGAATGCTTGTGGGTGAAGGTTAGATTACTTGAATTGGAATAATTCATCGAAATGCGAGTTTTAAGCCCATTTGAGAGTGGCAAAATCATGTTTTTTTTTAAGCCCACTTGAGGGTGGCAAATCCACATTTTAGCCTACTTGCGAGTAGCACCATCAAACCATTTTCAAATAAACAAACATGAAATGTTTTGTTCCAATTTAGGCGATCCGGTCTATACTTGTGTGTTGTGCGCATCACATAGTAAATTCTAGCTAATTAACCGGAATAAGAACGCATGTGTTTTCAAAAACAAGATATCATGTTTAGTACAGGTTGATCTTTGATCGGGCGAGCGGGGGTGCTCATAAGTGACCTTCCCCAATCGTACCCAAGTTCTCGAGCCGAGGCAACTTTGGTGATGACGGACACGTGGCCTTAGGCAACGAGTAAGGGTTTCCTAAATTCTCCGAAAATAAATATTTAGGTGGTGACTCTGTATCAGGCAAAACAGTCCATGTTTGGCACTTCTTTCTTAAAAATCAGTTTTCCAAAATGATTTGCCGGATTTGGACTCTTTGGTGATTTATCGGTCTTGCATTGCACTTTGCGAGATTAGATTCAGAACCGTGACATTTGAGTCCAAACTGTAGAAGCATAAGGCCCTTAGGGTGTGTCTACAGTTTCTGGGGACTCTGCTGGGGAGTTAAAGAACTTGACTCGAACTCATGATGTCCTGTTTTGATTACACTTATGTGTCTCTTTGCATTGCGTTTGCATTGGTGCGCCTAGTACACCGTGTTTGCCGTATGCTATTCCTGAACAGTTTGTCGGAGGCTCGCTTCAGAAGCGTGCCATAAGGCTACCGGTTGCGGGCTTTGCCACGACAGGAACACAAACCTCGTTTTACCGGGGCACCCTTTTTGACCATTCGACCTAGTGCATATTCGGAATCCATAGTGACTATTCCAATCTAGGACAGGTTGCTACCCGATTGTAGGTTGTTTGAAACTGTTGTGTGCATAGCAAAACCCTAGCTCCTGACAAAATAGGACAGGGAAACCCTACCCCAACATAGGGGTGTTTTGGCTCTCATTTGCTTGTTATGTGCTTTTAGAGTGTGTCTCTACAGGGAATGCACGTATCAGGTTGCAAGTTGAGTATCAGGCCTGCGGGCATCAGTATTTTGAGAATCAGTTATATCTGCGGGTATCAGATTCAGTTTTGGAGCAGTAATTTGGGGAATAGTGATCAGTGGTCGAATACAGTTATTCAGCTATGCTTATGTCTATTCTGGTAAAATTGGGCTGAGATGCTACCTGTTTTCTCTTTCAGTTCAGAGATTCGGTTCTGAGCAACCAGTGTTCTCCTTCATTGAGGCAAGGCAGAAAACGGCCAATCAAGGCTTATCGGTTCATCAGATTCGTCAGCCACCAGTCACATCACCTCTATTCAGCAGACTCGTGATGACACAGAATTTAGAAGAAATTGTGCTCATGGCAGCGGCACTAAACCAAGGAATCACCATACATGGTGAGACTGATGTTGAAGTACAACACCCACCTAGGTCACCGGCCGCACGTCCAATCTGGGAACCCCAGTTATTTCAAACCCGTGAGCCCACCACTTTTGAGTTGATGGGAATGATTGGCGATCTCCAGAGATCTGTGGCTGATTTAGCCTTAGGAATGTCGGCTCCGCCACCGACTGCATCGTATGCCGGAATTTCATGCCGGAAGAGCCCCCACTTTGGGCAAATTGTGATTGAGCTCAACCAACCTGAAGCCATCCCAAGTTCCGGCAATGGCATGTCGACAACAACGGGGCTCCGCTCTGATGTAGCGACTCAAACCTTCCACCAAGCTGAGGCGAGTGGTAAGGACAAGGTGAAGGTGGACACCGATCCCTATGAACAACTCCTGTGGACTGTTAAGGCTTTGAAAGCCGGAGGACTAAATAGACAGTAGGTGCTCGCTGGTGTAGTAAAAACTGTGGATGACTCTTTCCCCACTCAGAGTGAGAGTAGTTCAAGCCAAGGGGAAAATCGGGACGAGGACCGTCGTACCAGAACCGTTCCGTCCAACCCTAACCTGCACCCGAAAAATCAGAAAACCAAGTCAGCACCTGCCACCCTTTTGCCAGTGCGTTCGGCAAAAGTCCGCAAACCTCGAAGTATCTACCCCGAGGTCGCAGGGTCTTCCATGCCCTTTACATGCCTTTGTCCAAGGCGCTTCAAATTCTTGCTGAAAAGGGGCATCTCAAACCCCTTGAGCCTCGGCCTCTCCTTAGTTGTCTTCCATCTAGTCATGATGCTACCCAGTACTGTGCGTACCATCAACAAACCGGCCATACCACTGACAACTACTTCCGTCTTCGCCACGAAGTACAGGATTTGTTTGATAACGGGGTTGTCCTCCCGCCTAGCTCAGTAAAGTCCATCATCACTGGGTCAGTGAACTTCGAGGATAATACAAGTATATGATCAGGGGGTGAACCACTTGCGGGCGGCGTTCAGTTTATTCCAGATGTGGCGTATGGCACGCACTATTTTGAGCATTTGCGAATGCTAGCTTTTGTACTGTCTGACTTGGGTATTCAGTCAGTTTTGTTGTCTTGTATATAGTCAGGCTTTTTGTACTATGTCAGTCGGGTCTGTCTTGTTGTATCGAGTCAGTCCTGTTGTACAGGAGTCGAGTGATTCCGGGGGTGTTATCTCGGATATCACTGTTTTGTTTTGTATTTGTCTTTTTGCTTTCTTTGGGTTTATTTCTACCATGGAGCCAGTTACGCCAGAAAATCTGAATGAAACAGCAGTAAATTTTCGTACTCTTGTGTTTGCTTCTGTCTTGCACCGGTTGTGCCAGAAAGTTTGAATGAAACGACAGTGCTTTTCACTTACTTTTCTGTGCCTCGAAATCATTGCATTGACCTAAGTTTTTTCAAAACTCTTTTTGAACACTGCGGTGAAAACAAAGAGAGGAATTCCTATGGATTTGCAAAAATTTGATCAATTGAGAGAAAGAGAGGCATGCTAAGCCCTTAATGAATGAGATCATGTTTGTTAACGTGAGTACTGAGAAGGATCCTGGCTTGATCCAGATTGGTTCTACATTGTCTTCAGTGCGAGCGATTAGTTGCTTTCTTAAAAGATTTGAAAAAATGTTTTGCGCCGTCCTACGAAGACCTGTGTGGAATCGCTCTTGAGATTGTGCAGCTTAGGATCGCTCTCAGCCTCGAGACTCGACCCCCTTACTTTCAAACCTTGAACCTGGATTCAGATTGTTCAACGGTCAACCATAATGTGAGGCCTGTGTGGCCAGATTCGAAGCAGCCCTCGAACAAGAGGCAAGAAAGTCGGATCAAGAAGGTCAGATGCCGTCAAAAGAAAGCTTGCAAAGCTAGATCAGAAGCACCCCTCAAATTAGGGGCAAAAGAATTACAGATGTGCTCGAAGAGCGAAAAATTAGGACATTTCTCAAGCTAATGAAGATCGGCAAGAATGCCAAATCCCAGAAGGGAGGAAAGAAGAAACTATTGTTGAAGGACAACTGAGTTCCTATCCATAACACTAGGGGCAAATTCAACCCCCCATTGGATGGACTTCTACATCATCAGCGAACATCAGCCATTCTTTTGGATAGATGGCTCAAGATCTTAAAACCATTTGACATGGACAAAGCTACACTTTTACCCTTGAGAGGCTCGCTGGGCCGAAAACCCAGAAGGGCGACCCAGGCAAACGTTAGAGCAACAAAAGAGAAAAGAAAAAAAAAGGCGAAGTTTGAAAAACAAAAAAAGAAGAAGAGAAAAGAAAAGAAATGAAAAGAAAAGAAAAACAAAGCTCGCAAGGTTGAAAACCCGGAAGGGCGGCCTTGGCAAAAGTCAGAGCGTAAAAGGTGAGGGTTAATACACAAGTGTACCTTAACCTGAACTACGTAAGGCTTGATTCCCATGTTCGGGATACGTAGGCAACTTCATTATGAAGTCCAGCCACAAACACTTCCAAATTGATTGTGCCCATGTAATGGTTTTGATCATCTTTTCCTTCTCTATATCCGAGAGAGTTTGGTTGTGTTCGTCACTCTGAGGATTGACTCTAATGCATTGCGGTGCCATTCAGACAAGGGGCACTCTCCATTGCCCTACAATGTGCTGCGGTGCTATTCAAACAAGGGACAACTTTCCGTTGCCATGCAGTGTCCTTCAGGTAAGGGGTAGTTTTCCATTGTTGTGAATCCGAGGTTGTGCATCTCAAGAGTAGGTTCCGTGCTCGTTGAGCAGTGGACGTTTGCAAAAACAGTTTTTGAGAATTTTTACTGAGGTTAACTAAATTTCTTGAAAATTATTCCATTTTTCCAAAACTGGACCATTTCTTGGACCCAAAAAAAGAAAATTTTCAGTACTTACAAACTAACTTGCGTGATTTCAAATCAGAAAAGTTGAACAAGTGTGTTAATCCAACTCTCATGTTGGTCAAAAATTGTTTTAGTAGAAAGCCAAAACAAAAATGGTCAAAATGATGAACTAGGGGCACAGTTGAGTCAGGTTTTCTGTCTTTTCCCCATTGTCAACATACTTGCCAGAAAGGGCATTCTACCGGCCAGGAAAAAGGGCACAACTGAAGCTAACAGCAAAGGGCTGAAAGCTCTCAACACCTCCAAGCAGCGAGATATCAAGCTAAGTGCGAAGCACGAACTGGAATGGATCAGGATATTCCACTCCCTCATCTGGACACAATTGATCACGTCCAAATTCCCCGGCAGAGCATCGTCAACCGATGTCAGTTGCAGATTTGCTACACTCCCAGTTGTAGCGCAACCCCTCTGCGGGAGAAGCTCACTGTTGTGAGCAGAAGAAGAAGAATCTAGCGGAATGCTAGGGGCAAGAGCCCGCAACTTTCTGTTTATCCATCAACCACCCAGGGGAGGGATAAAAATAAGAGAGATTGAAGAATAGAGAGATGTGCGCTGAGAGAAAAAGTGAGAAAAGGACTTTTTCAGAAAAATAGAGCCTGAGAGCCGAATGATGTGAGAATCACAAATGAGAAAATGGTGGGAAACAATACCCGAAGAAACTGGCTCCTCGCGAACTGAGAGGTCTCTCGCCTTTGTAGTACGTCTGAGTGTCGTGTTTGTTGTTTTGTTTGTCTCGATTCTTGTTTTGAGTGTTACTCGATGTGTTTAGGTTGTTTTACCTTTGTTTTCCTTTGTTGAGTCGTTTTTGTTGTGGTCAGTCGTAGGCTCAATACCCGGTTAAGAACTCATTTCTCAATTTCAAATCATTTTGTACTCGGAGTGCTGTGTCATTCTCTACATCTGTGCAAAACAAGATTTGTTCTTTCATAAAATTGCAGGGTTCAACCCAGTTCATGTGACAGCAGTAAAACCAGGACCTATCTGAAGCTATATGGGTTTCGGGCTGCGAAGTAAAAGAAAAGAGTGAAAATTTAGAGCATTTGAGTTTGTTTCAACCTCTGCAAGTTCCGTCACTACATCCCGTACATTCAGAATGAACTGTGTATTCAGAATGAACTGTCTTCAGAATGAGCTGTGTGTTCAGAATGAACTGTGTGTTCAGAATCAGCTGTATGCCAAAGTAAACCGAGTACTATGTTGTAAACTGTGTGTTTAGAATGAGCGGTGTGCTATATCATGCTGTGTGCCAAAGTAAACCGAGTACTGTGTTTTAAACTGTGTGTTTAGAATGAGCAGTGTGCTATATGAGCTATGTGTTCAAAGTAAACCTGGTTCTTGTGTTATGAGCTGTGTGTTCAGAATGAGCAATATGTTGTACGAGCTGTGTGTTCAAAGTGAACAGAGTACTGTGTTGATTGTTTCAATGCCAGAATGGTGATCAGAAGTGCTCTCCCTAAGTACCAATCCCTGCCAGAGGCATCTTGGCTGTATCTGCAATAAGTTCTTAGGAGATCAACTGTGACGGTGGAAACTAGAGTTCGAATGGCTGATGCCTAGAACACAAAGGTTTGGAATTTCCGAGACTAAAGTATGGTTTAAATACCCACGGGTGTATCCTCGGCTTGAAATCTATATAGAAGCCCCATAGGTTGAGATAACGTGTGCGCGCCTCGATTCTGGATACTGAACCAACCTAGCCTGTCACCCCGTTGGAGAATAGGGAAAGTTGTGAATATGATCAGAAAGAAAAGCAACATCCGTGGTTTCCCCAGCAGACATTGCTCCCTGTCAGCATCTCTAGACCTTTGTACTGTGAGTTGAAGTAAGAGTTTGAAGAACACAAGGGGAGATCCCCATAGGAGTAGAGCGGTTTATCACCACTCACCCCGTGAAGTGCTTTCTAAAGCGCCGCTTTGTCTGTTCATTGCATTCCTTAAACATCATGCATTGTTTTGCATTGTACCTATCTTGTTTCTTTCTTATTTATGCACAGTATTGTGTGTATTGTTCATTCAGAGAAGTTCTGGTTCAGTTTTGACTGATACATTTCTCCTCTCGCATTCGGCATGCGTTTGGATCTACCCTTCTCCTCTCGCGCTTGATACGCGTTTGGATGACCGCGCTTTCTTGCACAATCGCTTCCCTCTCTCGCGTTTTGATACGCTGAGAGGTTTTCCTTCTTCTTTCCGAAACACGGGGATGTCTCCCTATGTTTCTCCTTTTTTGGTTTAGAGCATTTGGAATACGTTCCAATGCTCATACCATTGCAAAACACGGGGATATGTCCCTATGTTTCTCTTTCCTTTGGGGAACACGGGGATACGTCCCCATGTTTCTCTTTCCTTCGGGGAACACAGGGATACGTCCCTATGTTTCTCTTTCTTTCAGGGAACACGGGGATATGTCCCTATGTTTTCCTCTCTTTTCAAAACACGGGATACGTCCTTTGTTTCTTCTTCTCCCTCCTTCCTCACACGATTACAGCGTGTTTGGAATTGTTTACCTCTTTTCACGAATTCAGCATGGTTAGAGTTGTTCCTTCCTCACACGATTTCAGCGTGTTTAGAATTTATCTCAGGTTGCGTTGTATACGTGCCTGGGTGGGTTGTTCTGGACCTCCTCTCACGATTTCAGCGTGGTTTGAGCGTCCTTCTTCCTCACACAATTTCAGCGTGTTTGGAATTTGTCTCAGGTTGTGTTGTGTACGCGCCTGATTGTTTGTTTTTCCTCCTCTCATGATTCCAGCATGGTTGGAGTTTGTCACCCTTAACATCTACTCTATCATTTCATCGCGCTATTTTGCGCACATCATATGCACCTGTTAGTGCATTGCATTGCATTTCGCGCTATTTTGTGCACATCATATGCACCTGTTAGTGCATTGCATTTCATTTCGCGCTATTTTACGCATCACACTATTTTGCGCATCGCGCTATTTTTGCGCACATCATATCGCACTGTTTTGTGCATTGCATTGTTCGCGCTATTTTGCGCACCCCACCTGCACCTATTAGTGTATTGCTCGCGCTATTTTGCGCACCACCTGCACCTCTTAGTGCATTGCTTGCGCTATTTTGCGCACTTTACCTGCACTTCTTAGTGCATTGCATCGTTATGTATACTTCACTTGCATTGTTTTGCAAACTTATATAACCGGCATTGTCTTGCCCGTTATTTGCGTAGTCCTGCATTCCCTATAACTGGCATTGTCTTGCCCATTATTTGCGTAGTCTTGCATTCCCTATAACCGGCATTGTCTTGCCAGTTATTTGCGTAGTCCTGCATTCCCTATAACCGGCATTGTCTTGCTCGTTATTTGCGTAGTCTTGCATTCCCTATAACCAGCTGTAACAAGCCCGCGGGGGACCTCGCTACAGCTCGGACTCGATTTGTGTCACGGTTCTTAATCTTGAACCAAAGAGTCCAAATCCGGCAAATCGTTTTGGAAAACAGATTTTTTGAAAGAAGTGCCAAACATGGACTGCTTTGCCAGATACAGAGTCGCCACCTAAATATTTTATTTTTGGGAAAATTTAGGAAACCCTGACTCGGTGCCAAAGGCCACGTGTCCGTCATCACCAAAGTTGCCTCGGCTCGGGAACTTGGGTACGATTGGGGAAGGTCACTTCGTGAGCACCCCCGCTCGCCCGGTCAAAGACCGGCCTCTACTAACCATGATATTTGTTTTTGAAAACATTGTGAGTTCTTATTCCGGTTATTAGCCTAGGTTACTATGTGATGCTCGCAGCAAATAAGTATAGACTGAGTCGCCTGAAGTGGAACAAGACATTTCATGTTTGTTTGTTTGCAAATGGTTTGATGGTGCTACCCGCAGGTAGGCTAAGACGTGGATTTGCCACCCTCGGGTGGGCTTAGAAAACATGATTTTGCCACTATCTAGTGGGCTTAAAACAAACATTTGATGAATTGTCCCAATTCAAGTAACCCAACCTCCACCCACAGGCATTCAAGGCAGTTATATCACATAAGCACATAGCCTCTTGGCAAGCATGCTATTCATGGCAGCACTCACACGAGTGCAAGGATGCTAAAGCATAAAACTCACCGAGTACTCCAAGCCCAAAACAAAAATTGATTAGAAATCATGCATGATCCTAAATATACAGGAATGCCTAATGCAACACATGCAATAATGCAACTATAGCAGGCTCGGCTATTCTAAACATGGCATATGGAATGCTACAGCTAACATGTACTCAATTTGGAATTGGAATACAAATGCAGTTTGTATGATGCGCCGAGCCCGGTGCGTGCAAAACAGATGAATGATGCAAACATGCTGTCATACTGTATACTAATCGAAATATGTCCTAATCTAACCATCATAAGCGGATAAATAAAAGGGAGAAAGAAGTGGGGGTTGGAAGACATACATCATACTCACCCACACTTATTACAATTGTGCCCTCGCGCAGAGGGTCCGAATAAATAATAATACAGTCCGAAATGAAAGAATAATACAGATCCCTAATTAATTAACAAATTAACTAAGAAAAACTGTAAACTGGCATGCAAGCCAGGGGGTGCCTCACTTCCGCTGAATGATGTATGCTGGGCTGCCTTTTCGGGAATCCACTGGGATGCCCCAATTAGCCTCTGTTTGCAATGTTCCTCGAAATTCGTGCCAAGCCTTGGAAGACTGCTGATTCTTGATATGCTGCAACAGAGAGCAGGAAAGGGGCATAGCAATGTATTTCACAAATATATGTATGCCTCGATCCTCGTGCCACTAATCACGCATCTCGATGCATGATGGCCGAGGAGTCGGATTGCACAACTCAATATAGGATGAATGCAGATGAATGCTACAACAAAACCTAACTCCATCATGGGTAATCCAGAGTGTCGGTGACTTGGGAATTGAGACCCGTTCCGTCACTCGGAGTACGAAATGCGCCTCGTTTCCCGTGCCCGGGCTAACTCCTATCCCGAACATGATGCAATATGCATGATATGCATGAATGCAACTAAAATACAATCCTAGCATGCACAATGCTATGAAAATGAGATGCCTCGAAATGCGTGCACGCGGGCGCGCAAACCGAGGCGATGATCCTAAGGCATGAAATGGCATACGCAATGCAAATTGGACTTACACTAACACGAGTGGACCTCAGCCACACTCACATAAGAGGCCGATAGATGAAAATGAGATGCCTCGAAATACGTGCACACGGGCACGCAAACCGAGGCAATGGCATTTAGGAATGCAATGATGCTAAAATGACATACAGAATGCAAAATGGACTTACACTAACATGAGTGAATAAGAAGCCGACGGATAAAAAAAATGAAGTGCCTCGAAATGCGTGCACACGGGTGCGCAAACCGAGGCGATGGCCCTAAGGTATGAAATGACATGAAATATGATATACAATGAGACTAAAATGAGATGTCTCGAAATGCGTGCCCACGGGCACGCAAACCTAGAAAATGGCATACGGAATGCAACAGGACTAAAATGAGATATGCGATGCAATATGGGCTTACACTAACATGAGAGAGCCTCAGCCACACTCACATAAGAGGCCATGAGATGAAAACAAGATGCCTCGAAATGCGTGCACACGGGCACGCAAACCGAGTAAATGGCATACGGAATGCGATGAGACTAAAATGACATACGGAATGCAAAATGGACTTACACTAACATGAGTGGACCTCAGCCACACTCACATAAGAAGCCGACGGATGAAAAATGAAGTGCCTCGAAATGCGTGCACACGGGCGCGCAAACCGAGGCAATGGCCGTAAGGCACGAAATGGCATGGAAATGATATGCAAGCATGCAAATGAATTTGGCACTAAAATGTGGGGGAAAACAGCCCCGAAACATGGCCAAAGTGCACCCGAAGCATGGAATGATCCCGAAATGCGATATTAGGCGCCCGAAATGGCCTATAGCTATGCAATGCATGCACAATATGGATATGGAATGAAAATACAGTAGCCAGGCAGCCCCAAGAAAAGCATTTTTCAGTCATAAGAAGGGCTAAACAGCAAGCACACATAGGATTAAACAAGAATGCAAAAATGGCCCCGCAAGAGGGGTATTGAAGCAAGTGATACATACGATGCCCAAATGGAAAAGTACCCTTCTACAACACTGATGAGGGACTAAAAATATAAACATTTACAGTAGATGACATCCCCCAAATCAGTATGAAAACATGCTAAAAATGTCATGCAAGAACTAGGATACACAAGGCTATAACATGAGGTATCCCAAACATTCATCAAACCAGAAAAGAACCTTAATTAAATATGTCAATAAGATCAAAATATGACTCTTTCCAGTTCTGATGATGGCCGAAAACAGAAGCTAGATAAGTCTAAAAAAGCATGCAAGAATGGGGACCAAAGAGGGATATAAAGACAAGCACAACATGGAGACCCCCAACAAGGTTGATCCCTTCTACAATGTTGTAGAGGGACATAAAAAATCTTACTCACAGTTCATGACATTCTCCAAAACAGACTACATGTAGGTCAAACAAATCATGCAAATTTACGGTAAATATGAGAGATTATGAAGCAAGTGCATGATAGAGAGGCCAAACATGGTTGAGACCTTCTTCAATGTTTAAGAGGGGCTCAAAATAGGCCCACTTACAGTTTACATTATGCTCGAAAACAGATCACTCATAGGCTAGAAAAAGCATGCAAAATATTGACATACAAGATGATATTGAAGCAAGTGCGCCATAGAGGGCTCAAACAGGGTTGAGCCCTTGATTAAACATGGAGAATGGCTCAAAATAGATTTAGTTTCAGTTAATGTCGGAGCCCAAAAAAATAAGCAAATAGGCTTAAGAAAAGAGGCAAGAAAGTGCTACAAAAGAGGGAAATGGAAGCTTACCCTTGAAGACCTCTTCTTTTCTACCTCTTGGCTTGAGGAATGTTGCTTCTAAGCCCCTAAGAACCTCTCCTTTCTGCTGGAAATGGAGTGGTGGTGGTGGTGCTTGATGATGATGAAGAAATGGCACTAAACTTGGAAGAAATGAGAGAGATAGAGATGGATATGTGTTTCTATGCTCAAAGCAAGTGTTCTAACTCTTGAGGGAAAGAGAGAGAGATGTATGCATGCAAGAATGGTTTTTCCAAAGTGTGTGAAAAAGTGTAGCCTTAAGGGATTAAGTTCCCTTGCATACAAAATATCCCCTGAAATCAGATCTTTTGGGGGATACAGCTATACAGCTGTAAAACACACCTCCCAAGGAGCATGGCCGGCCAAGCACTTTTGCTGCAGGTGGCCGGCCGGCCACCCCCCATGGCCGGCTGGCCAAGGGTCAAAAATGAAACAATGAATTGCTGGCCGGCCACCACACATTGGTGGCCTCCCATATGTGCTGAACAAGACCCTATGGTTGTAAATTGGCAACTCTGAAACAAGAGAGACAACAAGCCACTTTTAGAAGGGGTTCAAAATGGACCAAAGAATTACTGGCCGGCCATGGGTTTTAGGATCCTCCCATGTGTGTACAACACAAATATGTGGTTTTGGCTTGAAGAAAATGGCCCTAGGGTGTTCAACATTAGCCCGGAAGTGAGAAAAACGGGCGCCGGGGGCGCCGGAAGAGCATAACTGGTTTCTGAGACAATTGCTGGCCTCCCACCCTCCAGTGATCTTCCTGGTGATAAAACAGAGGTACCTGCAAAAAGAACAAAAACCGATGCAAAACGAATGCTCGGGGCCAAAACACGTAGTTCGGGATCCCGAAAATAGGCCGTTAAGCACCGAAAGTGGCATTCGGCCACGAAGTGGGTATCTAAGACCCCAGTGTCCCTCGAAAGGGAGTAAATGAGATGCATGCCAAAAACCGGAGAAATCGGAGATGGTTGGGTGGTCCCGAACCGAGGCACACGGCCTGACGGCTCCGAAAACCGGGAACCGGGCTCCGAAATGGGCAAAATGGCCTACGGCCACGAAATGTAGCCCACGGCCACTGAGAGATGGTCTACGTGACCTCTCCCTCCTCTCAAGAAAGAAAACAAAGAAAACCGAGTCCGGTTCGCAAACCGAGGCAAGGCACAGAAGAGTTCGGAAGTCCGGAGGCAGGGCTCGCAGCCGCGACTCTGAGACTTCTGAACGAGCACAATATGCAACATCACCGAGCGCTCAATCGGTGACGTCTGAGTCTTAAGGTCGGTCAAAAATGGGGTGTCTACACCAGCATTGTCTTGCCCGTTATTTGCGTAGTCCTGCATTCCCTATAACCGGCATTGTCTTGCCCGTTATTTGCGTAGTCCTGCATTCCCTATAACCGGCATTGTCTTGCCAGTTATTTGCATAGTCCTGCATTCCCTATAACCGGCATTATCTTGCTCGTTATTTGCGTAGTCTTGCATTTCCTATAACCGGCATTGTCTTGCCCGTTATTTGTATAGTCCTGCATTCCCTATAACTTGCATTGTCTTGCCCGTTATTTGCGTAGTCCTGCATTCCCTATAACGGGCATTGTCTTGCCCGTTATTTGCGTAGTCCTGCATTCCCTATAACCGGCATTGTCTTGCTCGTTATTTGGGTTGTCTTGCATTTTCCCTATAACCGGCATTGTTTTGGTCGTTATTTGCGTTGTCCTGCATTCCCTATAACCGGCATTGTCTTGCTCGTTATTTGCATAGTCTTGCATTCCCTATAACCGGCATTGTCTTGCTCGTTATTTGCATAGTCATGCATTCCCTATAACTGGCATTGTCTTGCTCGTTATTTGCGTAGTCTTACATTCCCTATAACTGGCATTGTCTTGCTCGTTATGTGCATTGTCTTGCACCCCTCTAACTTGCATTGTCTTGCAAACTTATCTAACCTGCATTATTTTGCAAACTTATCTAACTTGCATTGTTTTGCAAACTCATCTAACTTGTATTGTTTTGCAAACTTCTCTAACTTGCATTGTTTCGCATACCCTTAACTTGCGTTGTTACGTTCGTTATTTACATTGTTATGTACGTCTTTAACTCACGTTGTTTCGCTTGTTCTACCTGCATTGTTATGCACACTCTACTCACGTTGTCACGCAGTTTTAAATTGCATTGTTATGCATGTTTCTAACAATATTGTACCTGTTAAGTTTCTTTCTTTTGCAGGCACGATATTGTATGTATGGTTCATTTGAAGCTGGCGCGACCAGATGAACCAGATAGGCACGATATTGTATGTACGGTTCATTTGAAGCTGGCGCGACCAGACGAACCAGACAGGTATCGCGTACTCCATGTGAGACGTAGCGAGAATTGTATAATTCTCTTACATCCTTTCTGCATGTAATGTAGTTAGATTTGTGTTCGCCTGCTTAAAACTGTTGCATGTTTTGCTTCATTACAGCTTTCTTTGCATGATCATAAGTTATGTTTGGCATCGTGCATGTTCCTTGCATCTTGCCCCCTGCCTTTGGACACGTATCTTTGTTATCTTGCATGCTTGTCTAAGTCTTCGGCCTTGTCAAAAATGGGTCGTCTCTGGGCTGTGACATTCACTCCCGTCATCTTTATGACTTTCGAGTTCTGTCAAAGAGGGGCAACTGTAGACACGCCATTTTTGACCGTCCTCAAGACTTGGACGCCATCGTTTGAACACTCGATGATCATCCATGCTCGTGTTCATTTTGAGTTCTCTCAGAGGTCTCGGCTACGCGCCTTGCCTCAAGTATCTTTCAACTTGTCTGTTTTGTGCTTGGTTGTGGACCAAACACTTGTGTTTTTGCTTCTCAGGGAAGAGGGTGGCTTGTTTGCCATACCCTCAACCCACCGGCCAAGGCTTGAAGCCATCAGCCCTATTTTCTTTCCATCGGCCAAAGGTATTGGCCGATCAGCACTATATTTGGTCGGCTGGCACTTATGTTGGTCGATCAGCCATTTTTGGTGGCCGAACCCTGTTCATCTGCTTTATGTAGATATTTTGTGCCAGCTGGCACAGCTGGCATCCATAATGAACCCCCTCCATACACGTGTATGGAGGGATTTTCCCTTTGCTTAGCTTCTCCAAGAAGCTTTGGAAATTGGATTTCTATAAGAGGAAAGGCCCTCCTCCCTTCTCAGGGGTTCTGAAATTAGGGTTAGAAGAAGTTGTATCTCTCTATCTCTATACCTCCCTATCTCTATCATTTGTGTGTGTATTTGTGACCTAAAGTGATTTTTGTTCGCACTATTGCACACAAACACCTAGCATTACACCATCCTTGGTTGCTGAGGCTCTAAGGAGTTGTTGTTAGGGTTCTTGGAGTGGTTTTGATCAGAGAAAGGTGTTGGTGTTGTGTTCTTGAAGGTGTTCTTCAAGGGTGAGCATTCTTGCTTTAGATACCCCTTTCTTGCTTAGGCTTTTAGCCCTTCTTGCTTATTGTTTTAAACTTAGCTATTAACTGATAAAAGTTCTTTTTTTACTTGCTTTTGAACTTTATTTAAGGTCATTTTGAGGTTTGGGGTTGTTTACCCCCTCCAAGGCCTTGTTAGGCCTTGTTTTAGGCCATCCCTTTTGGCCCTTGCTTTGAGCTTTGCATGGCCTCTCTACCACTGAAATCTAGAGGATTTTTAGTGGTGGAGAGGTGGTTTTGGTGTCCTAAATAGGAGAGGGTCATCTCCTCTCTTGTTGTCTTGAATACTAGCATAAGTGTCTTATGTTGGTGGCTTGTATGCCTAGCTTGTTTTAGCTTCATTTCAGCAAGTATTTGGTGTTGTTTTGCCGTGATTTACCTCTATGTAAAGTTGGTTTAGTGGTCTCTTGCATGCACCATATTCTTACCTTGCAATCCCCTCATTTGCCTTAACATGTATCTAGCATTTAGACTATCATGCTTGCATGTTTTGGCTCAACTCCATGAAGCTTCTAGCCTTGTTTTAACATGCTTGAGCTCTATTTTTCATTGTTTTGGTCATGCTTACATTGTTTTGTATAGCTACCATGCAATCTAGCTTGTTAGCTTTGGGTGTTTGAGTCACTAGCATGCTCTATTTGGATCATTTTAGTGGTTTGGCATCACTCGTAATATTATTTCAGTCCATATAGTATGCTCATGTACTTGCATTTTTCACTCTTTTAATGCTTTAAAGGGTTTGTGTTTTATGCCTCATGAATGTGTCATTGTGTATGCCACCATGCTTAGGTCTTTGGGATGCCATCTAAGTGAGTTTTTGGGCTTGCCATAACTCTGTTTTTCATTGCTTAAATCATGCTATGTTTGGTTTTGATAGGTGTAGTGTAACACCCTCTTTGGTAGCCTTGGATGCCTCATGTTTTGGCGTTGTGTTCTAGCTTATGTTGGCTAGTTTCGAGCTTGCTTTTGGTCTTGTTTGGACCTGCCTTAGGACTGTTTTAGGTCCTCTTGGCCCTTTGGGGCTTGCTTTGTATAGCCATGGTTTGAACCCTTTGGCTAGTTTCAAGCTTTAAGCTTTCTTGCATGCTTTGCTTATGTACTTTGGTTGGTTTGGCACCTCTCCTAACATGATTTCAGAGCTTAACATGTTTGTCACATGTCCATGTTTATCCTCTCCTAAGTGTGCTTAAGAGTTGTTCTACTATGCTTAAGTGTTAGGCCAATTGGCATGCATGTTTGTATGTGTTTTTGTCCACATTTCCATTGCATTTTGGCCACTGATTTGGACCTATTTGAGAGCTGTCCATTTTGGTTTAAGACCATTACCGCATGTTGTTGCATGCTTGCCTTGCATGTTGTTGCATACTTGGCCTATTGCATGTTGTCGCATGCTTGAGTTATATCGCATTTGGCATGCCCCTTTTGTTAAGTTGCTTTGCATGTCTGCATGTATTATCCCTTGCATGTTGTTCCATGCTTGCCCCACATGTTGTTACATGCTTGCCTACCCTTGAATGTTGTCACATGCCTTGCATGTTTGCATGCTTGTTTAGGTTGCATTGCATTTGGCATGCTTATTACCATTAGCCTTGTATGGCATTGTCCTTGACATGTTTCATGTTGCATTAGTTTTGCTTGCATGATTGCATCCCTTGCCTCTTGATCAACTATGATAGAGGTTGGGGCCCCTTATATGTTTATGTGCATTTCATTTGATATAAATTGCACATTCGGCTCCTTTGGCCATCATGCATTGAAATGCGTGATTGGTGGTCCGAGGGTCGAGGACTATACTCCCTTGAGTTCATAACATGAAAGGGAGAGTGGTCGTGCAAACATTGTCTTGCAAATGTATTGCCATGCTCTGTTTGTCTTCTGCTGCAGCAACACAGTATTCTGCAGTAAGATGTGGCCGGTCGGCCATCTTCAGTGCCGGTCGACTAAACATTGTTGGCCGAGAGCTTTACATTTGGTCGATGACCAATTTCCCATGGCCGATGGCCCTATCTCTTGGCCGATGGACTCTCAGAAAGTCCCCAAGGTGGTTCAGAAGTGTCACAGAAGTTGGCACAGTTTTCAGAGGTACAGAGCAGTGTAAACAGAGGCAACATGTGACATGGCGATGGATTTCCAAGCGAAGCCGTCCGAGCACGCATGCATCCCTCTTCCCGAGGCTGTTTTTACTATTTTCATAGCTTAATTGATTTTCTTAATTAGTTAAGTGTTGTGTAATAATTAATTAGGTTGTTAGTTAGTTAATTATGTAATTTGTATTATTCTTTCGGTCCCTCCGTCGAGAGGGCGCAATTGTGTAATAAGCGTGCGTGTGTGAGATGCATGTCTTCTAACCTCCATTTCTTTCTCCCTTTTACTTAACCGCTTACGATGGTTAGTTCTAGGGCACGTTTCAATTAGCATCCTTATGCTATGCATGTTTGCATCATTCATCTGTATTGCATGCACCGGGCTCGGCGCATCATACTAACTGCATTGGATTTCAATTCTAAGTTGAATACATGTATCGAATTGTCGCATCTCACATGCCATCTTAGACTAGCCGAGCCTATTTTAGTTGCACTTTGCCTGTGATGTATTAGCCATCTTAACATGGACTTGGATCATACATTGATTACTAATATGTTTCTTGTTTTGGCTCGGAGTACTAGGTAAGCGTTTATGCTTTAGCATCTTGCATGAGTGTGAGTGTTGCCATGAGGCTATTTGCTTAAATGATATAACTGCCTGAATGCCTGTGGGTGAAGGTTAGATTACTTGAATTGGAACAATTCATCGAAATGCGAGTTTTAAGCCCACTTGAGAGTGGCAAGATCATGTTTTTTTTTAAGCCCACTTGAGGGTGGCAAATCCATGTTTTAGCCTACTTGCGAGTAGCACCATCAAACCATTTTCAAATAAACAAACATGAAATGTTTTGTTCTAGTTTAGGCGATCCGGTCTATACTTGTGTGTTGTGCGCATCACATAGTAAATTCTAGCTAATTAACCGGAATAAGAACGCATGTGTTTTAAAAAACAAGATATCATGTTTAGTACAGGCCGATCTTTGATCGGACGAGCGGGGGTGCTCATAGATGACCTTTCCCAATCGTACCCAAGTTCTCGAGCCGAGGCAACTTTGGTGATGACGGACACGTGGCCTTAGGTAACGAGTCAGGGTTTCCTAAATTCACCCAAAATAAATATTTAGGTGGCGACTCTGTATCTGGCAAATCAGTCCATGTTTGGCACTTCTTTCTTAAAAATCAGTTTTCTAAAACGATTTGCCGAATTTGGACTCTTTGGTGATTTATCGGTCCCGCTCGAGCAGAAGACCAAAATTCTGGGCAATAACATTCTAGACTAACTAGCAACCAACCTATTCCAAATATGCCCAACACATTCCAAAACTCAAACTCAAAGAGAGAAAGGGAAAAGAGATATACATAACCACATCAAACCACGAGGTTCGAGTCTGGAACACAACAAAGGTAGGGTCAAACCCGGAATCCCTATAAATCGTGTCTCGGTCATGAGCCAGACTAAGTCAAGGATAAGCCCAGCACATATGACCAAGTTGAAGATCTTCAAGTAGGCTAATCCACAATGCCATGATGGTTTTGGCTGAGCTGGGAAGTTGGTTAGAGGTTAGCTCAACAAGAAGACTTTTAGAGCTGGCACATTTGAGGAAAATAGAATTGATTGCTTGGGCAAGTATTCTACGTGGCCCAATAGAATACAGCGAAGAATCTGCCTTAAGTGCGCGTCAATATCGTTTGACAGTTTGGCCAATACTATTTAGCAGTATTGACACACATACGTATAAAGAAGAGAGAGGATAGTACAACCACGTGTCCAGCAAAGGACAATAGAAGTAGGGCACGCACAATCTTGGGTTGTAAGGCCAGCCTAGATAAAATGCACGTCGACAGCTAGAGAAGGGTAAACAAACTTTAGCCATTCTCTCTCTAGCGCTTTGCACTCTTTCTTCCTCAAGTGAACTGACTTGACCTTTGGAGAGATTTTCTAGAAAACCACTCGCCGGGTAGCTCACTTCTGTTCTGTTCACAGTGAATCGGAGTCCATGCAGAGTAAGGCGAGCTTGGTCACAAGGCGTATGGAGGACGACAAATATTTCTCTCCCGTACAGTAGCCTTGCCAGCCCCTTTTTCCCCTCCTTTAAACTACCTTAAATAAACTCTTTTCCACCCATTGCCTACTTGTGTCATCTCTTTTCGCTAGCCCAACCACTCTTACATCCTCTTTTACCTTCATTCCCAGCTCATTTTCACTTCTTTATTCTGCCCAACCTAACCACCTCGGCGATTCATTTATCTCTTTTTTGCAACCTGCAACTAATCTATCCCTGCAACCAATCTATCCCCGCCTTTGACTTGCAACCTCCTTGTCCCTAGATCAGTCCCATCCAACCTTTCCTTCACTTAGTCGAGCCATCTACGCAACCATCCCAACCACCTACCATCACCCACTCTATGCCAGTCACCATCACTATAATGTATATGTATGTATATATTTGATTTGAAATGTAACTAAATTATAATTTGGATTAAAAATTTAAAAATTAGATAAGAAGTTAGGGTTAATTAATAAATTAACGTGTTAATATGTGACTGTGTGTGTATATATATGTATGTATATATATATGTTTCATTGAAAATGTAATTAAATTAGAACTTGGGTGAAAAAGTTAAAAATGAGATAAGAAATTAGGATTACTTAATAAATTAAATTGTTATTTGTAACTAATAGGAAATTATGTGTATTAAAGAAGAGAAAAAGAGAATATCACATACATGTATTAAGGTAATTTTGTACTAGTCATTAACGGAGTTAGTGTTATACTTTAATCCAAAATCATAAGAGGGTCTTCTACCTATTTTTAAACTTTAAGGGGTAAAGTGTTCCTTGATAAAGCCACAAGGAGTAAAATGAAGGGTGATTGACTTATAAATCCCAAAAAGTGAACTTGTACATCAATTAGTCTTAACTTTATTTTAATGAACACGCAAGTCCCATTGAATGAGAATTGACACATTTGCCCATGTGGTTTACTGCATTAGTTATGTTTGGAAAATACACTAGCCATGTTTGGAAAAGTACACTAAGGGTTTTTTTATTTGTTTTGTATTAGCCACGTTTGCAAAAAAATACTAAGCGCCAGGTTTGGAAAATACAATAGCCACATTTCATGTTTGGAAAAAGTACTAGTCACCTTTGGAAAAAGTACAATAAGCGCTTTTTTATTTGTTCTATATTAGCCATGTAAGGGTTTTTTTATTTGTTCTGTATTAGCCACATTTAGAAAATACACTAAGGGTTTTATTAGCCACGTTTGGAACACATAACACATTTCCAAAAAACAAAGAAGTAGAGCTCAACTATCAATAAGGCCAAAAACGTCTTAATGCGACACAATAATATATTAAATAGGATCTCATAAAAAATGTTTCCAAATGAACAGGACTTACCGGTCTATAAAAAAGAAATGAAAAGAAAAGAAGGTTTTCATGATATATAGATTTCTAAAGTGGGATTCTCAAGTAATTTTTTCTAAAATGAATTCAACCTTTTAAATTAACAAAATTATGATATAGAAAAAAAGTGTGAGTAGTCAACAATTTCATAAGCATTCTAAGAAACATAAAAATGGTGACGAAATTTCAGAAAACATTTACTACACTTTATATAATAGAATAGACATTTATAATCTCATTGTCAATGAAGTTCAAAACCACCATAGAAATTTGATTAACAAGAAATTGGTAGACACCAATGACAAACATTGAAACTCATCACCATTATTCTTATGACAATTACAGAAAGAACGACAACGCTATATGAAAATAGGGTGAATTACACTAATGGTTCTTATAGTTTGGGGTTTGTGTCATTTTAGTTCCTGACTTTTCAATTGTGACACATTTGACCCTGAATTCTAAATCTTGTTCCAAATAAGGACAATTGAAGATATCATTGGATTTTTCAAGGGCAAAATCGTCAATTTGATAAAATATAAATTAATTTGACAAAAATAAATGTCAAAAAAGTATTCTTGAATTTTTAAAAATTATTTCTTCCACTAAAGATAAAATTATGTAAAATTGATAAATCTTTTAGACATTTATTTATTTATTTTACCAAATTGATTTTTATTATGTGTTTAGATGATAATCATGTAATGGATGGTTGTTTTTGTTTTCATTAAATTAATTTCTATTTTTTCAGCAGTCAAATATGACGACAACTTTGATGTCATTATTAAACCAATCCATTAAATCAAAAAATCCAAAACTAAAAACATTTCATATATTAAATATATCGATTACACATTAAAAGCTTAACAACTACCCATTACATGATCATCATCTAAACATATAATAAAAATTAATTTGGTAAAATAAATAAATAAATAAATGTTTAAAAGATTTATCAATTTTATATAATTTTATCTTTGGAGGGTAGAAATAATTTTTAAAAATTTGAAAATATTTTTTTGACATTTATTTTTGTCAAATTAATTTATATTTTATCAAATTGACGATTTTAGCCTTAAAATTAAGGAATGGTATCTTCAATTGTCCTTATTTGAAATAAGATTCAAAATTCAGAGTCAAATGTGTCACAGTTGAAAAGTTAAGAACTAAAGTGACACAAGTCCCAAACTATAGGGACTATTAGTGTAATTCGCCCATGAAAATAATGAAATAAAAAAAAAATTAGAGAAATGATACAACAATAATTATTAACAATTACCACATATTTACATAACATTTTATTCTATTTTTTTGTGACCCTTATTTTGATGCAAGAAAATAAATGGGTTGTCATGAAGAAGTTAACCATGCATATAGACGTAAATCAAAGGCCGAGCGTGAGCGACACGCTAGTTTTTGGCAACCATGAATTGTAGGAGATGAAGCTCTCCACTGTGAATTGGAAAGCCACAGTGGCACTAATTATGACATGGTAGCCTGTACAATTCACCCCGATTAGTGGTGGACGAGCCAGGACTGATGTTCATGTACTCCCCATAGTATAAGGTACTAAAAGTAAAAGTTGCATTCTAAGGTCTCCATCCTGTTTGGGTCAATTAATGTATCATGAAAAGTATTTGTATAGACTGTGCGTGAGTACATCTTCCATGGCCGACCAAGGTATGTTTTGACTATGCTTTGCATTGGTACCAAATCTGGAGCAGCGATGACCTTGCAGTTGTGGATTGAAATTTCAGTATTTTGGTTAAGGTTTATTCTTCCCTGTGCAGTTATAGTGTTGGTCTTGTAAGGGGGACTACGAGCATAAATATTGCAGTTCTAGAAGATAAAAGTGGAGTTTCCGAAAATAAAGTCCGGCAGTTTGCTTAACGCACTAGATAATAGGCATAAGGTGTTCTAAGCTAGAATGAGGCAAGCAAATAAAGGGAGGCATTACGGGGCCGACTTCAAGAAGCAAATTTTCGTATAGTTCCGTAAATGTCGCACTCTAAAAAACTGCCGAAGAGAATGAATCAGGATCCTCTTCTTGCATTTTCTCCTTATATTTCTTATCTGCAGGGTCATTGGATCCACTTTTAGGCCTAATTTTGATAATTCGAACCGTTCATATTTTAAGATTTTTTTAGTATATCATACTTGTAAAAAATCATGTTGATCGGATATCATAAAGCATGTGTTCGGAAAACTCGAATTAAAAATTATTCTTTTAAAGAATTTAATAAACAGTTTTCCGAACACATATTTTTTGTTATCTGATCAACTTGATTTTTTACAGGTATGATATATTAAACAAATCTTAAAATACGAACGGTTCGGATTATCAAAATTGAGCCTAAAAGTGAGTCCAATAACCCTATAAGTAGAAAATACAAGAAAGAAATGTAAGGAGGGAATCTTGATTCCAAGAGAATGGCATATAGTGTGTCTTAGTACCCTTCAAAACTGCACTGATAGAATACTAAGAGGTCAAAGCCCACTCTCAAAATCAAGGCCTGTTACTTCATTGCTCCAGCTGTGTTCCTGATCGTGATGCCGTGTGCTGTAGGCCCCGTTTGATAGAGCTGTGGGAAAGTGATTATAACTTATACCTTAATAGCTTATAACTTATAACTGTGAATATAAGTTAATTTTTGACTTATAAATTAAGCTTCTCCTCCCCTACTCAAAGAATAAGTTGATTTTTGACTTACAAAAAGCTATAAGTTGTATTGTTAAGTTGAACCAAACACATCAAAATAGCTTAAATTAAGTTAAAAGCTGAAATAAATTGGAAATAAGCTCTACCAAACAGGGTCATAATGTGCGTGACACCTAACGTATATAATCTATTATTATTATTATTATTATTTTATTATTTTTATTTTTTTGGGTGTTTGTAGGATAAAGTATTGTGGATGGTAAAAATAAATGGCCAAGACTAGGGCTGCAAATGAACCGAGCTGTTCATGAACAAGCTCGAACTCGGCTCGTTAAGGCTCGTTTAAGCTCGGTTCGCTTACTAAATAAACGAGCTCGAGCTCAAATTTAAAGCTCGTTTAATAAACGAGCCGAGCCCGAGTTTAGTGGTACTCGGCTCGATAGGCTCGCGAGCCCAAATATATATATATATATAATTATATTATATTATTTATATATAATTATATAATATATACATAAATATAATTAATAAAATATTAAACTTTTCAATTTTATAATATTAAACTTATCAATTTATTTTTTCTATTATATTTGTGTAAATATAATTAATAAAATTCGACCTGTACACGTTTATAATATATATGCGTACATACACATACATTTTGGAATTATTTATTATTTGCTTTTCTTGAGTGAAAATAGGGGGCCATGTGAGAGAGTTTTATAGACACTCATCCTTTGACCACACTTCTCTTGGACCGATGTGGGACTTTCCTCTCAACAACAAAACAAGTGTTGCAAATGTCAAACAAATGTCCCACATCGTCTGCACACACAAGTCTTCAGGTAAAGGGCTTCTATTTATGTCTTAGTGTAGTAAGCTCCATGTCTCTTGCTTGCTTGACTTGGCTAACGAGCCACAACGAGCCGAGCTCGAGTTAGACAAATTTTGCTCGAGCCGAGCTCGAGTCAGTATATTTGGGCTCGTTTCGAGCTCGAGCTCGAGCCGAGCTCGAACATCTTGAGAATAAGTCGAGCCGAGCTCGAACAGTGATAAACTCGACTCGGCTCGGCTCGATTACACCCCTAGCCAAGACCAACCAAGAATGCAGACTAAACCGACATAGGCCCAAAGTTAATTGGGCACAAAAAGAGTGTGGGTGTGTTTGGTTTGTGTTTGTAGAGTAATTTTTGAGATAAAAAGTATGAAAATTTGTTTGGTTTGTCTTTTTTTAGAAATGGTTTTGGAAAATTATTTTGGAGAGAGAGTTTTAAAAAAAGTGATTGATTTGATGTGTATGAGAGAGAGTGTGCTTTTGAAAAGTAGGTAACCAAACAAAATTTTAAGATTTGTTTTGAAAAAATTTATTTAGTTTGATTACTCTTGAAAATTTGTTTGTAGAGAATTTTTCTCAAAATTTTTTCTGAAAAACAAACAAAACAAGGCCTGTTACTCAAGAAAAATAACAGGTCGGGCCCACCATATCTGGAGATAGAAAATGCACTTCTAGAAAAACAGCAATGCTAGGTGTCATGAAAAACCTTTCATGAAAATAATCATAAAAGCTTTGTGACCCTTGGATTGTACTTAAAATACAGCACCACACACTAATCAAGATAATCTAAGGATCATAAATTTTTCATGATCATATTCATGAAAAAAATTTCATGATCCCTAACTTTTTCCCTAGAAAAATATCTTTAGAGGTAGAATCAATCGTCAGATCCATACTCATCCAATGGACAAGGCACACGACAAATGGGCTACTACCTACACTGGTACTGACAATAAGAAGTACCGTCCGATCAATTTTCATCCAATGATCTACAACAAGAGCAACTTGGCCGCTAGTAGAAGTGACCTTTGACAAAAGGACGACCTCTGAAAAAAAAAATAAAAAATAAAAAATAAAAAATAAAAAATAAAAATGAGATCCTAACAACTATAAAAAGTGAAGTAGGTAAAGTAGTAAGGATAGACTAGAGTAATCGCAAAACACCATTTAGGGGTTGTTTTGGATAACTTAAATAAGTGTATTTTTTATCTTTTTACGAAAAGATATTTAGAAAAGTAAATAAGTAATTTAATGATAAAAAGATAAAAAGATAGATTATATTGGAGTTGTTAAACTTGACCTTAATACATTCACTTCCTATTCCATATAATAACCAATTAGTATATTGATTTGATTGTCAAAAAATTCTCCCGACTTACATAAGTTAGGGGTGATTTTCAACTTTGATTTTTCTTGTAAATTCAAGGAGTGAACGCATCTTCCGCTATTTTTCTATAAAGATAATTTCACCATCCACATGTGTCATATATATTTATTTTTTTAAAATAAAAAATACCAAATGAAATATAAGGATACATATTGTGTTTAAAAATCAATTACAAAATTTAACATAAAAAGATTCTCTAGGGAGAATAACACCATAGTGGTAACAACTTTTTTTTTTTTTTTTAACAATCAGTAATACAATTTATACATATATTTTTTCATGATACTGTTGTTATTTTCTCAAAATTTTAAACTGTGTGGACCCTTATGGTGAGACCCATTTTTTTTTTTTTAATTGAATTTTGTAAAAGGACACTTATCAATCAATCCTATTAATTAAACTTATTTATTTATAGGTTTTAATTGATAAATTTATTACTATAAAAATAAGAGACTGATAAATTTATCACTGTAAATATATGCATAAAAATAAATAATTTATCATTATAAATTTATTCATAAAAACAAGAGATTAATAAATTTATCACTTGATAAATTTATCAATAGAATTTAATAGGTAATAAGTCTCAAAAGTAGGACCTATTGATAATTTCTCCTTTTGTAAATATATAATTAGTGAATAAGGAATATTTGCTCTTTCAATGTTGAGGATAAAATCCAATAATCAGTAATAGGCTACTAGTTTTGATTTTTTTTTTTTTAATTTTTTTTTTTTTTTTAATATATGTACTTGACGGGGCTTAGAAAGGTACAAAACGCGTTAAAGACGCATTCATTTGTAAATAAATGCAATTGAGGCACTGATGAATCATACATGATATAAGATTAAAGTTGGGATTTTATTAAACACAGAACTTAAAAAAATAAAAGATAAATAAATAAAGTTGGAATCTTTTTGACAAGGTTTTGATGATCCATGCTCAATATGTGTATTGAAGCAGCCATCATTGACCACACCGTAATTGTGTTTGTCCGACAGAGTCAAATGATTAGCTCTCCTTGCTGCAAATTAGGCCTCGTTTTGGATTTATTTTTTTAATAAGTTTTTGAATTTTAAAAAAAATTAGAAACGTAATTATATTCGATAACTTGTAATGGTTAGTTAATTTTTATAGGTTAAAAAGTTAAGAGAAATGCTATTTATCCCAAATATTCTCTCAAATATTTTATCAAACCTCTCACATAGGGTGAAATTCACACAAATTTACATGTGTGTGGGTCCCACACCATATAAGAGGTTTGGTAGAATATTTGGGGTTTCTAACCTAACTCAAAAATTAATATAAACTTTTTTAACTAATGAGTAGATTCGGAATGAGATCTTATTTAATGCTATTGGACAAGATCATGAAATGTTTTAATTAATTTAATTTTTATTGATCTAAACAGAATGACTCACTATTTTTATGTTGCTTTTTAGAGATAATGAATCAAGTGTCACAAGTTGAATGGTGTGGAGTATCGGTTTAAAACCACAAAATATCTTCTTCTCTTTTATTGCTCTTATATCTATTGTTGGATAACCTCCTCCTTTCCCCCTTCTTTTTTTATTATTATTATTATTATTATTATTATTTAAAAAAAACAGCGAAAAAACTTTATTGATGATCAAAATGCATCACAATTACAGCATATAACATCAATAAAGACCCAGCTGGAGAGGATCCAACTAGATTAACAGAAGCCAGACAAAACACAACAACAAAGACAAATAATACAGTACAAACACCTTACACCCTTCTTCCTGCTATACACCTTCTCACTTGCCTAAGATTATGCACAAAATCCTGAACTGTAAAACTATGCTTTGAGTAAAATGGTCTCAACCATAATGCAACCCTAACTTTTATCACTTCACATAACTCAGCCACATTAGGGACTGATGCATTGAACACAACATCATTCCGAAGCTTCCACAGCGACCATAACACAACCAGAGGTATGCCCCTCCAAATCTTTCACTCCTTACTACTGAGCCTCTCCCTATCCCACCATAGAAGTAACCCTTCAACAGTTCCAGGTAAGGCCCCTTGCACATCCCACCAATTAGCATTTCAGTCCACACAGTTGACACAAAAAGGCAGGACACCATGACATGGTTCATAGTCTCAGCTTTGCAGAACACACATAGAGTTGATGCATTGCTTCGGAGCACACCAATTCTTTGGAGAAAAACTGTTGTCTTTAATCTACTCTTCCATGCTAGCCACCCAAGAAATTGGACTCTAGGAGGCAAGTATTTAACCCACACACTACAACAAAAAAAGGGTTTTACGGCGCGCAATGCACACCGTAAAAACCCTTCTACGACGTGCAACGCGCGTCATATTATGACCAGTCATGGAAAGTCATTCACTTTCAACAACATGCTTCGTACGCCGTTAAAAACTATTTAACGGCAGATTTTGTGCGTTGTTATTACTTTTCTACGACATCCTATAGTACGCCATTAAAAACCATTTAATGGCAGATTTTGTGCGTCGTTGTTATTTTTTCTACGACTACTTTTGCACGCCGTTAATTGGTGAGAAAAATAATGACACTGATTGCGTGCCATAAAATATGTAATACAATGACTTATTATGCATGCCGTAGAATATGCTGTTTTTTATTTTTATTTTTATTTTTAAATTCAGCAAATTCTATTTGACCAATTTTGTACAATCTAACAAATATTACAAACAAGCATCACAAAACATCAATCAACCACCAAAATATTGTTTGAAGCATCAAAAAGAAACATATCCACAAATTATAAACAATCAACAATTGTCTATACATTCCAAACATTCGAAAACTATATCCTTAAGTTCTAAACTGTACAAAAAGTTTAAACCATCCAAAACTATGCATATCTAACTTTCTAAAAATATCGACAACTATTAAGAGATTATCTAAAACTACCGACAACGGTTCCTATAGCAGTTGCAACTGCAGCTGTAGCAAATCCACTTGCTTCTATCACAAGGACGAGGGTGCCCAATGTATGTGTTAAGGCACCTAAACCCGCGACAATAGCTGGAGCAACTAACCTTGTTGCATTTCTTGTTTGCATGACAAATGAAACTTCACATAAGTACAAAAACCAACTCCTTAAGGACAAAAATATTTTCTTGAGGTATTAAGAAACGATTGAGAAATTTTAAAATATCAACAAAACATTTCCAAAATTAATAACATAATTCAATGGCCCCATAAAAGCAATGTCATAATGAAAAATTAGCAAAAATTCAAGATCTCAATAGTCTCAGCGCATATGCAAATAAAATCCACATAAAGCGAAACCTTTTTTTTTATACCTCAAATGAATCTACCTCTAATGAAGTTACCTCTTTTGTTGCAATGTTTCTAGAGGGAAATGAGTAGGAATATTCAAACAAACCATTAAGTTTGTACATGAAAATATAGTAGAAGAAAAAGAGATATCCACCAATTGCTTTATTATTTTAGTAGAAGAAAAAGAACATGTGATTCTTCTACACATTAAACTCACTTTGAATTTCAATGGGAGTTGAATGTGGAGACTACTAAGGGCTCAAAGTTTCATCTTGGTTTCAAAGCTGAAACTTTACTTCCTAAATCAACATCAATCCTCAACATAAAAGCATCAGAGTTAAAGACATAGAAGCACCAAAGATGTACTTGAATTGTCTAGGTGATCAAGCTCTAAGCTTAAGTTGTATCAAAGGAAACTATTAAGGGCTCGTATGGCACATGGCTTTTTGGAAAAGAAAGCAACATTTTATTTGATGTGTAATTGTTAAAAGAAAATTGTTCTTAAAGAAGGAAGCCACAGGGCAATAAGCCTCGCACTGCCCAAGGTGCTAGCAGCTCACCTGAGTGAAGTATCAAGTAGAGTACTAATTCATTAACTTCGAACTCCCCTTTGGTCTACTTTGATTCTTGATGGAGCCAAAATGTTTGACGCTTTTCCATTCCCATTGTTCCAAGCTCTTGAGCTCTAGTTCTCTATCTACCTTTTTTGTTGGAAGGGGTTGAAACGAGCCTATTTATTTGGTGTAAGAGCAACTCCAACCATGCTCTTTTATTTTTCACTAGCTAAAGTACAAAAATAGTACACTGTTTATTTTACCTAATTGCTTTAGCTATTGTGTTCTCCAACCACACTCTTTATTTTTGCTAATCATTCAAACTAACTTAACCAATTTTTAAAGCAAAAAATACTAATTGTTGATATTTTACTAATGTAAATTTGCAATAATATTTCTTTAACATGTTTTAAAAATATATATGTTTAACAAATATTTTTTTTTACAATTTTTTTTTTTAAGAACAAAGCAAAACATATATATTAAATATTAGGAAAATTGTGACTTTGTTAGGGTAGCATCCTCGATATGCATGTCACAAAACCGATATATATAGTCACATAACACAGATTCCCCCAATGGAGCAGACACACATAACAAATATGGCAATAACTCTAGGGGTCTATTCAATCTAGATGCAAATGTATATGTCACAAATGAGTGTGTTGATCCAGAATCAATTAATACAAAGGCATCCTGATTACATATTGAAATAGTACCTGAGACAACAGCATTGGCATTCCGTGTATCGCCCGGGACCAGCGCAAAAACTCTCCCCTGTCTCACTGTATCCCCAGTAGTAGCAGATCTCAAAGTGTTTCCCGGCTTTGGAACTGATGCAGTTGAACTAGCTGCGAGTTTCCCACTGTTCTGATTACATTCTTGGGCTATGTGCCCTTGCCTCCCACATTTGAAACAGGCTCCTGATGCACGGTAATAGACTCCACGGTGCTTTTTGCTACAAATGTTGCACATGGGAGCTGTGTCTCGGGAAGAACTTGAAGTAGTTGAGGAGCCCGTATTCTGCTTTTTCATAAATTTCTTCTTCGAAAAGAAGCCTTGCCTTTTGTTGCATTTCCATTCTGTTGTTGGCTTAGCTTGTCTAGCTATGTTAGCCTCTGATATGATGGCCCTGTCAAGTACCCCAATATAGGTCTCCAACTTCAGGACATTCACTCTCTCTAGGATGTCACTTCGGAGCCCACCTTCAAAATGTCTTGCCTTCTTATAGTCAGTGTCAATTACATGTGGTGCAAACCTGGCCAATTCAGTGAATTTGGCCTCATACTCGGCTACAGTCATGCTATCTTGCTTAAGTTCCATGAACTCAGCTACCTTCTTATCCCGAACACACTGTGGGAAGTACTTGACATAAAAGATCTCTAGAAATTTTACCCAGTCAACATCTTTATGGTTTTCTCGCATAAGCATCCACCACCTTCTTGCCTCGTCTTCTAGCATAAAAGTGGCTAGAAGAACCTTCTGTGTCTCTGAACAGGGGAACACTTCAAATAATTTCTCAATGCCGAGGACCCACGCTTCGGCTTTCAACGGATCTAATCCCTCGTGAAACTGTGGTGGTTTTATTTTCTTGAATTCCTTGGTGAGAGCTATTATCCGATCATCATTTTGATTATCTAGCACAGGTGGTGCCGGAGGTGGAGGTGGCGGGTGTGGTTGCTGCCACTCTTGTTGCTGTCTCAAAGCCTCTGCCATTTCCTGAATCAGTCTTTCCATTCTGTCCAGTCTGGCAGTAGAAGATTCCTCTATCTCATCACCTCTGGTTTTCGCCATCTAATTAAACTTGCATTATATTTCATACAGAAGGTATACAAGTATGCATACACTAAGAAGCACACATTTCTAGATAATTTGCAATGCAAGTAGTTCACGACTTACACATATAATTGCTCATATCAAAACATTTAAGCATATATTCAATGCTTCCAAATTCATATTTATCACATGAATGCATCCTAGATCTTATCTAGACGCTTATTGCTCTTTTTGGACAAGTGTGTGAGTTATTAACTCATGCTCTGATACCACTCTGTCTCACTGTTCTGAACCCGCCCCTATGGGTTAAGGACATAACTGGCCAGTAATCTTGTGATTACCTACGGCCTCAGACCAAAACAGACATAACTCGTCAGAGTAAAGGGGCCAAACGGAAGCAAAAATTAAAAACTTTGTCCATAGAGCCGTGCTTATATGCACATCAAAACAAACCATACTCATATACGTCAATAACCCACACCAAAAGTACAAAAGCATAAACGTCTTTACAGACAGGATCATCTAAACTGAGTCAACCCATAACAGACTATATACAAACATACACAAGTCCTCGCCAACAAGACAAAACGTAAATGCATAACAAAATGGCAAGGATGGGTCTCGTGTGTGAGACGCAAGGCTGACTCTCCAAAACTCGTGTTGTTCATGGCAGGCTTCATTGGGGCTGGGTTTGGACTTCTCTTGGCTCACCTATAAACACATGAATGAGCGTGAGCGATAGCCCAGTGAATAATATCAAATTCAGAAGTTACATAACAATGTAGAACAACAGGTTCCAAACGGCCTCGGGCCCAATTCATATTTCCATTTAATAGATATATAACTATACGAATTTCAAATCAAGTGACTTGTAGTTTCAACATTCTGGCCTTTGACCCATTTGGATTTCCATTCATGTCAAAACGGCCTTCGGCCCACTCATTTATGTCAAAATGGCCTTCGGCCTACTCATTTATGTCAAAACGGCCTTCGGCCCACTCGATCATGCCAAAATGGCCTTTGGCCCGATCATTTATGTCAAAACGGCCTTCGGCCCACTCATTCATGTTAAAACGGCCTTCGGCCCACTCATTCATGTTGAAACGGCTTTCGGCCCACTCATATAAGTCAAAACGACCTTTGGTCCATTCATATATGTCAAAACGACCTTCGGTCCGTTCATTTCTATCAAAACGACCTTCGGTCCATTCATTTCTATCAAAACGACTTTCGGTCCGTTCAGTTCTATCAAAACGACCTTTGGTCCATTATTATTATTATCAAAACGACATTTGGTCCAATCATTCATTCATGTCAGACTTTTGTCCACAATCCCAATTAGCAACTCATAAAGCTTATAAGGGAATACACAATTGGACATTGATAAGCTTTCAAATATCGATATTACTCACAGTGATCGGCTTGTGGATTTGCCCTGGAGCTTGACCCTACACATTTCATGAACACAGAAGGGTCACTAACAGTTCAATACGTTCTTTAATTCACATATTCCTCTTTAGGCTTCATTCTTATCTCATTAACTCATTTACAATGCTTAACATATGCCTAAGAGTGCTTACAAGTGAAAGAGAACGGAAAACGAAATACAAAACGAGCATACAAAATTTCAGAAAATAAGGTCCCCGCTCGAGCGTAAACTTCCCCGCTCGAGCGGACCCTTAAGGCCTGCAAAAGTACTGGTTGCATGAAAAATACGCTCGAGCGTGGAATAGAGCGCTCGAGCGGAAGGCCTGTCCACAAAAGCTCCCTCTCGAGCGGACACCCAACTCTGCAAAAAGTGCTGGGAGCACGATTTTCCCGCTCGACCCGCTCGAGCGACATAAAAAATCTAGGTTTTCAGATTGAGTTCTGAGCCAATTCGGAAACCAACCAAATATGCATGTTATGGCTCAAATCTCAAATATAGTCATACCAACATGGCACCAATGCAAGATTATAATATTATGGAGCTCAATTTCTTGATTTATCTACATGCATGTCCCAAAATATGTCAAACTCAACACCAACATAACAAACTCATGCATTCAAGCCCATATCTTCTCAAATTGTACATGCATGTGATGAATTAGCCACATTCTCAACTTAGATAACACAAATGGTGATCAAGACATGAGTTTCCTTTAACATTTCACATAGATCATACACATTTGTGTTCAAACATGCAATTTCAAGGTAAGTCTTTACATGCATGCACATATTAAGCTTCAATTCAACAAATCCAACACAATTTCCTTTCAATCTTACTCTTGATCACCAAATTAGCTTGAACACACAAAATTACAATTTATACTTCAAGAATTACTCACCTAGAAGCTTTGATCTCCTAAGCTCTAGTCAATTCTTGAGCTAACTCTTCAAAAGATTCAAGTGTTGAGCCAAAACTCCAATTCCTTACACTCTCTCTCACTCTAGCTGACCCTCTCTCCTTTTTTTTCTTAGTGTTTGATCAGCCAAATGAGGATATAAAAGGGAATGGTTCTATAGTGCCTTTTTACATCATTAACCACTCACAATAAAATAATAATAAAGCAATTTGGCACTATTCATCGATTTAATCCATTTAATTTGACCTGAATAAATTTTCAATTAAATTTCACCGTAGGCTCTAAAAATTATGCCAATCACAATGGCGTAATCAATTTCGGGTTCTGTGGCTGATAAGGCCCTCAATTTAATTTCCAAATAGATTATTCAAATAGATATGCCTACGGTGAACAGATAAAACTTCAAAATCACATATATTCACATAATGGCACATAAAATCATGCTAAACACATAATCATATTCAAATTAAGGACCAGTTTAGCATATTACGGAACAGGGATATCACAGCTGGCCACCTTTGCAAAACCTTGCAGTGTGCTTTTCTAACAGAACATGGTTGGGTTTTGAGGTGAAAAAACAATGCAAGTGTTCTAACTGTGCAACAGAGACTTCCTGGCAGCAGAACAGTGGCTTTCTCGGGTGGAAATCCATGCGCATGCATGAGTACTCCTTGCTTCCTGGGGCTGTTTAATCTAATTACTTAGCTTAGTTATTTGTCGTAATTAATTAGTTGTAGCTAGTTAATTTTTATCTTGTAAATATTTAGTCAGTTTTGTGTTCTAATTATTTCTAGACTGGTTATTTAATTTGCTGTAATAATTAGTTAATTCAAAGTAATTATCTTAGCTAGTTAGTTTATTCGGACCCTCCTACGCGAGGACACAATTGTAATAATGTGTATGTCTTTCAGCCCCACGTCTTTCTCCCTTTTATTTATCTATTTATGATGGTTAGTTTAGGGCATCATATTTTATTTAGCATCTCTCATGCCTTGCATCCATTATCTTGCATGGATTGGGCTCGGCACATCATTCTAACTTGCATTGTTAGTTAAATACTTTTTTGAATACGTGCTTAGACCGCATGCTAGCAAATTGATTCACATGTTATGTTAAGTAACCGAGCCTATTTAGATTGCATATTGTATGCGTTGCATTAGTCATATTGCATAGTTACGATCATGCATTTTTCTAACTCTATTATCTCTTTTGGCTCGCCTCGGAGTACTAGGTGAACATTTCTATATTTTAGCATATTGTATGAATGTGGTTGTTGCTATATCTGTAACGCCCCCAAAATAAACCCATAATATATGCAATATTAACATGCATTGATTAAGAAAGACAAAACCTTATCCATTCATCAGAGTAATCTTATTAAAAGACATTACATGTAATAACGAAAGTAAATGCCCTACGGGCTTACATCTTTCCAAGCCAACACTTGGACACAAAAGTCTGAGTACTAACTCAATACACATTAAGCCCTTGGCTTGAGTTTACATGTAATATCAAATAAAACAAAATAACAAACTAACTAAAAGAGTCTTCAACTCCAAATCCTTCCAAGCTAAGTCCTTGGAGGTAGCATATCACCTGACCTGAAAATGATGTTCCCGTATAGGGTGAGCCACAGCCCAGCAGAAATATACTAAACCAAATATAGAATTGACTAAAGCAATAGCATTCGATAGATGGTTACCACTTAAAATCAATTATAACACAATTCAGTTTCATGACAATAATGTCCATGACATGTTTCACTTTCCATTATTATTCAACTTTCCATTTATACAAACGTGGCTCAGAACCTGGCCAAACAATATAATGAGACTACATCTCAGATTAACATCCTTCCAATATCAACAATTTAAGTGAACTAAGGTTCAAACCAAAACACTTCCATAAATCGATAAGTACACATATATGCTGTACTAATACACTTCCATACATCAATAAGTACACAGATTTGCTGTACTAATGGAGTCCATCCCCTTTCTCCTCCAAACAGGTTTGAGAGTCCATCCCCTATCTTCCCTCAAACCATGGAGTACATCCCCTATCTCCTCCCAAACAATATACAATCAATACATATTTGCTGTATTAATTCAACTGTCATATTCAATGACTCATTCAATGTGATTAGTTTTAGTTTTCCCTAATCAACATGCAATGTCTACAACAATCACGACTATCCTCCACCGATAGCCCAAAACAGTTATTTCTAAACAGGAAATAAATGTATCAACAAATATAAACTCAACATCTTCATAGGTGAGTGATTAAACTATCCAACTACACCATTTAATCTCATAATTCCCCAATTTCAAGAATTAAACTTAATTCCACATTTTTCCTAAATTAATTATACAAATTAATTTATTACAACAATTAGGGCTTTTCCCTTTTCTCAAAATTAACCCTAAGGTTCAATTTTCTCAATTTAATACTATCAATGTCATTTTTCATGACTTCAACACATGAATTTAATATATAAAACCCCTTTTCTCAAATTATAATCAAACCCAAAATTACCAAACGACACCAACATATCAAAATGACCAAAACTTAGGACAAAACCTATAATATGGAGTAGGTATCCCTACCTCGAAGTGAAGAACTCAAATGGAGAAGATGACGAAACCCAAGTGCTCCAAATCCAAACTTCAGATTAAAGAAGCCCTCGACCCCTCTATCTTTTTAACAAAGACCTAGGGTAAAACACCTAAGTAGATGAAACCTAAGAGAGAAGGTGTGAGGGGAGGAAGAACACGGACCTAGGGTTTTGAAATCAAAAAGAGGATGAAAAAGTGTATTTAAAACCGCTGCTGCGTATTTAAGTATAACAGGCTCGCTCGAGCGAAGAAGTGGTCGCTCGAGCGACCAGACACAAAGAATACTCGCTCGAGCGTAGAAAGCCTCGCTCGAGCCAACAATACGATGCTTCAGGTCTGCAACCCAGAAGCACGCTCGAGCGACAGAAGGCTCGCTCGAGCGAAGAACTCGAAGACACTCGCTCGAGCGAAGGAAAGCTCGCTCGATCCAAGAAATACAGCTCTCAGGTCTATACCTAGACGCAGTCGCTCGCTCGAGCGAAGAAACCCTAGCTCGAGCGAAGGACCAAAAACAAGGATCTCGCTCGAGCGACAAACTGCTCGCTCGAGCGAAGGACTAAAATTCTGGGCAGCAACCCTTTGCTCCCAAACACTCCCAACTTGTAACAAACCTGCCCATTACATCCTATAACTCAAAAATAAGGAATTAAAGGATGACAACAGCAGATATATAGTAACATGATCCACAGAACCTAAGTCCGGATACAAAAACCAAATGGGAAAAGACCAGGGTCGCTATAACCTCTCCCCTTAAAGAATTTCGTCCCCGAAATTAAGCATGAGTTTTCAAAAACAGGTTTTTCTCAAATTCCAATAATATTACATCACAATAATAAACAACTTGACCCATTACCGGTCATTTCATCTCTTATAAGAGGCATTTCACAATATATATTTCAACCTGCATTATCAATATGCAATTTCCTTCCAATTCAACAATTATCAATCTATAAGATTCACCATTTCGTATCATATTCAATGTTCATGATACATTTCCAATTATACAATATATTCAACATATGCAATGTTCCATTAAACTTCCATTTTGAGGCAAGTTTCAAAATTCTTCCATTAAACCAAAACATTAATCATGTTTCCCAACCTAAGTATATTCAATACACTTAAGGTTCAATATTACACACAAATAAACAACAAATGCTCAAGCACCTACAAACAGATCCGGATATTTCTCTCGGACCTCCAACTCACGTTCCCAAGTGGCTTCCTCCACTCCATGATGCTTCCACAAAACTTTTACCAAGGGAATGGTCTTGCCTCGCAAGACTTGATCCCGCCTATCCAAGACCCGAACCGGCCTTCCTCATACGAGGCATCCTCTCTACCTCTAAGTCGGTCCAATCCAATACATGCGATGGATCCGGCTCATACTTCCGAAGCATACTTACATGAAACACGTCATGAACTCCGGACAACTGCGGTGGCAAAGCTAAACGATAGGCAGCCTCACCAATCCTCTCAAGGATCTCAAAAGGGCCAATAAATTGAGGGGACAACTTCCCACTCTTCACAAATCTCATCAATCCCTGCCTAGGTGATATCTTTAGAAAGACATGATCACCCACCTCAAATACCAAAGGTCTCCTCCTACGGTCGGCATACGATTTCTGACGACTCTGGCTGTAACAAGCCTCCTACGGATAAGCTCAACCTTCTCCGTCGTTTTCCTCACCCAACTCCGGCCCAATAAAGGTGCATCACCCACCTCGGCTCCAACAAACTGGAGACCTACACGGTCGGCCATACAAGGCCTCAAACAGGTGCCATACCGATACTAGACTGGAAACTGTTGTTGTAGGCAAACTCCACTAAGGGCACAGTGTCTCTCCCACGACCCACTAAAGTCAAGAACACAACCCCGAAGCATATCCTCAAGGATCTGAATAGTACGCTCGGACTGCCCGTCAGTCTGAGGATGATAAGCCGTGCTAAAGGTCAACTTAGTGCCCAAGGCACTCTGCAAACTCTGCCAAACACTGATGAGGGACTAAAAATATGCATATTTACAGTAGATGATAACCCCCAAATCAGTATGCAACCATGCTAAAAATGCTATGCAAGAATGAGGATATATAAGGCTATAACATGAAGTACCCCAAATATTGATCAAACCAATAAAGACCCTCAATGAGATATGACAAGAAGACCAAAATATGGATATTTTCAGTACTGATGATGGCTGAAATCAGAAGCTAGATAAGCTTAAAAAGGCATGCAAAGTGGGGTCAAAGAGAGATATAAAGGCAAGTGTAATATGGAGACCCCAAACAAGATTTATCCCTTCTACAATATTGTAGATAGACACAAAATAAGCTCACTCCCAGTTCATGGAATGTTCCAAAACAGACTGCATGTAGGTCAAATAAATCATGCAAGTTTACGGTAATTTGAAGGAATTATGAAGCAAGTGCAAGATAAAGAGGCCAAACAGGGTTGAGCCCTTCTTAAATGTTGAAGAGGGGCTCAAAATAGGCCCACTCACAGTTTATTTCATGCTCGAAATCAGATCACTCATAAGCTAGATATTTCATGCAAAAACAAGAGCAAAACATGGATTCAAAGCAAGTGGCACATGGAGCATGAAAACAAGGTTGAGACCTTCTTCAATGTTTAAGAGGGGCTCAAAATAAGCACAATATCAGTTCATGAGATGCTCCAATTCAGATCACACATAGGCCAAATATTCAATGCAAAATATTGACATAAAAGATGCTATTGAAGCAATGTGCCATAGAGGGCTCAAACAGGGTTGAGCCCTTAATCAAAGATCAAAACGAGCTCAAAAGGGGACCACTTTCAGTAGGGGTCGGAGCTCAACACAATAGGGAAATAGGGTTAAGAAAGGAAGCAAGAAAATGGTACAAAAGAGGGATTTGAGATTTACCCTTGAAGACAAGACTTTTGCTACCTCTTTGCTTGATGAAAGTTGCTTCTAAACCCCTCAAGAACTCCTCCTTGCTGCTGGAAATGAAGTGGTGTTGGTGGTGCTAGGAGATGATGAACAAATGAGGCCAAAACTTAAGGATTTTAGAGAAATGGAGATGGATTGGTGTATGTATGCTTGAGGAATATTTTTCTAACCCTAGACACAATTTTTTTGGCTGCCTTATATGGACAAAAGGAAGGGTGTTAAGGTGGAGGGAAATGCACCCAAGCATTCCCCTCCAAAATATCCCCCGGATACAGATCTTTTCTGGAGGAAAAAGGTGCATAGCTGGAATGCACACAACCCAAGGAAGCTGGCCGGCTAGGCCCCTTTATTGGAGGTGGCCGGCCGGCCACCCCCCCTGGCCGGCCGGCCAGGGGCAAAATGGTCAACTGAGAATTGCTGGCCGGCCACCAGATGATGGTGTCCTCCCAGGTTTCCTCCTCAACACAACCCTGTGGTTCAAATCTTGCAACTCTGAAACATGAGAGAGAATAGGCCAATTCAAAGAGGGGTTCAAAAGGTTCAAAGAGAGTTACTGGCCGGCCAGGTGTTTTTAGTGTGTCCTCCCATGTGTGTACATCACAAATATGTGGTTTTGGCTTGAAGAAAATGGCCTTAGGGTGTTCAACACTAGCCCGGAAGTGAGAAAAACGGGCGCCGGGGGCGCCGGAAGAGCATAACAGGTTGCTTGGACAATTGCTAGCCTCCCACTCTCCAGTGATCTTCTTGATGATAAAATAGAGGTACTTGCCAAAAATGAACAAAAACCGATGCAAAACGAATGCTCGGGGCCAAACCGCGAGGTTCGGGGCCCGAAAACCGGCTGTAAGCACCGAAAGTGGCATTCAGCCACGAAGTGGGTATCTAAGATCCCAGTGTCCCTCGTTATGATGAAACAGAGGTACCTGACAAGAATGAACAAAAACCGATGCAAAACGAATGCTCGGGGGCCAAACCGCGAGGTTCGGGGCCCGAAAACCGGCTGTAAGCACCGAAAGTGGCATTCAGCCACGAAGTGGGTATCTAAGATCCCAGTGTCCCTCGTTAGGGAGTAAATGAGATGCAAGCCAAGAACCGGAGGAATCGGAGATGGTTGGGTGGTCCCGAACCGAGGCACACGGCCTGACGGCTCCGAAAACCGGGAACCGGGCTCCGAAATGGGCAAAATGGCCTACGGCCACGAAACATAGCCCACGGCCACTGAGAGATAGTCTGCTGGACCTCTCCCTCCCTGCAGGAAAGAAAACAGAGAAAATCGAGTCCGGTTCGCAAACCGAGACAAGGCACAAAAGAGAGTTCGGAGGTCCGGAGGCAGGGCGCACGGCCGCGACTCTAAGACTTCTGAACGAGCACAATATGCAACATCACCGAGCGCTCAATCGGTGACGTCTGAGTCTTAAGGTCGGTCAAAAATGGGGTGTCTACAACTGCCCTTGATTAAATACCATTACTGCTTTGCATTGTTACCATATCTTCTTCCAAGAATGAAGATCACAACCAAGCTCTCAGATAATGGACAAAGATGACCTGATCAGACACATGGACATGACAGTTGAGTTGGAGATAGTCACAGTCGAACTTCAGGATGAAGTTGCCTACGTATCCCAAAGATGGGAATCAGGCCTTACGTAGTTCAGTTCAGGTTCACTCGAGTATTAACTTTCTCTTTTTGCGCTCTAACTTTTGCCAATGTCGCCCTTTAGGGTTTTCAACCTTGCAAACTCAGTTTTTCTTTATTTCTAATTTTTCATGCTCTAACTTTTGCCTAGGTTGCCCTATGGGTTTTTGGCCTAGCGAGCCTCTCAGGGGTAGTATTTCTTCAACTTGTTCATGTTGATCGACTGTGAAAATTCTAGGCCATCTAAGTCCATGAGAATAATTGCCTCTCTTGACCAGATAGCTTTGGTGATGTAAGGACCAGTCCAATTGGATCTGAACTTGCCCCTAGAGTCATGGATGGGAGTCGATTGTCTTTCAGCACCATATCTCCCTCTTTAAGATTTCGGGACTTAACTTTCATGTTAAAAGCCCTGACAATTCTGCGCTAGTAGCCCTGAACATGATCCAATGCTTTGAGCCTCCTTTCATCAAATAACATTAACTTCTCAAATCTGCTCTGTTGCCAGTCCACCTCTGCTATTTGACACTCAGCCATAACTCACAGCGATGGGACTTCAATTTCAATCGGCAAAACGACTTCCATCCCACAGACGAGAGAATAAGGGGTTGCCCCCGTAGACGTCCGAATCGAAGTTTTGTAGCCCTAGAGTGTGAATGACAATTTATCTGGCCAGTCCCTGTAGGTCTCAACCATCTTCTACAAGATATTCTTGATGTTCTTATTGGCGGCTTCAACAGCTCCATTGGTTTGTGGCCTGAATGTGGATGACTTATGAAAAGTCACATTGTATTTCTCCAGCAAGTCTATCACCTCTTTCTTGAAATAGGATCCGTTATCTGATATGATCTCGTTCGGGACTCCATACCGACAAATGATATTGTTTCTGATGAACTTAGCCATATGCGATGCCTTCAACACTGCATAGGACTGAGCTTCCACCCATTTTGTAAAATAGTCAATTGCCACCAAGATATATTCATGCCCATTCAACCCTTTTGGCGTGACTGCACCGATAACGTCATTTCCCAGACTGAGAAAGGCTATGGCGAAGTCGTGTTGTACAGCTTTGACGAAAGAATATTCATGCAGTTGGCATGAATTTGACATTTGTGGCATCGTCGCACAAAACCAATACAATCCTCCTCCATGGTGGACCAGTAGTAACCTTGCCTGAGAATCTTCCAGGCTAGCATCACACCATTCATATGCGCCCCGCACTCTCTGTCGTGGATAACTTCCATCAGACGCTTTGATTTCTCTTCTTCTACACAGAACTTATGCATTCCCAGATGACCTCTTTTATACAGCTTACCTCCTCAGATGATAAATTGGATGGCCATTCGCCATATTCCCTGTTTGTCCTTGGCACTTGCCCTTGGTGGATAGATCTTCTTTTTCAAGAAGTTCCAAATATCATAATACCAGGGGTTTTTGTCTTGCATTTCATCTATTGCGGCAATAGTTTCATAAGCCGGTGTGTATTTCTACTCGATAATAATTGGACGCATCCGAACTCCAAGTGGAATGTCTACCATAGAAGATAGAGTTGCTAAAGCATTAGCGAACCGGATGTTCTCTCTTAGTAGATGCGTGAAAGTCAGCTTTTTAAACCGCGGAATCAGGACATCCAGTGTCTAACGGTAAACCTTCATCTTCTCTTCTTTGACTTTCTAGTCTCCATTTGCCTGAGAAACAACCAAGTTCGAGTCTCTGATGACATCTAACCTTATTACCCCTAGTTCCAGGGCGGCTTCTAAACCAGCAATACACGTTTCATATTCTGCTTCGTTGTTGGACACCTTGAACTGGAGTTTGAAGGCTAAAGGTATATGGGAGTCGTTGAGTGTTATCAGTAACACACCTATCCCATAACCGTACTGATTGGACACTCTGTCAAAGTACATTGTCCAAGTTTCCTCTTCAACTTGCAGAATGTCTTCATCTGGGAATAAGTATTCCACTGTCTCATCTCCTTTTATCGGGGCGGTCTGCCAGGAACTCCGCTACAGCTCTTCCCTTGACCGACTTACAGGTGACATATTTGAAATCAAATTCGGAGAGAAGGAGCAACCAACGAGCTAGCCTACCCGTAAGCGCCGATTTTTTAAAGAGATATTTGATGGGATCTAATCTCGAAACCAAGATTACAGAGTGAGCTAACAAGTAGTGCCTCAATTTCCTAGTAGCCCATACCAAGGCTAGGCAAGCTTTCTCCAATGAAGTGTAGCGGGTCTCGTAATCTAGCATTTTCTTGCTCAAGTAGTAGATGGTGTTCTCCACACTATCTTCAAATTCCTGAGCGAGCATGCATCCCATGGTCGTGTCTATTACTGACAGGTACAGAATCAAAGGCTTCCTCGGCTCTAGTGGTGACAACACAGGCAGATTCTGGAAATACTTCTTAACCTGCTCAAAGGCGAATTGACATCATCATCTCATCGAAATTTCTTCCCTTTCTTCAGGAGACCAAATAGTGGTTCACAAGTCAAGGTTAATTTAGAAATAAACCGTCTTATGAATTGCACTTTACCCAAAAAGCCTCGCACCTCCTTTTCAGTCCTCGGTGGTGACATTTCTAGGATGGCCTTGATTTTGGAAGAATCCACTTCAATGCTCTTCTGTGTGATTAAAAAGCCCAGTATTTTCCCTGCCGTTACGCCGAAGGTGCATTTCTGCAGGTTTAACCTCAATCTGTATTCTCTGATCCGTTGAAAGAATTTCTCCAAGGCAGTGTAGTGGCCCTCTCGTTCTTTGGACTTGACAATCATGTCGGTCACGTACACCTCGACCTCTTTGTGGATCATGTCATGCAAAATGGTGTTTGCAGCCCTCTGATAGGTAGCTCCAGCATTTTTCAAACCAAATGGCATAACTCGGTAGCAGTAGGTACCCCACGGCGTAGTGAATGCGGTTTTCTCTTTGTCCTCAAGTGCCATTAGAATGTGGTTGTACCCAGAAAACCTGTCCATAAACGATAGCAATGCATGGCCCGCAGTGAAATCCACTTATTCATCAATATACAGCAGAGGAAAGTCATCTTTTAGACTAGCTCTGTTCAAGTCCCGAAAGTCTACACACACCTTGATTTTACCATCCTTCTTCGGCACTGGGACGATGTTGGCCAACCAAGTTGTATACTCAGATACTAGTAAGAAACCTGCGTCAATCTACTTGGTGACCTCTTCCTTGATTTTTAGCGCCTAATCCGGATGGATTCTACACAGCTTCTGCTTGACCGATCGGCCTCGGGGTCAAGAGGGATCCAGTGCTATACAATCTCAGGATCGATTCCAGGCATTTCTTCGTAGGACCACGCGAAATCATCTTTGAAATCTTTTAACAAAGCGATTAAACACTCACTCCTCCGAAGACAACGTGGACCTGATCTGGACCGGGCGCGGATCCTTCTCAGTTCCCACATTAATGGCAATGATTTCATTAGCACAGGGTTTAGCAAACCTCTCATCTTCTTGATTAATCAAGTTTTTCAAAACTAAGGGAATTTATTCCCCTTCGTTTTCATTAAAATTCTGAAAATCTTGGTCAATACAATAAACCAACGGCATAGAGAAGTACACAGAATCTGCAAAGTTTTCATTCAAAAGGCCCAGATCTTCGGTTACAGACTCAAAAGAAAAGCTAAATGAAGACCTAGACAGGACTTTGGTATCTGGGTTACCACCCCCAGAAATACAAGACTTAGACCTAGAAGAACTTGAATTTGATCCCGACCCGACAGACTCATGGAATCAGATTCTAGCTCATCACCTGATTCAGAATTGGACATATAGCCTTCCTCCAGCTGCTAGATAAGAGATGGTGCCCCTAATGCATCCAAAATGCCGTTGGTTAGGGTCACACCCAATTCTTCCCCTATCATGGAGACAGGAAGGTTATCCCCCAAGTTCTCTAGGTTGGCCATAGGATGTGTCAGGAGACTAGCCAATGCTACCCCTACTCCATGTTCGCTGCTATCTGAGTCATTTTCCAAGCTCTGTTCAGCTTCGATGCTTGGTTCAGTCCTTTCCTCATCACCACTATCCTGCAGCTGTAGATCAAAAAAGATCTCGAACTCGGGGACACGTTGCTTTGAGGAATTTACCCACGGCTGGGGAAAGCCACAAAAAGGGAAATCTTCTCCCTCCTGAACAAACCGACCATTCAATGTCCCCTAGATTGGCCTGTGGATAAGCTTATAGTGTTTCCCGGCTTCCTTAGCCCTGGCTCTACCTTTCATTTCTTCTCCCTTCTTGATCCAGTCCTCTTTGATGGGTACATAGCCCAGTCTAAAGGCATGTGGGTTGTGTGGCACATCCGTTAGTGCTGCGATGCCTTTCCGACCACTTCTTCCAAGTTTCATTCCTGGAACATGCTGTAGTTTGTTCATGAAATAGATAGACTAAGCGCTGACGTACATGCCTTCGTCTGCGGCCAAAATGGTCTGCACTACCCGGGCTTCAGCCAGAGTGAATCCCGAGAGGAATACATCCTCCTTGCCATGGGTGATCTCCAGCATTGGCATAGTTACCTCTGGCGGCGGATGGATAGATGAATTCTCAAAAACAAGCGCCATTGCTCCCCCATGAGGGTACTTCAACATCTGATGGAGAGTGGAGGAGACGGCCTTCACATGATGCAACTAGGGCCTCACTAACAGCAAATTGAAGGTAGCCAGTACATCTAAGACATGGAACTCGACTTCTTGCTCAGCTGGGCCCACTTGGACTCTGACTTGCACAGTGCCCATGACCTCTCTACTTGTATTATCATATGCCTGTATTACTTGGGCTGTGGGAACAAAGTCACTAGTTTGAGGCCAATTACATAGGCGGTGTGAGAAGGACAGACGTTGATGGCCGAACAGGTATCTACCAACACCATCGGCACCTATTTCTCCTTACACTCCACAGATATGTACAATGGTTTGTTGTGAGCTGAGCCTTCCAGTGGCAGTTCTTTGTCAGAGAAGGTAAGAGTTGGCCTGGTGCCACTTGGAAAGACCAATCCCACATGCTGTTCGGGCATGGTGTCAATGGACAATTTAGTCTTGTCCATTGCCGACAATACTGTTTGTCGGTGTACCCGGGAGGCCATAAGAAGACCCCAGATGAAGATGTCAGCTGGTTCAACACTACCTCTTCTTCCAGCTATTTCTCTTTCTATTTCTCAGCCTCTCTGTCTTTTCCAGACACCTCTGCTTGATCTAGGTGCGGCGGCTTAAAATAACACCCACTTCTCGTCAAATGGTCTATTTCTTAGCATACCATGTATTCTCCGGAAGGCACTCGCCCCAGTCTTCATCGGTGTGGGCTCGATGCAGATCATCATCGTCCCACCATTCACCCTCAACGGCCGACAAATAGTTCTCCAGCTCTGTTCGTATCACTTTCACATCATAGGTATCCCCTATAGGGTATCGGGCCATTACAGCTTCCTAGTTGTCTTCAACCCTTTCTAGTTCAAACTGCCTCAGCTTAGCTTCCTATTCAGTGTCCACAGTGCTCACAACACCTATTTTTTGGGCTGGGTTTTCCACACCAGCACTCTCCGGCAGCTTTCCTTTCTCATCAGCCCTTCTGGCTACTGCAACGATTTTTTCTTCTTTTGCTTCTAGTTTCATTCAAGTTCCTTCATCCTTATCTGGCTCATCACTCAACCATCCAGTATTGTCAGTTGATCTATTCAAGTCGAAGTAGCCGATCTGTACATCCCCCTGATCCTACTCATCATAGAACTGCAGATTGTCCAAATCCTCCTCAAGTTCTGCTAGATCATCTAACCCTTGGCTTGGACCATCTTCTCTGACCATATTGACATCTACCCAGGTCAGCACTAGTTAGGGTTTGATTTGTCCAGTCGGCACAATGTAATAGCTTAGATTATACACCCTATCAGGTAAGTCCTCCAGGCACTCCGGCAACAAACTTACCTTTCTTCAAGGTAGACTCTCCTTCCACTGTATGTCTCATCACCACAGGCGGGTTGAGGGTTGGACATGTCCATCATGCACAGATCTGCGCCTTCGAGAATGAACAACATCGTTTCGGTAGGTGGGAGGGGGTAATATATACGCTGGGGTCATAGGGGGTGGTCAGTGTATCGATCAGGTTGAGATTTCGAGGTGGGGGAACTTGATTATGGGCTGGGAGTGGGTTTATGGTTACGTTTGGCTTTTGAGGTGGGGTGATCACCTTATTGTCAATAAGATCTTGAATCTCATGACGCAATCGAAAGCACTGGTCGGTGTCATGACCATGTTGTTGGTGAAACGCACAGTATTTTGCAGGGTTGTGTTTGGGTATAAGAGGATTAGGAAGGGGACGGGGTTCTAGAGGTTTAAGGTGCCCTTTCTTAACTAGCACCTTAATGGTTTAAGACAGGGTCATGTACAGTTGGTTAAAAGTCCTCTGGGATTGGACAGGGTTGGACGGTTTTTATGAGCTTGTGTTGGCAAAGGGTTCGACAATCTTGGTTGTGGTGACAATGCTTACATCTGACGGCCTTGCAGCTGTGCCACCATTGGCAGCATTGGAACTGCGGACAAGCGGCCTTTTTGCCTGCTCCTTCTCATCTTATAATAAGCCCCTGTTTCATAGAGTCTTCGATTTGCACTCACATTTCATGGAGTTCTGTAAATGTGAACAGAGGTAGGACAATCATCTTTTGCAATAGTTTACCGTGTAGATTCCGGACAACCATCCTAATTTGATCCTTCTTAGAAGGCCTTGTAGTCATCATCGAGGCTTTAGCTCTGCACCTTGTCACAATTTTAGAGAAACCCTCCTTCGGCTCTTGGCGTGTTCTTTCGAGATCACGAGTTGTGACCTCAATCTGTGTATTGTACGAATATTGTGCTACAAAGGCCTCGACCATCTTTTCCCAATTCTGCTTGATAGAGTCTTCCAACTTAGCATACCATATGGCCGCTATACCTGACATGGTATGGCCAAAGAGAGACAACTTCTGTAGTCTAGTCAGGCCCATCGGCCGCAAGATGTCTAAAAACAGCCAAAGGTGAACCATCGGATCTCCAGAACCGTCGAAACGGTCAATGTGCGGCATTTTAAATTGATTCGGTAATCTCACTGCAGAATCGGTGTACCCGTCCTCTATGTCTGGGATGGAGTTAACCCCTTGTGCTCTTTTGAATAACTTTTCCAGTTTATTGACATTGAGTACAGTTGGGTCAACCTCAAACTCAAACGGAGCTTCAGTTTGATAAACAAGGGTTTTGGAGGCTTGTGCTGGGATTGGCTCTGCTGGATTGCCTTGGTTTTCTTGGACATTGGCAGTATAAGCAATGGCTCCGGGTGCTGGGATACCCGTGGGAGGTGCATAGGATGCAGAGGCCATAGCCAGCCGTGGTTGCTTTTGTTGTAGTTGGGTTATTACCTTAGCCTGACGGGCCGTGACCTCGGCCTAGCAGGCCGCATCCTGTTGTAGGGTTTTAACTGTCTACTGCAAATGATGTATCAAGTCTTCCATACTGATTGGGGAATACTGTGCCATCGGAATAGGAGATCGATCTCGTGCTGGACTAGAAGTAAATGACCATTCCCGAACTTGACTGGACACAGGGGAGTTGGGGGTGACTGCTGTAAAAACTGAACTAGTGAATTCTGTCTATTCTCGTCCGTCTTATAACCGTGGGAGTGAGGTAAACACGGGCTATCCCCGAACAAGATCCCCGGCTTTACAAAGTCTTCTGACCTGGGTCCAAAGTACTTGGGGGATATTTGAACTTTCTGAAGTTATGGTTTTTAAACTACCTAGCAAAAGAAATAAAGCAAAAGAAAATAGTAATCAGAAACCGCACAGCACCTCAGCTAAGACGTCATGAACATAGACATGATCAAAGCTGTAAGACTGCACTCCACACTGATTTTGTCCCCAAAATGAATACCAAATTTGCAACTGATATGCACATCCCTATACAGTTTCATTGTAAAGCAAATACTAGTTAATCGAGAGTCAAAACACCCCTATGTTGGGGTAGGGTTACCCTGTCCTAGTTTTGTCAGGAACTAGGGTTCACTATTCAAACAAAGCGGTTTCATGCAATCTTGTATTTTTGGGTGAGCATCCCATCCTAGTTTGGAACATTCTCTATGGCTTTTCGATATGCAACTAGGCCGAATGGTCAAAAAGGGTACCTCAGCAAGTCTACCTAATATACCTCTTGCACCTAACAACGAGAAGTGAAAGGAGGATCAGATGGTACAGCGGTAGTCCAAATCTAGGGGTTGTGTTCCCATCATGGCAGAGCGCACGACCAGTCAGCCTTTTGGCAAGCTTTTAGGCAAGCCTCTGGCAAACCATCTAAGAATAGCAGATGGCAAACACAATGACTTAAGTGCACCATGCAAATGCAATGCAAAGAACATATAAGTGTAGATAAAATTTCACATCATGAAGTTCAAGTCAAGTTCTCTAACTTCCCCAGCAAAAAACTATAGCTCAACTTTTCACACTCCTTTCGGAAGATGAATAAGCACTACAGCATCGGACTCCCGTGATTCTGAATCTGATCTCACAAGTGCAATGTGAAATAGATAAGTGCCAAAGAGTGCAAATCCGAAAAATCTTTTAGAAAATTGATTTTGAATCAAATTGCCAAAAATGGACGGCTTTGCCAGATACAGAATCGCCACTTACATATTTTTGGGAAATTTTGGGAAATTTAGAAAACCCATGACTCATGCCAAAGGCCACGTGTCCATCATCACCAAGATTGTCTCGGTTCGGGAACTTAGGTACGAGGGGGGAAGGTCATGAATTGAGCACTCCCGCTCACCCGATCAAAGATCGGCCTCTTCTAATCATGATGTGATTCTTTCTTGCATTATATGCTCTTCTTCCGATTATTAGGCCAGTATTACTATGTGATGCGCACACACACAAGTATAGACTAACTTGTGAAAATTGGAACACTTGATTTCATATTTGTTTTGAAAGGAGTTTGTAAATGTGCCACTCGAAAAAGTGGACTTAAATGTACATGAATCAAACCATCCCAATTCAAGCAACTAGCCTTCATCCACAGGCATTCAAACAGTTTATCATTTAAGCACTTAGCCTCATAGTGAACATGCTAAATATGGCAACATCAACATACAATGCAATATGCTAAAACACAGAAATGCTCACCTAGTACTCCGAGGAGAGCCAAAAAGAAACAAAAGAGTTAGAAAAATGCTTGATCCTAACTATGCAATATGACTAATGCAATACACACAATATGCAATTACTAGGCTCGGCTACTAATATGGCATATGAATCAATTTGATAGCATGCGGTCTAAGCACGTATTCAAAAAAGCGTTAAACTAACAATGCAAGTTTAGAATGATGAGCCGAACCTCATGCATGCAAGACAATGGATGTAAGGCATGAGAGATGCTAAACAAAACATGATGTCTTAATCTAACCATCATAAGCAGGTAAATAAAAGGGAGAAAGACGTGGGGTTGGAAGACATACACATTATTACAACTACTTGCCCTTACGCAGGAGGGTCTGAATAAACTAACTAGCTAAACTAATTAACTAGTTATTACAAAATGAATTAACTAACTATGCTAGTTAGTTATTACAGCATCATAACTAATTAACTATTCTAGCTAATTATTATAAATTGAAACTAATTAATTAATTAATTACAAAATTCTAACTATCTAACTAATTAATTACAACATGAATACAATATGAAATAAAGTTACTAAATTAACTAATTAGCCCCAGGAAGCGAGGGATGCTCATGCATGTGCGGATTTCCACCTGAAAAGCACACTGTTTTGCTACCAGAACGCCTCTGTTGCACAGTAGAACCTCTTTCACCTCAGCCACTGCTCTGTTCTGTTCCAAAAACACTACTGTTCAATTTTACAAAAGTAGTCGGCAGGCCAGAAGTGGTAGCCTACCGGCCACAAATGATAGCCTGTCGTCTAGAAATAGTGGCCTGCCGGCCACTGATGCTTCGTTATTCCTGTTGCAACAGAAGGCATACAGAGCACAAATAGGGTATTCTCAAGGGTTGTTTCCACAACTTACCCCTCATTATCACCAAACAGCTCAAAGGAGTGGTAAATTTGATTCACAAACCATCAATCGATGCAATTTCATTGCATGATGCCTATGAACCATAGTGTGCAAGTTTAATAAATGCAACAAATAAAGGCTCTCAACCCTCCTCTCAATCATGGATTGATCAGGGAAAATGGTTGACATTGACTCTTGAACCGTTTACATCACTAATAAGTATGAAACGATTCAAGACTCAAGGGTTCAATTAACGTCCGATTAAACCCTAACCAAGTTATTATTTTGGATCATTTTAGTTCTCATTTTATTACTCCATTTTAATTACCAACCATTCCTTAGTCAATTAAGTCCAAGTGTGAGCTTTAAGCCCTCTAATGGAAAGGACTACCAAACCAAGAGTTGTTTTAGGCATGAGAGATGTGTCATGCCATTAGTAATGAACTCCTAAAAGGATTAAACCATTAAGCACAAGACCTCAATCTCAAGCTTAAACAAATAAGTAGCTTGAAACAACTTTCAAAGTAAAGAAAAAATCAAGAAAGGAGGGAGATTGCAGAGGTGATCAAAGGTGATCACAAGCATGGAAAATAAGAAATAAACACTATCAACTCAAATATGTTGGTGGCTAAGGCCTAAACCACCAAGCCTATGAGGACAATTACACTACAAGCATGCAATATAAAGCTCAAATACAATGAACTACTAAAAATAGCCCTAAAACAGTGCTAAATCAGTCCTAAAACATGCTGGGATTAAGACAAAAATAGCTAGAATAATAAGCTAAAACATGGAGTTATGTAAGCTAGTAAACAAGCACAAGGAGGGGAGGCTACCCCCTCCATTTTTGAGACTTCAAATATTGTTTTAGCCTCTAAAATAACTCTGAAATTCAGTATTTAAAAGCTAAAAAAAGGTTGACAACACGGTGGGAAACACAATGGTAAAGACCTTGGAAGCTAGGTGGAAGGAATGGTGAGCCACCCCTCCACCCTTATTGGCCTTAAACCACAAGTTTAGCCTCCAAAATTCAGAGCTTAGACATCCCAAAAAACAGTAGGGAAAATAGAAAATAAAGCAAGACAACAAGCCATGATTTATACCTCTTGAAGAGGAGAACCTTTTCCAAGTGTTAAATCAACACTTACACACCCCCAAGAGCTCAAAGTAAGCTCAAAATTGCCTCAGCTCAAATACCACAAGGTTTGGTTTAGAGTGTGTAGGCAAAAGCTTAGAAATTTGCAAGAGAGAGAGAGAGAGAGAGAGAGAGAGAATTTTGCTTCAAAATGTTCGAGCCTCAAAAATGGAAGTGAATGTCCTCTATATATAGAAAAACATCAAACTCCCTCAGAAATATCAATATATACACATGTAAGCAAGTGCATGCATTTGTGCAAACAGTTGGCACAACTAGCCAAAATATCTACAGCCAGCAGCCCAAAGAAAGGGGCTTGGTCCAAAACAAGACAAGAGGTGTATAGGGTTTGAAGGCTCAAAGTTGTGGTATTCTACTGAGGACTTCGAGCACTTGACAAGAATATGCACATTCATCATTGGGTCCGCAAGCGTGACGTCCAAGTTATAAGGCGGTCAAAAATGGGATGTCTATAGTTGCCTCTCTTTGACAGAACTCGGAGTCATGAAATGATGTGAGTGAATGTCAAAGTCCGAAAATGACTCATTTTGACAAGGCCGTAAGACTTGGACAAACAATCAAGACATAAATTAAAATGGTTGCGTTTGCAAGCTGCCTACGTATCCCTTTGTAAGGAATCAAACCAGCGTAGTTCTGGGGCAAGATGCAAATGCTATGCACGAAAAAAAAAAAAAAAAAAAAACTTTGAAAGTTGGACTCACACACTTCGCGAAGCCGACTATTTTGAAAACTCATGATCATGCAAGATGATGCAATAAGCAATAACAGATGCAATAAGTAAGATAACAAGATATGAAAGAGCAGACTTGAGCTCAAGTCAAGCCTAAGCCAACTTGGCTCGAGCTCGGTTCGCTAAATTTTTATTGAGTTCGAACTCAAGCTCTAGTTCGTTAAAATCTTAATAAACAAGCCTAAATATACTAAAGTTGGCTTGACTCGTTTGCAGCCCTACCTGTTACAAACAACAAAAATATAAATAAGGCACATGAACTTATTTATATTCTAATTGCAACAAAAAGAATAAGAAATAAATCAAAAATTTAAATACTGGGTTCGTTTGGGAAGTGGGTTGGCTTTTTGACTTTTTGGCTTTTTTAGCTTGGGGCTAAAAAGCCTCATTTGGGAAGGACTTTTTGACTTTTTTGACTTTTTGTGAGAGAAAGAATGTAATGATTATGGGTTGGATGTGATGTTTTGTCTTATTGGGCTAAAAAGCCTATTTTGTCTTTTTGTAGCTAAAATAACCCCAAACCCAACCCAATTCATCTTCCCAAACAAAGGCAACTGTAGCTCTCACTAAATTGGGCATACTTACTTTACATAACACAAGATATTACAATGTGAGGGGAAAAAATGATAAACATGCAGGCATGCTAATCACAGAGGTTCTTACAGATGCTAATTAATTTTGAATTCCATTAATACTTTTTCAGGCAGAAATAAATTACAAAATTATTAAAGAGATGCTCAAACTAGACATTGGACTCCTTTACATTCTTTTTAAATAGGCAATAGGAGGGAAGATATTAGAAGCACAAACCACATATTTGGTGTCACTCAAAGTTGATAAATTATGATGTAGTGATTCTAATATAGTAATAACCCAAAAAATTCTAATTTAGCAGATATAGCTATAAAAATAAAGAATGTCATGTCGTAGTCAACAAAGAAATTAAATAAAACTTGAGTTATCACTTCAAATTTAGGAGAATTACTTAACAGTAGAGTAGAAAAAAAAAATTATAAAAACATATAGGGTGCAAGTGAATTTGTGATGGAGTACAAGGAAAAAATTATGAGAGTACAATGTGTTGGAATTTATGGTTTTATAGGCTTATTTTGGGCCGAGTTTGAGCCCAAAATTTGAGTGGGCCCCACACGTCTTTTGAGGTGGGTTCAAGAGGTAACGTGCTCCTTGTCGTATGACAAGTCAGACAGTGAAGACGGTTCGTCAAAACCATTTACGAGTGAATGGGAAGCTGATGTCGTTTTCGAGTTCGTGGAATGGACTATTAAAGAAGTAAAATGTGGGTTTCCTTGTAATGGTTATCCTATATTAGAAACTTAAGAAAACTTATGTGTGTATATAAGTTCTAGGTGGCAACACTTGGGTTGGGCCCCAAGGGGCACCCCAAGTTTGTAGAAGGGAGGAATTATGGACAAATTGAACCTTGGCTCAAACCACCACACACACGTGCGCACTGCCGTCTGTCCGTCCGGTCGAGCCGTGCTGGGTTGTGGGTCGGTTCTAATATTAATTTTTTGGACAAAATTTATTTGAATTTTTTCAAAAAGTCTTCCAGAAAATTATTTAAATTTCTAAACAAAATTAATTTAATTTTTTATGTCCAAAACTGTGCCTCTTCTGGTCCAATTTCCAACAGTTTAAACTGTTCTGGACAGTTTGAAAATTGCCCAACAGTTTCCAACATATTCAAAACTACTAGCATATCTGTTCATTTGAATTTTACACCTATTGACTTCAATATGTACCTGTTCGGCCTGTCCAAACAGCCACCAATATGCCTATAAAAGTAGACTTGTTCCACCAGATTGGGACATCCTGAAAAGTCTGAAATTCTCTTGCTTTCCTTCTGGTTTTGCTCTCTTGCTTAAATTCTTCTCATATTAGTTTTGGAAAAATTTTGAGAGTATAGATCACAGGTTCTAGTTCGTCGAAGCAGATGGTTTTTAGTGCTAATACAATCTGTGTAGATCATTGTATCTTGAAGATAGGCGCCATTCATCCGTAAGCACCAAAACGGGGTGAATCTGTCTTAAGGATAGAGTGTCACACACTCGACTTGATCTTATTTTGTACTTATTCATATCGGTAAATAAATTTCTGTAAGTAATTTATTTATTTGTTTGATTTGATTTCACTTTATTTATTTTACACGGTAGATTGTTCCAACAATCTAAAGATAGACTTGAATTATTTTGTTTAAACAGAATTTTTCATTTGTTTCCTTTCTTCTTTTCTTCTTCTTACAGAAATTATTTTTTGTGGTTTTACAAAATAACATTTTGGTTGGAAAAATAAATAGTAGTAATATACTGTTTATTTTCTTTGACAAATAGTAGTAATGTACTAGTAGTCATTAACAATTTAGAATATTTATTTGTGAAGTTGGTCAGAAATTAATTTTGGTTTTCAGAAATAATTTCTGAGTTTTCATTAATTAAAATTATGGTTTCAGTATTTTAATTTTTGAAGTGTTACATAAATATTTTTCTGTGTGGAATTAATTTGTTTAAATAAAATTTTATTTTATTTTCAAATTAATTGGAAATAAAAGTTACAATTCTTGTTTCTTTTATTTTTACAGAATTTAATTATGTGATTTTCGTTTAACTTTTCTGTGTAGTATAAAATTCTAATTATAATTTTGTTTTATAATTTAGAATTCATGGCTATTGAAACTAATGCTTAAACAAGTACTAGTATGGTGACTGCCATTGCACCAACCCCTTCTCCTATTGTGACTGTACCAATCAATCATGGTGAAAAGACAAAGAAGTTCTTAGGAACTGATTTTAAAAGATGGCAGCAGAAAATGCTATTCTATCTTACTACTCTCAACCTGTCACGTTTTCTCCGTGAGGATGCTCCTACTCTGAAAGAGGATGAAACCGACCGGCAAGTGGCTATTGCGGTCGATGCCTGGAAACATGCTGACTTTCTTTGCCGGAATTACATCTTGAACAGACTTGACAACACATTATACAACGTCTACAGTCCTATCAAGATGGCAAAGGAACTTTGGGAGTCTTTAGAGAAAAAATACAAGACAGAAGATACTGGCTCGAAGAAATTCATAGTAGGCAAATTTTTGGACTTTGTGATGGTTGATTCTAAGACTGTGATCAGCCAAGTTCAAGATCTCTAACTCATTCTGCATGACATTCATGCAGAAGGCATGCACCTTAATTGAAAAATTACCACAAGGCTGGAAGGAATTCAAGAACTACCTCAAATACAAGCGCAAAGAAATGACTTTAGAGGACTTGATTGTCCGTTTGAGGATTGAGGAGGACAACCGCAATTTAGAGAAGCGGGTTGGTAAGCATCCAATGGAGTCTAAGACAAATGTGGTGGAACATGCTTCAAAAGCAAAGAAACGGAAGTTTTTTGGAGAAAGCTCCTCACAAGGCTCTAAAGGAGCGAAAACTAAGAAGTACAAGTTTAATGGCAAATGTTACATCTGTGACAAAAAGGGACATCGAGTCAAAGATTGCCGTAGCAAATGCAAAGGCAAATAAAGATCAAGTAAGAAGCCTATTAAAGCCAATATGACTGAAGTAGACGAAATTTCCAATGGTATTGAGGACAAAAATCTTTCTGCAGTTGTTTCCGAGGCAAACTTTGTCGGGAATCCTAAAAAATTGTGGGCGGACACTGGTGCTACTCGCCACATATGTGCCAACACAAAGATGTTCACATCTTATTCTATAGTGGACAACGGTAAACAACTTTTTATGGGCAACTCCTTGACTTCTAAAGATGACATCTGGAAAGGAACTTTCTCTCAACAATGTGCTGCATGTACCAGACATTCGCAAGAATCTAGTCTCCGGATCTCTGTTGAGTAAAAATGGGTTTAGGCTAGTTTTTTAAAGTGACAAATTTGTACTTACCAAAAACAGGATGTATGTAGGGAAAGGTTACCTGTCTGATGACCTTTTCAAAATGAGTGTAATGGCCGTTGTACCCTCAGTTATTAATAAAAATACATTTTCATTTTACTTGCTTGAGTTTTCAAATTTGTGGCATAGTAGACCAGGACATGTTAATTATGAATCTTTGCATAGATTAATTAATATGGAATGTTTACCTAAATTTGACATTGATTTAAATCATAAATGTGAAATTTGTATTGAGGCAAAATTATCCAAAACTCCTTTTCATACAATTGAAAAAAGTACGGAACCACTTGAATTTATTCATAGTGACATTTGTGATTTTAAATCAATTAAAACTAGAGGTGAGAAAAAATATTTTATCACTTTTATAGATGACTATACTAGATATAGTTATGTTTATTTAATTCGAACCAAGGATGAAGTTTTGAAAACTTTCATTCAATATAAGAATGAAGTACAAAATCAACTTGGTAAGAAAATTAAAAACTAAGAAGTGATAGATGTGGTGAATGTGAGTCACCTTTTGGTGAGTTTTGTAAAGAACATGGAATAATTCATCAAACGACTGCTCCTTACTCACCTTAGCAAAATGGAATTGCTGAAAGGAAAAATAGGACTTTAAAAGAAATGATGAATGTCATGTTAATAAGTTCTAGATTACCTCAGAATTTGTGGGGGGAAGCAATACTTTCTGCTAATTATATTCTAAATAAGTACCTCGAAAAAAACTAAATCAAACACCTTATAAAATGTGGTATGGGAGAGTATCATCCTACAAATACTCAAAAGTGTGGGGGTGTTTGGCTAAAGTGGCTATTCCTAGTCCTGAAAAGACTAAAATATGTCATAAAACTGTTGATTGTATTTTCATTGGTTATACCATGAATAATAGTGCATATCGATTTTTGATTCATAAGTCAGAACATTTCGAAATGCATGTAAATACTATTATTGAATCTCGGAATGCGTTTTTCTTTGAACATGTGTTTCCAAATAAAACGGGACAAGAGACTATTACTAACAAAAGATCTTTTGATGCTATTGCTAGTTATAATCAAGAACAAGATCAAGAACAAGAGTAAGGGTGAGATCAAAATGAAGAAGAGGAACCTAGGGTAGTAAACGTGCTAGAACCTCAAAATCTTTTGGTCCAAATTTTCTAACCTTTTTGTTAAAAAATGAGCCTTTAACTTTCAAATAAGCTATGTCCAGTGCTAAAGCTCCTTTATGGAAAGAGGCTGTAAATAGTGAAGTTGAATCCATCTTGCAAAATCACACTTTGGAAATTAGCGAATTTGCCACCAGGTTGTAAACCTCTTGGGTACAAGTGAATTTTCAAGAGAAAAATGAAAGCGGATTAATCAATTGACAAATACAAGGCAAGACTTGTGGTCAAAGGATATAGACAAAAAGAAGGTCTTGACTACTTTGATACATACTCACCAGTTACTAGAATAACATCCATTAGAATGGTAATTGTCATTGCATTTTTGTACAATCTAGAAATTCATCAAATGGATGTGAAACCCACTTTCTTAAATGGTGAGTTAGATGAAGAAATTTACATGGAACAACCAGAAGGATTTTGTGTTCCAGGAAAAGAAAAGAAAGTGTGTAAATTGGTTAAATCATTATATGGTTTTGTGGGGAAGTGGTTTTGGAAATACTCTTTTGATCCACTAGGACGCTCGAGATTCTCAGCTAACAACCTGAAAAGGAATAAACACTCCGGTCAGCGGTGCCAGAATTAGCACTCCGACGGATAAGTCAGTATATACTCTCTTGATTGCTTGTATCTTAAGTTAAGTGTACTAATTCTCACCTACCTCTCTTTGGATGATATTCTTCTATTTATATCTTTTCTTTCTCGGGCTTCAAGGCTGGGCCCACTTTCAATTTGTCGTATAACTATTTACTCGGCTCTTTTTGTTGCAAGCCGCCCTTCACTCGGCCCCTTACTCAACTGGTTATTTGGCCGAATAGGGTACCTCTGGATTTGTGTATAAGACGGGGCCGAATGCGATATATGAATTTTGACTCTCCAGGTCCAACTATTCGCCTCTTTATGTCTCCCAATATTCGGCCCCCATAATTGCCCCCCAAACACTCCACTAACGACAGTTAGCTGGTGTGTTTGGTTTCGAACTCGAAAAGTCAGAGCCGAAATTCGACGGTTAACCTCATTCCAACGCGGATGTTAGAGCACACGCCTTTCAGTCATCATTTCAACTTCCCGCCCCTTCGTATGCTTCCATTTATTGTGATTTAAAATTTTGTTGTCTTTTTAAATACATACACATTGTTGGATGCTTGAAGTTTTTGGACTGCCTTCCGACTCACCTCTGCAACTTCCTTTTATCCTTCATTATCCTCTCCGTCTCTTGTAAGTTCTCTTCCTCTCTGCTTTGAATCCCCTTTTCTTGGTTTGTTTTTAGTTTAGCATATTCCTATAGGCTGACGAAAATGGCAAAGCATTTGAAAGACCTCCTCTCTGCGGATCGAGTCTCTGGCTTTCGACGCCATTTTTCTATCCCTGATGACGTCCGTCTGTCACTTGTGACAGACGGCACTCTTGATATGGAAATGGTTGATGAAAGCACAATCGTCTTCCCTCTCTTATCAATTACAGAGGATGGAGTTCGTTTCCCACTTCATCCACTCCTTAGGACTGTCCTTCGCCATTAGGGTCTAATCCCTTCCCAACCCAATGTCAACTTTTTTAGAATCGTAATGGGGATTATAGAATTAAACCGTCGCCTTAGGATTAAACTCGACATACCTGCTATTCGGCACTGTTATGCCTTGGCCAAGTCTTCTGGCCGGCATGGATGCTATTTCCTTAGGGCCAAGGACACCGACCATCAATTAGTGACTATGCTTTCCAGCTCTGGCAAGCGAGTCGATGATGTCATGGTCGTTGTTCGAGGTAACTGGGAATTCGGCGAAGGCGAGAACCGCCTAGATCCTATTCCTAGAAAGAGGGGCGAACCAGGTGGCCATATAGCTCCGTGCGTTCATTTTTCTTATATTTACAAGGATTTATTTTTGCGGTCTCATTTTTACTTGTGCAGGGAACGATTTGAAGAAAGTTTTGATTTCAACCGACGACACCGTTCTTGCGGAAATTGAAGTCGCGCTCAAATACTTTGGCCGTCCAAGCCTTCAGAAACAAGGGAGGGTGGCCCACATTCTTCTTCGATACGAGCCGACGTATACAACGTTTTCGGCGGCAGAAAACATCCTAATTCCGAGGGGCGAAGAGTTTCTTATGGCTCTTGTTTTAACCAACTTCAAAAACTTGCAGCAAGTTGGTTTAGGCAGATCTGACTCGGAGCAGGCGGAGGTAGCTGGGGTTGCTAAAGAGTCAAGCCAGTCCGAAGCCGAAGTAGAGGAGGCTTTGAAGTTGGCCTTTGAGGAAGCTGGCCTCGATTCAGCCAACCCTCTGTCCACTTCGGGCTGAGGGGACCTTCCCTTCGACGACATTTTTACTGGGTTAGAAGACCTTCCCGGCGCGTACCCCGAAGACATGGCCGGGTTGTCCCTCACAAAACTCGCCAAATAGAAAAACGCTGAAAGAATGGCCGCGCAGAGGAGAGTAGAGGCCATTCGATCGGAAGTGCCACCCGCCGCCGATGCTGAGCCCTCCCTGCCTGTTATCGAGGAGGAGACGACTCAAACCCGAAATGCCGAGTCGGAGACGGTTGTGCAGGTGGATCAGGAGGCTGAGCGAAGGGCGGAGAAACGTCCTGCCAAGTTCGAGGCCGGCTCTGAAGAAAACCAGGCTGACAAATGGCCGCGTTTAGAGGAGTTAGATGTGGTTGTGCCTTTTGTCGTTCAACCAAAGATAAAAAAACATGCCGATCTCCTCTGACGCGTCGGCTATGAAAGATCCAGCCATGGCGTTGAGTATGGCTGAGTCGGTCTCATTGCCGGCTGACAAGGCGACTTTTCGGGCGGAGCCGGATCTGTTGGCAATAGCGTTAGCCGCTCAATCAACTCTTCTGGTATATTCCTTGATCTTGTCTTTCCCTTTTATGCATATATTGTTTTGGTTTTAATTTCTTGTTTTGCAGACGGTCGGAAGGATAGCTGAGATAGGCCGTCGCCAGCATGACGCCATCGAACGAATTGGCCGTTTGCAATCAGAAGTTGAGGGCCAAAGGAGCAGGGCCAAGTTCGAAGCAGCGAGGGCAAAGATGGAAGGTGCAAGGGCCGAGGCCGAGATGGAAAGGGCGAGAAATTCAGACCAGCTCAGATTGGCCATCGAGGAGAGGGCGAATGCGGGCGAAAATGCGCTCAAGTTAGCCCAAGAGGCGATTGCCAAACTAGAGGCTGACTTGGGAGAATCGAAGAAGGCGAAGGAAGTAGCTGACTCCAAGGCTTCCAAGGCGTACGAGGCTGGACAAAGCGCTGCCCTCGCAAGTTATGTAGAAGAAGTCCCCAAATTTGAAAATCGGGGATTCAAACACGGCTGGCTCAAAGCCCTTGCTGCTGCTAATGTGACATTGGCCATGCCAATTCCATACGAGCAAGTGGACGTTGAGCTACTGGAGTCTGACTCCGAGAATTGATTAGGGCGACATTTTAGTTGTTTTTGTTTAAGGATTTTGAATGTATTGTTGCAGTTTTTCGTTTAGTAGTTTTTACGTGTAAAATGACTACAGTTTTTAAGTTTTTGCTAGGCATTTCCATGCGAACTTGTAGCTTTTTGTTTAGTAGTTTTCATATGTAAAATGACTACAGTTTGTGCCTAATTTACTAATGAAAATTTCCTTTGCACTTTGCTATTATTTGTGCTTGATTTTGCTATTGATGAATGGTATTGCTTTTCACTGCCTTGGATAAAACATTAGTGTACACTTGCCGATTAGATAACTAGGCAATTTAGTAATTTCGCTACCTTGGATAAAACATTCGTGTACACTTGCCGATTAAATAACTAGGCAATTTAGTAATTTCGCTACCTTGGATAAAACATTCATGTACACTTGCCGATTAGATAACTAGGCAATTTAGTAATTTATCCTCGTCGAATAGCTGATCAGATTAATAAATCTGCCCTTACCCCAGCCAATGTATGAACTCCGAAAGCCGAATATCATTAGTTCATGGAGTGGCTGCGACAAAAATCGATCGGCATCGGGTTTAGATATTTGGCCGATCAGATTAACAAATCTGCCCTTGCCCCAGCCAATGTATGAACTCCGAAAGCCGAATATTATTAGTTCATGGAGTGGCTGAGGCACAGATCGATCGGCATCGGGCTTAGATATTTGGCCGATCAGATTAATAAATCTGCCCTTGCCCCAGCCAATGTATGAACTTTGTAAGCCGAATATCATTAGTTCATGGAGTGGCTGCGGCGCACGTCGATCGGCATCCTTTTGGAGTTTAGCATTAATGAAATCGCCTCGGGGCCGCTGCACGCGTTAGGAATAAATGGGGTGGGTTCTTCGCGCCCGTAATTCCACTTATTATGTTCAGACTCAATTTAAACCAATTTGTTACGGGAGGTTAGATAAGTGCGAATGTCAAATAAACTATTCTTCAACAGCAGAGGAGAAGGGCGGACATTGGCTGAGCTTGATACTGAAATGAATCGCAGCAACGAGCCCACACGCATGGGAGGTAGGACGTCCAGGGAATGGGAAAAACGTTAGCCCCGAATTCGTCGAAGCAAATCACCCCGAAAGGAAAAATAGCAACGGGGCAGCTCTCCTCGACCGCGACTGAGAAATGAGTCCGATGCGACGCCGTGACCGTTGAGTTTTGTGGGTTTTGTGGGGAATAAACCGATGATGGAGGCGGATTCTATTGTTAACGACCCAGGTGTCGCAGTCAAGTTCCCTCGACAGATTTTTCCACCGGAAGTCCAGCAGTCGATGATTGGTCGACAAGATTTCGAAGTGTTTCGAGAGGGCATCTATGGGGCAGTGAGAGGGCTGTATGCCGCCTATGAAGTCGGCATGCGTCTGCGTGCCGCGCAGCGGGAGATAGAGAAGAAGGACGAACGAATTCGAACCTTGGAGGCTCGTGCGGAGAAGGCCGAGCTTGAGCTGAGAAAGGCCCAAACTGCTGAGCTACGTGCGGCCGATCAATCTAACCCGGTCGTGGAGAAAAAAGTGACCCAACGGCTGATAAGTCATGCGATTACCGATAGAGATACGGCAAGCATGTTTGCAGTAGAGACTGCAGGGTCTGTGGGTTATGAAAAAGGCTTCCACGACGGCCGGAAAGTCGGGATAGAGAAGACCAAGGAGAAACTCGCAAAGGAGGTATGCCGATGCAAGAATCAGGGCTTTTGGCATGGGTGGATTAAGGCTCTCCAAGCCGCAAAGGCACTCCAAGGAGCAAGAGTTGAATCGCCGTCGCCATTATACCAACGTCATCACTTTCCTTTTGGCGCTTTCGAAATTGAGAAGAGCAATGACGAGGGTGATGCCGAATAGAATTGAATATATTGTAAACGCTCCAACACAGATTGGGTGTCAGCTATGTATCTATTGGTTAACTTAATAAAATGCTTTGTTTTAAATGTTTACGTTTCATTTTGAATGTTTGCATGCTTAATTTGTTTATACGGTTTGCGCCGGCTCAACTTAATTAAGCATTTCATTTTGAATGTTTGTATGCTTTAATTTGTATACAGTTTTTGCCGGCTCAACTTAACAAAGCATTTCACTTTGAATATTTGTATGCTTTAACTTTCGTCGTGAAGGGCGCTCCGAATCCGGAGTCTTATTCGGCCCAAACGTGTTATGCACAGATGGGGCTCCAAATTCGGAGGCTTTTTGTCTTGGCCAATCGTGATATCCACGAAGGGCACTCCGAATCATGAGTCTTATTCGGCCCATAAGTGTCATGCGTGAATGGGGTTCCGAATCCAGAATCTTATTCGGTCCATAAGTGTCATGCACGAATGGGGCTCCGAACCCGGAGGCTTAATCGGCCCAAAGGTGTCATGCACAATAGGGCTCCGAATCCGGAGACTTGGCTTGGCTAATTGTGATATCCACGAAGGGCACTCTGAATCCGGAGGCTTATTTGGCCCAAAGGTGTCATGCTCCAATGGGGCTCTGAATCCGGAGACTTGGCTTGGCCAATCGTGATATCTTCGAAGGGCGCTCCGAATCCGGAGGCTTAATCGGCCCAAAGGTGTCATGCACCAATGGGGCTTCGAATCCAAAGACTTGGCTTGGCCAATCGTGATATCCACGAAGGGCGCTCCGAATCTGGAGGCTTAATCGGCCCACAGGTGTCATGCACCAATGGGGCTCCGAATCCGGAGACTTGGCTTGGCCAATCATGATATCCACGAAGGGCGCTCCGAATCTAGAGGCTTAATCGGCCCAAAGGTGTCATGCACCAATGGGGCTCCGAATCCGGAGACTTGGCTTGGCCAATCGTGATATCCACGAAGGGCGCTCCGAATCCGGAGACTTTTGAACTGAATTGCGCGATGAGAAAACGGGAAACTTTGCATTGCAAAAGTGAAATATGTACATGGCGAACCATTCAGAACAAGTATCAAGCCCCACAAGTCGGGTCAATGATAGAATTTACGTAAATGTGTGGAATTCTAAGGCCGTGGCAGACTTCTCCCAGACATGTCTTTGAGCCGATATGCCCCTACTCCCGCGACTGAGTCGATCTGATAAGGGCCGTCCCAGTTAGGACCCAATTTTCCGTCGGCCGAATTTTTGACAGCTGGAAGCACTTTCTTCAAGACCAACTCTCCTGGTGTGTAGCGGCACAGTTGAACACGCTGATTATATGACTTAGCAAGCTGCTGCTGGTACCATGCCATGGATGCAAGGGCGCAGTCTCTCTGCTCTTCAATCAGAATCAAATCCAAGGCCAACATCATGTCGTTTCGGCACAAATCAAAAACTATTGATTTCAAAGTTGGGAGGCCGATCTCCAAGGGGATGATTGTCTGTGTTCCGAAGCACAAAGCGAACGGTGTCTCCCCAGTGGACCGCCTCAGAGTAGTGCGATGAGCCCATAATACACTTGGTAACTCTTCGACCCATCTTCCTTTGGCTTTCTCCAGCCTCTACTTGATGCCATCTAAAATAGATTTGTTGGAGGCTTCAGCTTGGCCATTACTCTGTGGATAAGCCGGGGAGGAATAGTAGGGCCGAATACCATACTTGCTGCACAGTTCCCTGTAGACACCGCAATCAAACTGGGTGCCGTTGTCTGAAATGAGTGCTCTTGGAATGCCGAATCGTGTTATGATATTTCTCCATACAAAACGCTTCAAGTCGGTATCTCGGATGTGCGTTAGTGCTTCCGCTTCTACCCATTTTGTGAAATGATCTGTCACGACAATAAAAAATCGCTTGTTACCTGGGGCACGAGGCAGTGGTCCGACGATGTCAAGTCCCCATTGGGCGAACGACCAAGGACTGGTTATAGAGCTTAACTCTTCAGTAGGCAAGTGGGTCAAAGGAGAGAACTTCTGGCACTGTTCACACTTTTTCACGGAACATTCGGCATCGGCTCTTATTGTCGACCAGTAATACCCCTATGTCACAGCTCGATGAGCCAAAGAGCGCCCGCCAGAATGGGCGCCACAACTGTCTTCGTGTATTTCGGTCAAAAGTGATTCGACTTTGTCCGGATGAACGCATTCCAGGTATAGACCAGAAAGGGATTTTTTATAAAGCTTTCCTTGCGGATCCAAGTAGTATCGCAGGGCTTTGTTTCGCAGCTTGTGCACTTCTTTCTTGTCGCCTGGAGCTGTTCAAAAGACAGGAATGCAGCAATGGAGTCCATCCAACTCGGTCCTGACTCTATGACATTGACCTGGACTTCCTCAGAAGGGCCAATGCTCGGTTCTAGGATGAAACCAACTTCAATGGTCTGTTTATTCTCTAAGTTAATGGCGGAGGCTAGGCAAGCCAGGGCATCTGCATTTGTGTTCTGGTCACGGGTTATTTGGTTCAATTCATGATGGTCAAATTTTGCCAGTAAGGAATTTGCCGTTTTCATGTAAGCGGCCATACGGTCGTTTTTTGCTGCGTACTCCCCCTTTAGCTGATTGATCGCCAATTTTGAATCACAAAATATAAGCAGATGCCGAGCACCTAGGAGATGTGCATTCCACAAGCCAGTTAGCAGGGCCTCGTATTCGGCCTCGTTATTTGATGCTTCGAAACCGAGTTTGACAACCTGCTCAATTATTGCCCCGTCGGGAGCCATTATCACTACTCCGGCCCCGCTGCCTCGTTGATTGGACGATCCATCATAGTACAACTGCCAAATGTCCCCAACATAAATTCTCCAGTTCGGCTTAGGTTGAATTTCATCAGACTTGAAGTCGGCAAGACCCCCAATGAATTCGGCCACAAAGTCGGCAAGCACCTGTCCCTTGATTGAGGTTCTAGGCAGAAACTGAATATCGTACTGGCCGAGTTCAAGAGCCCACTTTAAAATGCGCCCTGATGCTTCTGCATTACAGAGTATCGACCGGAAGGGGTGGTCCGTTAGTACCCCGATGGTATGCCCTGAAAGTAATGCATCAGCTTTCTTGCTACCTTGACGAGGGCCAGAATGAGTTTTTCCAACGGAAGGTAGCGTGTTTCGGCGTCAACCATTGCCTTGCTCACATAATACACTGGCTGCTGCTCCCCCAGCTCTTCCTTTATCAGTACGGCGCTGACGGCCCGGTCGAAAACCGCTAGATACAAAATGAGCGGGTCACCTGCCGAAGGTGTTGTCAAGAGTGGAACTAATCGGAGGTAGGTCTTAAGGCCGTTGAAAGCGGCTTCGCACTTGGAGGTCCATTCAAAAGTCTTGCCCTGTCATAGAGTATGAAAGAATTGTCGGCAGCGATCTGTGGACTGACTGATGAACCTGTTGAGTGCGGCGGCCATCCCTATCAACTTTTGAACCTCTTTCATTGAACGAGGGGAGCCGAGCTCCAAGATTGCTGTGATTTGCCTCAGGTTGGCTTCGATTCCTCGATGGTTGACAATGTAACCCAAGAATTTTCCAGAGCCGATCCCAAACGCACATTTGGAAGCGTTCAGCTTCATTTTGTATTTGCGTAAAATGCCGAATGTCTCTTCCAGATCGGCTAGATGAGTTTGCTCTTCTTTGGACTTGACCACCATATTGTCAATGTACACTTCCATAGTGTGGCCGAGTTGCTCATTGAACATGGCAGTGACTAGTCTTTGGTAAGTTGCCCCTGCACTCTTCAGCCCAAAAGGCATAACCTTATAGCAATAGGTTCCTCTTGGGGTGAGGAATGCAGTTTTGTCTTGGTCCTCCGGATGTATGGTAATTTGATGGTAGCCTCTGTAAGCATCGAGGAAGCTCATACGCTGATGGCGTGCCGTCGCATCTACAAGTTGGTCTATTCTGGGGAGGGGAAAACAATCCTTGGGGCAGGCTTTGTTTAGGTCCGTGAAATCAACGTACACTCGCCAAGCCCCATTTTTCTTCTTCACAACCACAGTATTCGAGAGCCATGTAGGGTAGGTCACTTCCCTGATTGCCCCGGCGTCAAGCAACCAGTCAACCTCTTCAACAACGGTGGCAGTGTGCTCTGCGGCTGACCGCCGGCTTTTCTGAATAATTGGCTTGCATTTAGGGTCAACATTTAAACAGTGCTGCGAAACAGACGGATCTACACTCGGCATCTCATATGGAGTCCATGCAAATACATCAAGGTTGCCGAGTAAGAAGAAAATTAGCTGCTGCCTGTCGGCTTGATTCAGGGAGGCGCCAACCATGAAGAACCTGTCTGGGTTTCCGTCAATTTCAACTCAATCTAGGGCTTCCGTGGCCTTTTCACTTGGGAGCCGCCCGACATTGTCGAGGCTCTCTCGATCCGGCACCTCAACAGAATTCACTTGCAACTCTTTTGGCGTCCTTCCAGCAAGGAGATAACATGCTTGTGCCGATTTCTGGGAGCCGCGAATTTGCTCAATGCCGCGTTTTGTCGGGAAGCGTAGCAGCTGATGATAGGTGCTTGGTACGGCCTGCATAGTATGCAACCAAGTTCGCCCCATGATGAGATTATACGGCGATGGCAGCTTGACGACCAAGAATTCCACATCTACTGTTCGGGAGCCCGGTCGAACGGGTAGTGTGATTTTCCCCAATGGGTATTCTGGATTGGCGTTGAAGCCGAATAATGGATAAGGAGCCGGAGAAAGATCTGATTCAGAGAAGCCGAGTTTGGTGAATGTCTTGTAATATATAACTTCTGATGTGCTCCTGTAGACGTCCCCAAACGTCCCGGGAGGGAATCCCGTTTTGTTCATATGGGCTCACTACAGTTCAGGACTCAAATGTCACGGTCCTGTATCTAATCTCGCAGAGTGCAATGCAAGACTGATGAATCATCAAAGAGTCCAAATCCGGCAAATCGTTTTTGAAAACAGATTTTTTTGAAAGAAGTGCCAAACATGGACTGCTTTGCCAGATACAGAGTCGCCACCTAAATATTTATTTTGGGGGAATTTAGGAAACCCTGACTCGTTGCCTAAGGCCACGTGTCCGTCATCACCAAAGTTGCCTCGGCTCGGGAACTTGGGTACGATTGGGAAAGGTCACTTCGTGAGCACCCCCACTCGCCCGATCAAAGATCGGCCTCTACTAACCATGATATCAAGTTTTGAAAACATTATGTGTTCTTATTCCGGTTATTAGCCTAGAATTACTATGTGATGCGCACAACATACAAGTATAGACTGGATCACCTGAATTGGAACGAAACATCTCATGTTTGTTTTGAAAACAGTTTGCTACTCGCAAGTAGGCTAAAATGTGGATTTGCCACCCTCAGGTGGGCTTAGAAAACAAGATTTTGCCACTCTTAAGTGGGCTTAAAACTCACAGTCAACGCATTATTCCAATTCAGATAATCCAACCTTCACCCACAGGCATTCAGGCAGGTATATCACATAAGCACATAGCCTCATGGTAAGCATGCTATCATGGCAGTCACTCACACACATGCAAGGATGCTAAAGCATAAGCACTTACTGAGTACTCCAAGCCAAAACAGAAACTATGTTAGAAATCCATGCATGATCCTAACTATGCTGAAATGCCTAATGCAACACATGCAGAAATGCAACTAAGATAGGCTCGACTATTCTAAAGATGGCATGTGAAATGCTACAACTAACAAGTATTCAACTCGGAATTGAAATACGATGCAGTTAGTATGATGCGCCGAGCCTGGTGCATGCAAGACAAATGAATTGATGCAAACATGCGAGCATAAGTATGCTAATTGAAACGTGCCCTAAACTAACCATCATAAGCTGGTAAATAAAAGGGAGAAAGACGTGGGGTTGGAAGACATACATCACACACACGCACACTTATTACAATTGCCCTCGCTCGGAGGGTCCGAATAAATAATACAGTCCGAATAAATAATTAAATTTTACAAAACCCTAATTAATTAACAAATTAACTAGGAAAGCAAATAGATTAGCATGCAAGCTAAATGGACCGTCTCAGCTCTGTTCCGAATGATGAAAGATGCATGCATGCTCGAGCTGCCTCGTCGGGAAATTCCTCACGATGCCCCGATTTGCCTCTGTTTGCAATTAATCCCGGAATGCTGTGCAAAGCTCTAGAAGGCTGCTGATTTCTGATTTGCTGCAACAGAGAGCAAGAAAGGGGCATGGCAAAGTATTTTCACATATGTATGCACACCTCGATCCTCGTGCCACCAATCACGCATCTCGATGCATGATGGCCGAGGAGTCGAATTGCACGACTCGATGTGAAATGAATGCACATATAAACACAACAAGGCCTAGACTCCATCATGGGTAATCCAGAGTGTCGGCGACCGAGAATTGAGATACGTTCCGTCACTTGGAGTACGAAACGTCCCTCGTTTCCCGTGTTTGGGCTAACTCCTATCCCAAACACAATGCAATGAGATGGCATACACAATGCGACTAACATGCAACCTAGCATACGCAATGCTATGGACTAAAATGGCATGCACAATGCACGTGACACAACATGGCATACACAATGCAAGATGGACTTACACCAATATGAGTGGACCTCAGTGTAGACACCCCATTTTTGACCGACCTTAAGACTCAGACGTCACCGATTGAGCGCTCGGTGATGTTGCATATTGTGCTCGTTCAGAAGTCTCAGAGTCGCGGCCGTGCGCCCTGCCTCCGGACTTCCGAACTTTCTTCTGTGCCTTGCCTCGGTTTGCGAACCGGACTCGGTTTTCTCTGTTTTCTTTCCTGAGGGGAGGGAGAGGTCCCGTAGACCATCTCTTAGTGGCCGTGGGCTACATTTCGTGGCCGTAGGCCATTTTGCCCATTTCGGAGCCCGGTTCCCGGTTTTCGGAGCCGTCAGGCCGTGTGCCTCGGTTCGGGACCACCCAACCATCTCCGATTCCTCCGGTTTTTGGCATGCATCTCATTTACTCCCTTTCGAGGGACACTGGGGTCTTAGATACCCACTTCGTGGCCAAACACCACTTTCGGTGCTTAACGGCCGGTTTTCGGGACCTCGAACTGCGTGTTTTGGTCCCCGAGCTTTCGTTTTGCATCGGTTTTCGTTCATTTTTGGCAGGTACCTCTGTTTTATCATAACGAGGGACACTGGGGTCTTAGATACCCACTTCGTGGCCGAATGCCACTTTTCGGTGCTTAACAGCCTATTTTCGGGACCTCGAACTGCGTGTTTTGGTCCCCGAGCATTCGTTTTGCATCGGTTTTCGTTCATTTTTGGCAGGTACCTCTGTTTCATCATAAGGAAGGTCACTGGAGGGTGAGAGGCTAGTAATTGTCCAAGCAACCTGTTATGCTCTTCCGGCGCCCCCCGGCGCCCGTTTTTCTCACTTCCGGGCCAATGTTGACCACCCTAGGGCCATTTTCTTCGAGCCAAAACCACATATTTGTGTTGTACACACATGGGAGGACCCTAATATGCTATGGCCGGCCAGTAACTCCTTCTCTCACTTTTGAACCCCTTTGAAAAGTGGGTTGTTCTCTCTCCTGTTTTACAATTTCCAATTTTGAACTATAGGGTTGTGTTGAGGAGACCTTGGAGGACCCTAATGTGCCATGGCCGGCCACTAATTTTTTGGGCCATTTTTACCCTTGGCCGGCCGGCCATAGGGGATGGCTGGCCGGCCACCTGCAACAAAAATGCCTGGCCGGCCTTGTTCTTTGGTCCTGGTACTTTCCAGCTATATATCTGCTTTTCCTCAAAATATCTGTACCCGGGGGACCCTCTTGGAGGGAAATAAAGGCTCATTTCCCTCCACTTTTGCAAGGACTCCTCTCTCCCTCTCTTGTCAAAATTAGTGTCCTCCCAACTCAAGAGAAGAAGCTACAAGCTTTGATTGGGGCATACATATACATACAACTCCATTTTCTTCAAGTTTTGGCCTCATTTGTTCATCATCTCCTAGCACCACCAACACCACTTCATTTCCAGCAGCAAGGAGGAGTTCTTGGGGGGTTTAGAAGCAACTTTCATCAAGCAAAGAGGTAGCAAAAGTCTTGTCTTCAAGGGTAAATCTCAAACCCCTCTTTTGTACCATTTTCTTGCTTCCTTTCTTAACCCTATTTCCATATTGTGTTGAGCTTCAGCCCCTAGTTAAAGTGGTCCCCTTTTGAGCTCATTTTGATCTTTGATTAAGGGCTCAACCCTGTTTGAGCCCTCTATGGCACACTTGCTTCAATAGCATCTTCTATGTCAATATTTTGCATTGAATATTTGGCCTATGTGTGATCTGAGTTGGAGCATCTCATGAACTGATATTGTGCTTATTTTGAGCCCCTATTCAATGTTGAAGAAGGGCTCAACCTTGTTTTCATGCTCCATGTGCCACTTGCTTTGAATCCATGTTTTACCCTTGTTTTTGCATGAAATATTAGGCTTATGAGTGATCTGATTTAGAGCATTACATAAACTGTGAGTGGGACAATTTTGAGCCCCTCTTCAACATTGAAGAAGGGCTCAACCCTGTTTGGCCTCTCTATCATGCACTTGCTTCACAATTCCTTCAATTTACCGTAAACTTGCATGATTTATTTGACCTACATGCAGTCTGTTTTGGAACATTCCATGAACTGTGAGTGAGCTTATTTTGTGTCCCTCTACGATATTGTAGAGGGGATAAATCTTGTTTGGGGTCTCCATATTATACTTGCCTTTATATCTCTCTTTGACCCCATTTTGCATGCCTTTTTGAGCTTACCTAGCTTCTGTTTTCGGCCATCATCAGTACTGAAAATATCCATATTTTAGCCTTCTTGTCATATCTCATTGAGGGTCTTTGTTGATTTGATGAATATTTGGGGTACTTCATGTTATAGCCTTATATATCCTCATTCTTGCATAGCATTTTTAGCATGGTTGCATACTGATTTGGGGGTTATCATCTACTGTAAATGTGCATATTTTTAGTCCCTCATCAGTGTTGTAGAAGGGTACTTTTCCATTTGAGCATCGCATGTATCACTTGCTTCAATACCCCTCTCTTGGCTCGTATTTTTGCATGCTATTGTTGCCCTATCCATGCTTGCTATTTAGCCCTTTTTGTGACTGAAAAATGCTATTTTGGGGGCTGCCTTGCTACTGTTTTGCATGTCATGTACCAATTATGCATATTTAGTATGGCTATAGGTCATTCCGGGTGCTTATTATCGCATTTCGGGACCATTCCGGGCATTCGGTGTCATTTCCCCGCCTTTTGGGACTGTTTTGCATTATTTGTAAGTGTTGAAATTCCATTTGCATGTTTACATATCATTTCCATGTCATTTTGCATTCCGTATGCATCGCCTCGGTTTGCGCGCCCGCGGGCACGCATTTCGAGGCACTTCATTTTCATCTGACGGCCTCTTATGTGAGTGTGGCTGAGGTCCACTCGTGTTAGTGTAAGTCCAATTGCATTGTGTGTGCCATTTTATGCCTTAGGATCATCGCCTCGGTTTGCGTGCCCGCGTGCACGCATTCCGAGGCACTTCATTTTCATAGCATTGAGCATGCTAGGATTGTATATTAGCTGCATTTCATGCATACCATACATATTACATCATGTTCGGGATAGGAGTTAGCCCGGGCACGGGAAACGAGACGCGTTCCGTACTCCGAGTGACGGAACGGGTCTCAATTCCCAAGTCACCGACACTCCGGATTACCCATGATGGAGTTAGGTTTTGTTGTAGCATTCATCTGCATTGCACCCTATATTGAGTTGTGCAAATCCGATTCCTCGGCCATCATGCATCGATATGCGTGATTGGTGGCACGAGGGTCGAGGCATGCATATATCTGTGAAATACATTGCTATGCCCTTTTCCTGCTCTCTGTTGCAGCAAAATGAGGAATCAGCAACGTTTCGGAGTCTGGCGCGCATTTCGAGGAACATTGCAAACAGAGGCTAATTGGGGCATCCCAGTGGATTTCCGAGCAAGGCAGGCCAGCATACATCATTTCATTATACGGAACGAAGCAAGGCAGCCCCTGGCTTGCAAGCCAATTTTACAGCTTTCTTAGCATTAATTTGTTAATTAATTAGAAATTTGTATATTATTCGGACCGTAGTATTTCGGACTGTAATATTCTTTCATTTCGGACTGTATTATTTATTCGGACCCTCTGCGCGAGGGCAAAACTGTAATAAGTGTGGGTGAGTGTGATGTATGTCTTCCAACCCCCATTTCTTTCTTCCCTTTTATTTACCCGCTTATGATGGTTAGATTAGGGCATATTTCAATTAGCATACAGTATGACAGCATGTTTGCATCATTCATCTGTTTTGCACGCACCGGGCTCGGCGCATCATACAAACTGCATTTGTATTTCAAATCCAAATTGAATACGTGTTAGTTGCAGCATTCCACATGCCATGTTTAGAATAGCCGAGCCTGCTATAGTTTGCATCTTTGCATGCGTTGCATTAGGCAATTCTGTATAATTAGGATCATGCATTGATTTCTAATCAGTTTTCTGTTTTGGCTTGGAGTACTCGGTGAGTTTTATGCTTTAGCATCCTTGCATGCGTGTGAGTGACTGCCATGATAGCATGCTTACCATGAGGCTATGTGCTTATGTGATATAACTGCCTTGAATGCCTGTGGGTGGAGGTTGAGTTACTTGAATTGGGACAATGCGTTGACTGTTTGTTTTAAGCCCACTAGATAGTGGCAAAATCATGTTTTCTAAGCCCACCTGAGGGTGGCAAATCCGCGTCTTAGCCTACCTGCGGGTAGCACCATCAAACCATTTTCAAACAAACAAACATGAAATGTTTCGTTCCAATTCAGGCGGCTCAGTCTATACTTATTTGCTGCAAGCATCACATAGTAACCTAGGCTAATAACCGGGGTAAGAGCATACAAGGTTTTCAAAAACAGATGTCATGGTTAGTAGAGGCCGGTCTTTGACCGGGCGAGCGGGGGTGCTCACGAAGTGACCTTCCCCAATCGTACCCAAGTTCCCGAGCCGAGGCAACTTTGGTGATGACGGACACGTGGCCTTTGGCACCGAGTCAGGGTTTCCTAAATTTCCCAAAAATAAAATATTTAGGTGGCGACTCTGTATCTGGCAAAGCAGTCCATGTTTGGCACTTCTTTCAAAAAATCTGTTTTCCAAAACGATTTGCCGGATTTGGACTCTTTGGTTCAAGATTAAGAATCGTGACAACAAGTCGAGTCCGAGCTGTAGCGAGGTCCCCCGCGGGCTTGTCTACAGTTTCTGGCGACTCTGCTGGGGATTTAGAGAACTTGACTCGAACGCATGATATCTGATTTTGACTACACTTGTGTGTTTCTTTGCATTGCATTTGCATTGGTGCGCCTAGGACACCGTGTTTGCCATCTGCTATTCCTGAGCGGTTTGCCGGAGGCTTGTCTTGTCAAGGCATGTCCATAAGGCTGACCGGTTACGGGCTCTGCCAGTATGGGAACACAAACCCCGGTTTTACCGGGGCACCCTTTTTGACCATTCGACCTAGTGCATATTCGGATCCATAGTGACCATTCCAAACTAGGACAGGTTGCTTACCCGTTTATAGGTTGTTTGAAACCGCTGCGTGCGTAGTGAAACCCTAGTTCTTGACAAAATAGGACAGGAAAACCCTACCCCAACATAGGGGTGTTTTGGCTCTCACTTATCTGTTATGTGCTTTTAGAGTGCGTCTCTACAGGAATGCATGTATCAGTTTGCAAGTTTGGGCATCGGGCCTGCGGGCACCAGTATCGGTATTTTAGGAATCAGTTATTTGCGGGTATCAGATTCAGTTTTGAGGCAGAATTTGGGGCAAAATTCTGTAGAGGGCACAGTCATCCTGTTATGCTCATATCTGTTTTGGTGAAGTTAGGCTAAGATGCTACATGTTTTCCCTTTTGCTAGGTAGTCCTGGAACCATAGCTTCAGAAGGCTCCGATATCTCCCGGGTACATTGGACTAGTGCTGATAGACTTTGTTAGGTCAGAGATTCAATTCAAGGGCAACCAGTGTTCTTTCGCTGAGGCAAGGCAAAGAAAGGCCAGTCAGGGCTCACCGGTTCATCTGATCCGTCAGTCACCAGTCACATCACCTTTGTTCGGACTCAGCAGACCGTGATGTCACAGGATTCGGAAGAATTTGTGGCCGTGGTAGCAGCGTTGAATCAGGAAACTGCCATGCAGGCTGAGACCAGTATTGAAACGCAGTGCCCATCTGGGGCGTCTGCCTCTCATCCAGCTTTGGGACCCCAGCCGAACTTTGACCCAATTCCGCCAGCTGAAGATTTGCAAGGTCTGGATCCTCGAGAAGGGTTGGCTCAAGCCCAAGTTTTCAGACCCCTGGTGCAGCCTAATGAGAGGCGTTATTCCCTTGATGCTAATGACCTCGATCTGACTGCAGTGAAAATTGCGAACCTTGAGAAGCAATTCAAAAAGGCACAGGGCCTTAACTCCATTCCCGATATTGAGGATGGATACACCGAGACTGCCGTACGGCTCCCAGACAGATTCAAAATGCCACATATTGACCGTTTCGACGGGTCTGGGGATCCAATGGTACATATCTGACTTTTCTTGGATGTCCTGAAGCCGATGGGTTTGACTAAGCCACAGAAACTCTCTCTGTATGGAAGAACCCTGTCGGGTGTAGCAGCCACTTGGTATGCCAAATTGGAGGATACAGTGAAGCAAAAATGGGAAGAACTAGCTGAGGCCTTCGTCGATCAGTATTCCTACAATACCCAATTTGAAATGACCATCCAAGAGCTTGAAGCAACCCGCCAGAACCCAACAGAGCCTTTTGTGAAATTTGTTGCGAGGTGGAGAGCAAAGGCAGCACAGATGACAGATCGCCGCCCTTCGGAGAGGGATCAAGTGCAGATGATGGTACGAAACCTCGAGCATGATATGTTGCAAAAGTTGATAGTGGCTCCACTATTCACTTTCAAAAGTTTGCATGAACTGGGGGTCCAGGTCGAGAATGCGTTCAACAGTGGGATCATTCCCAGAACAAGGGAACCGACAATGAGGGTGATTTCAAGGAGTACCAATGCCAGAAGTAGCACTATTCCCGAACCCACTGAAATCAATACAGTCGTCACAGCCAACCCTTTTGCCAAACCAAGCCTACAAACAACCAGCCCAGCCCGAGCTCAGGGCAGAACTTTCACCCCCCTCTATATGAGCTTGACTAGCGCACTAAAACTCCTGATGGAAAGAGGGCATCTCAAACCCCTCGATCCTCAACCTCTTCCCGACCCACTCCCAGCCAGACATAACCCCGCCAAGTACTGTATGTACCATCAGCAGCGCGGTCATGGCACCGACCGTTGCTACCGCCTTCGTCATGAGGTCCAAAATCTCATCGACAACCGGACGATAGCTCCACCTTTAGACCCCAATGACCAAACATTTCCCACCTACCTCAATCTCATCCATACACTGCCATCCACCTATGACCCCAGCATATATATCACCCCGGCCCATCTACCCAAGCCTGAGGTGTTTATCCCAGAAAGCATGGACTTATGCATGATGGGTGCACCTGAACCCCGATCATCTCAAACCCATGAACCCACTACTTCCGAGCTGATGAGGATGATTGAAGATCTTCAGAGAACAGTGGCGGATTTAGCCTTTGGAGTTTTGGCTCCCTCATCAACCACATCGCCTACCAGGGAGTTCATGTCAAAAGGCTCCCCAAGCTTGGGACGGGCTGCATTGGGAGAAGGCAAATCCTTGGCAAAGTGGAAGCGAACGGAAAGAACAAGATAGGGGCGGACATGGATCCCCATGAGCATCTTCTGTTGGCTGTTGAGGCTTTGAAAGCCGAGGGACTGAACAAAGAACAAGTGCTCACGGTTGTCACAAAAACTGTGGACGACACTTTTGCCACTCAAGTTGGAGGCACAGTTTGAATCGAGAGGCAAGCCAGGAGAAGGGCCGTTGTACCAAGAATGTTCCCTTCAGCTATAATCCTCCACTCAGAAGAGATCAGCAAACCAGGCCAGCACCTGCCAATCCCTTTGCTGGTGCGCCTAGCAAAAATCCACAAACCTTGAAGTACCAACCCCGAGGTCGGAAGGTCTTCCATGCCCTCCACATGCCTTTATCCAAAGCTTTCCAAATCCTTGTTGGACAAGGCCATCTCAAACCCCTTGAGCCTCGGCCTCTCCCGAACCGTCTTCCGGCTACGCATGATGCTACCCAGTACTGCGCATACCATCAGCAAACTGGCCATACTACCAACAACTGCTTCCGTCTTCGCCATGAAGTACAGGATCTATTTGACAATGGGGTCATCCTCCTGCCGAGCTCAGCAAAGTCTATCGGCACTGGGTCAGTGAACTTGGGGGATAATGTGATTATGTGATCGAGGGATGAACCACCTGCGGATGGCGCTCAGATTACTCCAGCTGTGGTGGATGGCATGCACTGTTTTGAGCAATGTACAAGTGCTGTTAATTTTGCATTCTGACTTGGGTATTGGGTCAGTTTTTGTTTTTGTTTTGAGCTTGTCTTTTGTTTTGAGTCAGTCTCTTTTGTCTTGGGTCTGTCTTGTTGTATCGAGTCAGTCCTGTTGTATAGGAGTCGGGTGATTCCGGGGGTGTTACCTCGGGCATCACCATTTTGTTTTATGTTTGTCTTTTCGTTTTGTTTTGAGTCTGTTTCTGCCAGGGAGCCAGTTATGCCAACAAATTTTGAATGAAACAGCAGTGATTTTCACGCTCTCACATTTGCTTCTGCCGTGTGCTAGTTGTGCCGGGATTTGAATGAAATGGCAGTGCATTCCACCTGCTCTCTTGTGCCTTGAAGTCATTGTAATGACCTGAGTTTATTCGAAACCTTTTGAACACTGCGGTAAAAACAAAGAGAGAGGAATTCCTCGGGATTTGCAAAACTTTGATCAAACTGAGAGAAAGAGAGGCGTGCTAAGCCCTTAATGAATGAAATCATGCTTGTTGGAGTGAGTACTGAGAAGGACCCTGGCTTGATCCAGAATGGTTTCACACTATCTTCAGCGTGAGCGATTTGTCGCTTTCTTAAAAACTTTCAAAAACAAAATGTTTTGCGCGGTCCTGCGAAGACCTGTGTGGAATCGCTCTTGAGATTGTGCAGCCTAGGATCGCTCTCAGCCTCGAGACTCAACCCCTTTGCTTCCAAACCTTGAACTTGGATTCAGAATGTTCAACGGTCAACTACAATGTGAGGTCTGTGTGGCCAGATTTGAAGCAGCCCTCGAACATGAGGCACCAAAGTCAGATCAAGAAGGTCAGACCTCATCAGAAGAAGCTTGCAAAGCTAGATCAGAAGCACCCCTCGAACTAGGGGCAAAAAAAATGTCCGATGTGCTCGAAGAGTCGAAGATGAGTCCTCTTGCAATACAACAGCCATTCTCCTGGATATAGAGGGCTTCAATCTCAAAACCATTTGGCATGGACTTGTTACACTTTTACCCTTCGAGAGGCTCGCTGGGTCGAAAACCCAAAAGGGCGACCCAGGCAAAAGTTAGAGCAAGAAAAAGAACAAAAAGAACAAAAAAAAAAAGAGAAAAATGCAAAGAATGAAAAAAAAAAAAAAAAAGAAAAATGAAGAAAATGCAAAAAAAAAAAAGAAAAAGAAAAAAAGAATCGAAAAAAAAGAAAAACAAAGCTCGCAAGGTTGAAAACCTGCAACAGGCGCCTTGGCAAAAGTTAGAGCATAAAAAGGAGAGGTTAAATACCCGAGTGTACCTTAACCCCGAACTACGTAAGGCTTGATTCCCATGTTTGGGATACGTAGGCAACTTCATTCTGAAGTCCAGCCGTAAAACAATTCAAAATTCGATTGTGTCCAGGCGATGGTTCTGATCATCTTCGCCTTCTCTGTATCCGAGAGTCTGGTTGTGTTCGTTGCTCCGAGGACTGACTACAATGCGCTGCGGCCTCATTCAAACAAGGGGCAACTCTTCGTTGCCATTTAGTGTGCTGCGGCGCCATTCAAACAAGGGGCAACTTTCCGTTGCCATTCAATGCGCCGCGGTGCCATTCAAACAAGGGGCAACTTTCCGTTGCCATGCAGCTCTCTTCAAGCACAGGGCAGTTTTCCCTTAGATCCGAGGTTGTGCATCTCAGGAGTAGGTTTCATGCTCGTTGAGCAAGTGGCCGTTTGCAAAAATAGTTTTTGAGAATTTTTACTGAGGTTGACTAATTCTCTCGAAAATTATTCCATCTTTTCCAAAACTGGACCATTTCTTGGACCCAAAAAAGGAAAATTTTCAGTGCTCATAGCCTGACTTGCATGATTTCAAATCAAAAATCGAACAAGCATGTTAATCTAACTTTCATGTTGGTCAAAACTATTTTAATAGAAAGCAAAAACAAAAAAATGGTCAAAATGATGAACTAGGGGCACAGTTGAGTCAGGTTTTCTGTCTTTTCCCTTTATCAACGCGCTTGCCAAGAAGGGCACAACTGAGGTTAATAACGGAAGACTGAAAGCTCTTTCACCCTCCGAGCAACGAGGTATCAAGCCAAGTGCAAAACACGAACTGGAATGGGGCAAGATATTCCACTCCCTCATTTGGACAGATCTAACCACGTCCAAGCTCCCCGGCAGAGCACCATCAACCTATGTCAGCTGCAAATTCGCTACACACTCATTTGTAGCACAACCCCTCTGTGGGAGAAACTCACTGGCTGTGTGCAGAAGAAGAAGAATCTAGCTGGGTGCTAGGGACAAGAGCCCGCAACTTCCTGTTTATCCATCAACCACCCAGGGGAGGGATAAAAAAATGAGAGATTGAAGAATAGAGAGATGTGCGTTGAGAGAAAAAGTGAGAAAAGGGCTTTTTTCAGAAAAATAGAGCTTGAGGGCCGAGTGATGTGAGAATCACAAATGAGAAAGGGCGGGAAACACTACCCGGTGAAACAGGCTCCCTGTGCACGTCTGAGTGTCGTGTCTTTTTGTTTTATCTCGATTCTTGTTTTGAGTCGTCTCGAGTGTTACTCGATGTGTCTAGGTCGTTTACCTTTTGTTTTTCTGTGTTGAGTCGTTTTGGCTGTGGTCAGTTGTAGGCTCAATACCCGGTTGAGAACCCTTTTCTCATTTCAATTTCAAAAATCATTTTGTGCTCAGAGTGCCGTGTCGTTCTCCACATTTGTGCAAAACAGGATTGGTTCTTTCATGAAGCCACAAGGTCCGCCCCCGATTAGTGTGAACAGTAGAACAAGGGCCTATCTGAAGCTATTTAGGTTCCGGACTGCAAAGCAAAAGAAAAGAGGGAAAATTTGGAGTTTACAAGTGCACCTTAGCAAAATTCGAGACTGCATTCCAGGTGCACCTTCTCAGGCCTCGCCGTTTCTCTGGAGTATAGTGTATCTCGACCCCAAGTGTAAGCCTGCTTCAAGTCAGAATGGCAGTCCAAGCAGCACCCGAGGGTTTTACATGCAGATGTTATCTCTCGCCAATTTGAACAGGGTGTGCCCTTTTTGAACTGAGTGTGTTGCAAAGTCCTCTAAGAAGCAAATCAAAGGCACCAGAGTACATATTTGATGCTCCTCTGTTACATAGAATGTGGACTTTCATATACACTGTTATTGCATGCATGCCGCGCATCGTTATGATTCATGCATAGAATATGCTTGCTTTCAACATTGCATGAATTGTGCTTCCATACTTGCATAGAAAATGCTTGTATCTATTGCATAGAAGATGCCCCCATACTTGCATAGAAGATGCGTTTTATCACACTTTCTTGTGCATTTTATCTCGCTCGCACTGTCTTGTGCACTTACACTTTGTATCTCACTTGCACTGTCTTGTGCATCTTGTGTTTGTATCTCACTCGCACTATCTTGTGCATTGCAAATCAATCGCGCTGTTTAGCGTATCGCACTGTCTTGTGCATTTCAAATCACTCGCGCTGTTTAGCGTATCGCACTATCTTGTGCATTTCAAATCATCGCACTGTTTTGTGCAGTTTACATTCGCGCTATTTTGCGCACCTCAATCGCACTGTTTTGTGCAGTTTACATTCGCGCTATTTTGCGCATCGCACAGTTTTGTGCAATTTATCATTCGCGCTGTTTTGCGCACCTCAATCGCACTGTTTTGTGCAGTTTACATTCGCGCTATTTTGCGCATCGCACTGTTTTGTGCAATTTATCATTCGCGCTATTTTACGCACCTCAATCGCACTATTTTGTGCAGTTTACATTCGCGCTATTTTGCGCATCGCACAGTTTTGTGCAATTTATCATTCGCGCTGTTTTGCGCACCTCAATCGCACTGTTTTGTGCAGTTTACATTCGCGTTATTTTGCGCATCGCACTGTTTTGTGCAATTTATCATTCGCGCTATTTTACGCACCTCAATCGCACTATTTTGTGCAGTTTACATTCGCGCTATTTTGCGCATCGCACAGTTTTGTGCAATTTATCAATCGCGCTGTTTTGCGCACCTCAATCGCACTGTTTTGTGCAGTTTACATTCGCGTTATTTTGCGCATCGCACTGTTTTGTGCAGTTTATCATTCGCGCTATTTTGCGCACCTCAATCGCACTGTCCTGTGCTTTGCATATCACATCGCACTATCTTGTGCATTTCAAATCAATCGCACTGTTCTGTGCAGTTTATCATCCGCGCTATCTTGCGCAGTTTGCATTCGCGCTATTTTGCGCACCTCAATCGCACTGTCCTGTGCTTTGCATATCACATCGCACTATCTTGTGCATTTCAAATCAATCGCACTGTTCTGTGCAGTTTATCATCCGCGCTATCTTGCGCAGTTTGCATTCGCGCTATTTTGCACATCGCACTGTTTTGTACAGTTTATCATTTGCGCTATTTTGCGCACCTCAATCGCACTGTCTGTGCTTTGCATATCACATCGCACTATCTTGTGCATTTCAGATCAATCGCGCTGTTTAGCGTATCGCACTATTTTGTGCATTGTATCATTTGCGCTATCTTGCACGTCCCACATGCACCTGTTAGTGCATTACATTTCACTCGTGCTATTTTGCGCATCGCACTATTTTGGGCACATTATTTGCATTGTGCATGCATTTTATCGTGCTATCTTGCGCACTTTACCTGTATCACACTGCCTTATGCATTTACCCTACTCACACTGTCTTGTGCACTCTCCGGTCTAGGAGACCTTAAATCCTCTAAAGGTGCAATTCCTTTGGTGTTTGTCGTGCCCGAACGACTTCCGGTGGTCTGGTATAGCCACCTGCCTGTGTTTGCGGTGAGTTCCTAGGAGACCAACTAAGACGGTGGAAACTAGAGTTCGAATGGCTCATGCCTAGAACGCAAAGGTTCGGGATTTCCGGGACTAAAGTCTGGTTTAAATACCCAGGGGTATATCCTCGGCTTGAAATCTGTATGGCAGCCCCATAGATTGAGATAGCATCTGTATGCACCTCAATTCTGGATACTGATCCAACCTAGTCTGTCACCCTGTTGGAGAATAGGGAAAGCTGCGACCATAGTCAGGGAGAAAAGTAGTACCTGCGGTTCAATCAAGAAGAAGCGAGAGATCCCCAGCAGCATGAGGTAAGTCATTGCCAATTACCCCTGTAAGGTACCTTTACCTCTTAGCTATTACATTGCATTTTAGCCACCACATTACAGTGTATTGCATGAATCCTCAATTCTCAAACCGGCTTCGCGTAGCGTGTAAGTCCAATTTTCAAACCGGCTTCGCGTAGCGTGTAAGTCCAATTTTCAAACCGGCTTCGCGTAGCGTGTAAGTCCAATTTTCAAACCGGCTTCGCGTAGCGTATAAGTCCAATTCTCAAACCGGCTTCGCGTAGCGTATAAGTCCAATTTTCAAACCGGCTTCGCGTAGCGTGTAAGTCCAATTATTAAAATCTTCCCGCATATCATTTGCATTTTGCCCCCTTTTGCCTGCGGGCACGCCTGCGGGCATATCCCTGTTCATCTTGTATGATTGTCTAAGTCTTCGGCCTTGTCAAAAATGGGTCGTCTCTGGGCTTTGACATTCACTCCCGTCACTTGTGACTTCCGAGTTCTGTCAAAGAGGGGCAACTGTAGACACCCCATTTTTGACCGACCTTAAGACTCAGACGTCACCGATTGAGCGCTCAGTGATGTTGCATATTGTGCTCGTTCAGAAGTCTCAGAGTCGCGGCCGTGCGCCCTGCCTCTGGACTTCCGAACTTTCTTCTGTGCCTTGCCTCGGTTTGCGAACCGGACTCGGTTTTCTCTGTTTTCTTTCCTGAGGGGAGGGAGAGGTCCCGTAGACCATCTCTTAGTGGCCGTGGGCTACATTTCGTGGCCGTAGGCCATTTTGCCCATTTCGGAGCCCGGTCCCCGGTTTTCGGAGCCGTCAGGCCGTGTGCCTCGGTTCGGGACCACCCAACCATCTCCGATTCCTCCGGTTTTTGGCATGCATCTCATTTACTCCCTTTCGAGGGACACTGGGGTCTTAGATACCCACTTCGTGGCCAAACACCACTTTCGGTGCTTAACGGCCGGTTTTCGGGACCCGAACTGCGTGTTTTGGTCCCCGAGCTTTCGTTTTGCATCGGTTTTCGTTCATTTTTGGCAGGTACCTCTGTTTTATCATAAAGAGGGACACTGGGGTCTTAGATACCCACTTCGTGGCCGAATACCACTTTCGGTGCTTAACAGCCTATTTTCGGGACCTCAAACTGCGTATTTTGGTCCCCGAGCATTCGTTTTGCATCGGTTTTCGTTCATTTTTGGCAGGTACCTCTGTTTCATCATAAGGAAGGTCACTGGAGGGTGGGAGGCTAGTAATTGTCCAAGCAACCTGTTATGCTCTTCTGGCGCCCCCCGGCGCCCGTTTTTCTCACTTCCGGGCCAATGTTGACCACCCTAGGGCCATTTTCTTCGAGCCAAAACCACATATTTGTGTTGTACACACATGGGAGGACCCTAATATGCTATGGCCGGCCAGTAACTCCTTCTCTCACTTTTGAACCCCTTTGAAAAGTGGGTTGTTCTCTCTCCTGTTTTACATTTCCAATTTTGAACTATAGGGTTGTGTTGAGGAGCCTTGGAGGACCCTAATGTGCCATGGCCGGCCACTAATTTTTTGGGCCATTTTTACCCTTGGCCGGCCGGCCATAGGGGATGGCTGGCCGGCCACCTGCAACAAAAATGCCTGGCCGGCCTTGTTCTTTGGTCCTGGTACTTTCCAGCTATATATCTGCTTTTCCTCAAAATATCTGTACCCGGGGGACCCTCTTGGAGGGAAATAAAGGCTCATTTCCCTCCACTTTTGCAAGGACTCCTCTCTCCTCTCTTGTCAAAATTAGTGTCCTCCCAACTCAAGAGAAGAAGCTACAAGCTTTGATTGGGGCATACATATACATACAACTCCATTTTTCAAGTTTTGGCCTCATTTGTTCATCATCTCCTAGCACCACCAACACAATTCATTTCCAGCAGCAAGGAGGAGTTCTTGGGGGGTTTAGAAGCAACTTTCATCAAGCAAAGAGGTAGCAAAAGTCTTGTCTTCAAGGGTAAATCTCAAACCCCTCTTTTGTACCATTTTCTTGCTTCCTTTCTTAACCCTATTTCCATATTGTGTTGAGCTTCAGCCCCTAGTTAAAGTGGTCCCCTTTTGAGCTCATTTTGATCTTTGATTAAGGGCTCAACCCTGTTTGAGCCCTCTATGGCACACTTGCTTCAATAGCATCTTCTATGTCAATATTTTGCATTGAATATTTGGCCTATGTGTGATCTGAGTTGGAGCATCTCATGAACTGATATTGTGCTTATTTTGAGCCCCTATTCAATGTTGAAGAAGGGCTCAACCTTGTTTTCATGCTCCATGTGCCACTTGCTTTGAATCCATGTTTTACCCTTGTTTTTGCATGAAATATTGGCTTATGAGTGATCTGATTTAGAGCATTACATAAACTGTGAGTGGGCCAATTTTGAGCCCCTCTTCAACATTGAAGAAGGGCTCAACCCTGTTTGGCCTCTCTATCATGCACTTGCTTCACAATTCCTTCAATTTACCGTAAACTTGCATGATTTATTTGACTTACATGCAGTCTGTTTTGGAACATTCCATGAACTGTGAGTGAGCTTATTTTGTGTCCCTCTACGATATTGTAGAGGGGATAAATCTTGTTTGGGGTCTCCATATTATACTTGCCTTTATATCTCTCTTTGACCCCATTTTGCATGCCTTTTTGAGCTTACCTAGCTTCTGTTTTCGGCCATCATCAGTACTGAAAATATCCATATTTTAGCCTTCTTGTCATATCTCATTGAGGGTCTTTGTTGTTTTGATGAATGTTTGGGGTACTTCATGTTATAGCCTTATATATCCTCATTCTTGCATAGCATTTTTAGCATGGCTGCATACTGATTTGGGGGTTATCATCTACTGTAAATGTGCATATTTTTAGTCCCTCATCAGTGTTGTAGAAGGGTACTTTTCCATTTGAGCATCGCATGTATCACTTGCTTCAATACCCCTCTCTTGGCTCGTATTTTTGCATGCTATTGTTGCCCTATCCATGCTTGCTATTTAGCCCTTTTTGTGACTGAAAAATGCTATTTTGAGGGCTGCCTTGCTACTGTTTTGCATGTCATGTACCAATTATGCATGTTTAGTATGGCTATAGGCCATTCCGGGTGCTTATTATCGCATTTCGGGACCATTCCGGGCATTCGGTGTCATTTCCCCGCCTTTTGGGACTGTTTTGCATCATTTGTAAGTGTTGAACTTCATTTGCATGCTCGCATATCATTTCCATGTCATTTTGCATTCCGTATGCATCGCCTCGGTTTGCGCGCCTGTGGGCACGCATTTCGAGGCACCTCATTTTTTATCTAACGGCCTCTCATGTGAGTGTGGCTGAGGTCCACTCGTGTTAGTGTAAGTCCAATTGCATTGTGTGTGCCATTTTATGCCTTAGGATCATCGCCTCGGTTTGCGTGCCCGCGTGCACGCATTCCGAGGCACTTCATTTTCATAGCATTGAGCATGCTAGGATTGTATATTAGCTGCATTTCATGCATACCATACATATTACATCATGTTCGGGATAGGAGTTAGCCCGGGCACGGGAAACGAGACGCGTTCCGTACTCCGAGTGACGGAACGGGTCTCAATTCCCAAGTCACCAACACTCCGGATTACCCATGATGGAGTTAGGTTTTGTTGTAGCATTCATCTGCATTGCACCCTATATTGAGTTGTGCAAATCCGATTCCTCGGCCATCATGCATCGATATGCGTGATTGGTGGCACGAGGGTCGAGGCATGCATATATCTGTGAAATACATTGCTATGCCCTTTTCCTGCTCTCTGTTGCAGCAAAATGAGGAATCAGCAACTTTTCGGAGTCTGGCGCGCATTTCGAGGAACATTGCAAACAGAGGCTAATTGGGGCATCCCAGTGGATTTCCGAGCAAGGCAGGCCAGCATACATCATTTCATTATCCGGAACGAAGCAACGCAGCCCCTGGCTTGCAAGCCAATTTTACAGCTTTCTTAGCATTAATTTGTTAATTAATTAGAAATTTGTATATTATTCGGACTGTAGTATTTCGGACTGTAATATTCTTTCATTTCGGACTGTATTATTTATTCGGACCCTCTGCGCGAGGGCAAAACTGTAATAAGTGTGGGTGAGTGTGATGTATGTCTTCCAACCCCCATTTCTTTCTTCCCTTTTATTTACCCGCTTATGATGGTTAGATTAGGGCATATTTCAATTAGCATACAGTATGACAGCATGTTTGCATCATTCATCTGTTTTGCACGCACCGGGCTCGGCGCATCATACAAACTGCATTTGTATTTCAAATCCAAATTGAATACGTGTTAGTTGCAGCATTCCACATGCCATGTTTAGAATAGCCGAGCCTACTATAGTTTGCATCTTTGCATGCGTTGCATTAGGCAATTCTGTATAATTAGGATCATGCATTGATTTCTAATCAGTTTTCTGTTTTGGCTTGGAGTACTCGGTGAGTTTTATGCTTTAGCATCCTTGCATGCGTGTGAGTGACTGCCATGATAGCATGCTTACCATGAGGCTATGTGCTTATGTGATATAACTGCCTTGAATGCCTGTGGGTGGAGGTTGAGTTACTTGAATTGGGACAATGCGTTGACTGTTTGTTTTAAGCCCACTAGATAGTGGCAAAATCATGTTTTCTAAGCCCACCTGAGGGTGGCAAATCCGCGTCTTAGCCTACCTGCGGGTAGCACCATCAAACCATTTTCAAACAAACAAACATGAAATGTTTCGTTCCAATTCAGGCGGCTCAGTCTATACTTATTTGCTGCAAGCATCACATAGTAACCTAGGCTAATAACCGGGGTAAGAGCATACAAGGTTTTCAAATAAGATATCATGGTTAGTAGAGGCCGGTCTTTGACCGGGCGAGCGGGGGTGCTCACGAAGTGACCTTCCCCAATCGTACCCAAGTTCCCGAGCCGAGGCAACTTTGGTGATGATGGACACGTGGCCTTTGGCACCGAGTCAGGGTTTCCTAAATTTCCCAAAAATAAAATATTTAGGTGGCGACTCTGTATCTGGCAAAGCAGTCCATGTTTGGCACTTCTTTCAAAAAATCTGTTTTCCAAAACGATTTGCCAGATTTGGACTCTTTGGTTCAAGATTAAGAACCGTGACAACAAGTCGAGTCCGAGCTGTAGCGAGGTCCCCCCGCGGGCTTGTCTACACTCAGCCACACTCACATCAGTGGCCATCGATGAAAATGAGACAACCGAAACACATGCAAATATGCACGAATGAAATGGACCGATCCTAAGGCATAACATGCAACTCTAACTAAGCATGGCAAAGGATGAAACATGGCATAGAATGGGACATGATACAGCTCTGAAATGGCATAAAAGATGGTCCCGAAACATGCAAATATGGCACACAATGCAAGCTAGGGGGCCCGGGTACCGAAACTAGTGAAGTGCATTACTCTAGAGGTACCCAAAGCAATGCACCAATGGAAAAACCAACCCCAAATAGACCCTAGGCAGGTCTGAAACAGTGGGGAAATGGCCTAAAATGATGGCTCGGAATGCAAAGAAATGGAGCTCATTCAATGGTCGGTAAATGAGGCATACAAGCCCGACTCTCAAACGCATTTAAAGAGTACAAAACATGGCAATATGGCATTCAAAAAAGCTCTGAAATATGATGTATAATGGCCCCAAAACAAGGAAATACCTCAGTATATGCATGTAATGGACCCCGAAACTCAAAGCTAAGCAAGTGTATTGAACCACAAGCATGCAAAACAAACACCATTCGACCATGAGACCCAAAAATAGAGCTAGGGCAGTCCAAAATATGCATAAGATCAGTTTAAGGCATGGCCAAAAGGTGCTAACATGAAGGGCCAAAACAACATGCAACATAGGCTAGTAAGCATGGTTTTCACTACATGTATATGAAGCACAAGAGTGGTCACAAAACCAGCCAAAAAAAGAAGTATTCCATGCCAAAATATGCCCAAATAACCACTAAAAATCAGTCAATGCATGCAAGAATGATGGGCTCCTTTGAAAGGCCAATAAGGGGGTTGTTCTACACATGCATGATGGACACACACAATGGCAAAACCACCTCTGGAAAGAGGTTTTGAGGGTCCTAAAGCTCACTAAAAAGAGCCTGAAATGGGTCTAGGAAACATGCAAATAAAGGCCCCTTTGAAAGGCCTTGAATGGGATTGTTCTACACATGCATCAAAGACACAAAATATGGCCAAAAGGGCTCTGGACAGAGTCAAGGCAGACCTTGAAACTCACAAATAATGGCTTGAAACAAGACTTCTCAACATGAAAAATGGAGCTCCTTTGGAAGGCCAACAAAGCTAGTAAAGAGAACAAGGGGTGAGAGGGTCACCCCTCTCTGATTTTAGGGCTCAAAAACACATCTAAGTCACTGAAAATCCACTGGATTTCAGTGGCTAAAAGGCCAAACTAAGGCCAATGCAAATGCTCAAATGCATGGCTCAAAGCATGAGGAAATGAAGCATGAAATGGGGTAGATGACCCCAAACAAAAAAGAGTCCTTAAACAAAAATGTTTAGAAGATCAAAATAAGACTTTTTCTAGTTTATGTCGAAACCCAAAAATGCTTGCAAATAGAGTTAAGTTATGAAGCAAAATAATGCAAAAATGGGGAAAATGATGACTTACCTTTGTAGCACAGCAATGCAGCAAGTTCTGGACTAAGAAGGTGAGCCTTCAACCTCTGAAAAACAGCTCCAAGGTGATTGAATGGATGGTAGAGGTGGTAGGCTATGAGGTGTAGTGTAAATGGCCAAGAATATTAGGGTTTGGAGCTTGAAGAAGAGAGCTATGGAGGGTGGGGTGTATCTATCTCAGCCAAATGTTTCTAACCCTTGCAAATGGAGAGGGAAGGTTTGTTTTATAGAGGAAGAGAGCCAAGGCTTCTTGGAGAAGCCTCAAGAAAGGGTCAAAGCTTCTCAAAGAAGCTTAACCAAAATGGTCAAGCTTCTCCTTGAAGCTAAGCAAAAGGATCAAATCTTCCTTAAGAAGACAAACAAAGGGGCAAAATCTCAGAGGAAGGGTCAAGTGCTTCACAGCTGGCACAGCCGTGTTGCACTCAGGAGGGCCAAAAAGGAGATGGTTGGCCGACCAGTTCAAGTGGTCAGCCGACCACTTGCCCTGGTCGGCTGACCAGGGTTCAAAAGGGTCAAGGTGCAAAGCTGGTCGGCCATACCAGAAATGTGGCCTCCTAGATGAGTAGAATACAGCTGTATGGTGGGAGACTAGAAAATGTGACCCAGGAGAGAGGAAAACTAGCTTTTTAGCAAGGTTCAAAAAGGTCAAGAAGAAATACTGGTCGGCCTACCCATATTGGTGGCCTCCCAGATGAGCACAACACAATGGTGGTGTGGGAGACCCGAAATTGTGGCTCAAAAGTAAGGAAAACCAGCTTTCTATCAATAAAATTGACTGGAGGAGAGAGAAAATGGTTTCCAAAAGAATTGCTGGTCTCCCACTAGAGTACCATCTTCCAAACAAAGAAAATAGGGTCCATACCAAAAATGAACCCTGACCGATGGAAAACGAGGGTTCGGGGGCCAAAACGCGCGGCCCGGGGCCCTCAAAACAGGCTGTAAAGCACCGGAGGTGGCGTACGACCACGAAGGTGGTCTCCCGAGCCACAGTGTCCCTCTAGAGAGAGGAAACAAGGTGTGTGCCAAAAATCGGAGCAAACGGAGGTAGTTAAGCAGTCCCGAACCGAGGCGCACGGCCGACGGCTCCGAAAACTGAAAATTGGTCTCCAAACGGGAAAAGTGGTCTACGACCACGAAATGTAGCCTACGGCCACTGAGAGATGGTCTACGAGATCTCTCCCTCCCTTCGGGAAGAGAACATAGAGAAAACAGGACCTGGTTTGCAAACCGAGGCAAAACACAAAAGAGCCCCGAAGTCCGGAGGCAAGGCTCGTAGCCGAGACTCTGAAACCTCAGAACGAGCACAATATGCACTATCACCGAGTGCTCAATCGGTGACGTCTGAGTCTTAAGGTCGGTCAAAAATGGGGTGTCTACAGCTCCCCGGATCAACGAATACGCGCTCAACGGTGAATCGGTTTACGCGTAACTCGATTACCAAGGGATCGATGTGGGGAAGTGTCACTTTGGCCAAATCTGAATCATCGAAAGCAATGCTCGCAGCTTCATGGGGCCGTTTAGTCGGAGTGAGTTGATTTTGAGGGTCAAGATTCGATTGAATTGTATGCACCGCGGATGACATTGGCAGGCTGTATATTATGTCGATCACGCCAAGTGGAGGTGAATCCTGTTGTAAGGCTATTGCTTTGGTTAAGTTGCCTTTTCGGACGTACTGTTGTAGCCGACCATCTTGTACCAATTCCTCCAGGTGATCCTTCAATGCATAACAACTCTCAGTATCATGGCCGTGATCCTTGTGATACTCGCACCGTCTATCCCGTCTTCTCGTGTCAGGAGGTCCCACCATTTTGGACGGCCATTTGAAGAACGGAAGGTGTTGGACTTTGGACATAACTGTGCTGATCAGCTCTGACAACTCCGTATATTTCTTGTCTGTGCACCTTGTGTGCCTACTATCGACTTACAATTGTTCATTTGCTCGATGGGAGCATTGGTCGCTTGATCGGCGAGAATCCTATCTCTTGTCTCGTTTAGCCCGATGCCATGGTTCAGGGCTCTGAGGTGGTACAGAATTTAACGACTGAGCAATTTCAGAAGGGGCCGTCTTGTTGGCGATGTTTCCGGCTTTAACCCGCAAGGCATCATTTTCCACTTTGCAGTATTCCTCAACTTTCTTCATCAATGACCAAACTGTTTTGGGGGGTCTTCTAGTTAAGGAACTGCGGATAACACTATTAGGATGCAAACCCATTTTAAAGGCGGTAATGGCCATGGAGTCGTTGCAAGCATCATCGACAAGATTAAAGCATTCCCAATAGCGCGCCGAATACGCTTGTAAGGTTTCTCCTAGCTGGATCTGCATTGCCCAGAGAGAGTCGGCTTGCTTCGGCTGGACCTCATTGGTGATAAATCTTGCCTTGAAGGATTTCTGTAGTTGATAGAAACTCTTAATCGACACCGGCTCCAACTTATAATACCATTTGACGGCCAATGGCCCCAAACTATTCGGAAATATTTTGCACATGAGAGCCTCGTCGTCTGCATGCAGTGTCATGGCTTGCTTATAATGACGGATATGTTCAGTGGAGTCCGATTTCCCGTCGTACAGGGTGAACAACGGGACTTTGAACTTCTTGGGTAGCGCTGCCTTTGCGATCCGTCGCATGAAGGGATCGTGCTGGTCTTCTTCGTCCGAACCATTTTGTCTTCGCTTATGCCTTACACGTGGACTCTCTTCAGAGGAACTGGTAGTTTTGAGTCGTTCCTTCTTTTTTGGCTCTGGGGATAATGAGTCAGAGTCGCTGTCACTATATTGCTTCCGAACTCGAGGTCTTTGACCACCCGCTCTCAGAGGTCGTCCCGGATCTTGGCGTGTAGCTTGATTGGATTTTGCTACTTCCAAGGCCAAGTCCTAACAGAGGCGCTCGTTCTCAGCGATCATGTTTTCCAGCCTCTTTTTTGTTTTGCTTCGCCTGTTCCATGATTGCTTGCATTGTCTCATGTGCTGAGGTCGAGGGCGAGTTCTGGGCAAGTGAGTCGAAGTTCAAGGCACGTCTTGCGGTGATAGTCTCCGGTCCAAGCATGTTTGTTAGAGTGAGGTCGTCTCTCTGTGTGGTCTCGTCAGTGACTATCGGAGGGTCTGCCGTTACGCCCGCCATGGATGTATTTGAGTATTCCCACAGACGGCGCCAATTGTAGGGAAGTGGGTTTGGAAATACTCTTTTGATCCACTGGGACGCTCGAGATCCTCAGCTAACAACCTGAAAAGGAATAAACACTCTGGTCGGGGGTGCCAGAATTAGCACTCCGATAGATAAGTCAGTATATACTCTCTTGATTGCTTGTATCTTAAGTTAAGTGTACTAATTCTCACCTACCTCTCTCTGGATGATATTCTTCGATTTATATCTTTTCTTTCTTGGGCTTTAGGGCTGGGCCCACCTTCAATTCGTTGTATAACTATTTACTCGGCTCTTTTTGTTGCAAGCCGCCCTTCACTCGGCCCCTTACTCAACTGGTTATTTGGCCGAATAGGGTACCTCTGGATTTGTGTATAAGACGGGGCCGAATGCGATATATGAATTTTGACTCTCCAGGTCCAACTATTCGGCCTCTTTACGTCTCCCGATATTCGGCCTCCATAGGTTTAAAACAAGCGCCAAAGCAATGGCGTGAGAAATTTGACAAAGCAATGATGTCAATGGATTCAAAATTAATGAATGTGACAAATGTGTTTATATTAAAAACACAAACAACGGTTATGTTATAGTATGTCTTTATGTGAATGATATGCTCATCATAGGTAATAATAATGACATGATTAAAACTTACAAGAAAATATTGAATAAACATTTTGACATGAAGGATATGAGACTTGCTGATGTAATTCTTGGTATGAAAATTACCAAAACATCAGAGGGTTATGCTTTGTCATAATCTCATTATGTTGAGAAAATACTTGAAAAATTCAACAAAGATGATGATCATCTTGCTAGAACACCTGTGGATGTTAATTTGTTTCTTTCTAAGAATGTACATGAAAGTATTTCTCAATTAGAGTATGCCCAAATTATTGGAAGCTTAATGTACTTGATGAACTGCACTCGCCCAAATATAGCTTATGCAGTAAGTTAATTAAATAGATATATGAGTAATCCAGAAGTAGAACACTGGAAAGCAATGATAAAGGTTCTAAGATATCTCCGATTTACTTGTAATATTGGGCTTAATTATACTAAATATCCAGCAGTACTTGAAAGATACTGTGATGCAAATTGGATCGGATACTAGAGACTCAAAATCCACTAGTGGGCATGTCCTTACTCTTGGTGGGGCAGTTGTATCTTGGAAATCTTCCAAACAGACTTGCATTGCTAGGTCTACTATGGAATCAGAATTCATAAATTTAGATAAAGCTGGGGAAGAGACAGAATGGCTTCACCACTTCCTTGAAGATATTCCAATGTGGCAAAAATCAGTGCCTGCTATTTGCAAACATTGTGACAGTCAATTAGCAATAGGTATAGCATATAGTCATATGTATAACGATAAGTCGCGACACATTCGTCGTCAACATAACACCGTAAGACAACTACTCTCTAATTGAATTATTTCCACTGAATATGTGAAGTCTAAAGACAACATAACAATCCACTAACCAAAGGATTAGCAAGAAAGTTAGTTGAGAATTCATCGAGGGAAATGGGACTTGAGCCTATTAAATAAGAGTTGCCACAACGACAACCCAACCTAGTTGACTGGAGATCCTAAAATCTAGTTTCAAAAAGACAACCGAGTTGTGTATGACTCACAAGGATCACTTAGGAGTCAAACTCCTACCCATTTCTATGATGAAATAGTGATATCTGTAGCGTTTTAGGTTAAGTAAAACTTTTAATGATTCTTATATCTAGGAATACGTGATGGAGTATGGCAAGATACTTTTCATAAGAATCCTCGTTTGGGAACAGGCTAATTTAGTAACTTTTTGGCTATTTGGTTAAAATATGAGCTAAAAAAAACTAGTATGTTTGGGATGACTTTTTGGCTTTTTACGAAAAGATGTGCAAAAAGTAGAGAGAAAAGAGAATCTTTGACTTTTTGGTATGGGTTGTTGGCTTTTTGGCCTTTTTAGTAACTTTTTGGCTAAACAGGTTGGTTCCCAAACGAGGCCTAAGTATGAACTGGGCTGGTTCTATGAGATTTGTGAAGGGCTACAATTCTCTAGAGCACTCACGAAAGACCAGGTTGTTTAGGGCCAAAATGAACACAATAGTGAGAACTAAACTGTGTCTGATAATAAACTATGTGGGTTCTATTGTCTTGGTTTACACAAATGGCTGAACAGTTCAAGACATCATGTTCACTGGTTAGTTAGTAAATTCGATAGTGTCTCACAAGGGAAGGTTCAAAGCAAAAAGCTACTTATCCTTTGCAGGATATTTCCAATTTCTATATTCTCTGTAATTAGATCATGTTGTTGTATTTTCTCTCTGTCAAATTCCATTCATGTGGGGGATTGTTGGAATTTATGATTTTATAGGCTTATTTTTGGCCAACTTTGAGCCCAAAATTTGAGTGGGGCCCACATGTCTTTTGGGGTGGGTCCAAGAGGTGATGTGTTCCTTGCCGCATGGCAAATCACACGGTGAAGATGGTTCAACAAAAAGATTTACGAGTCAATGGGAAGTTGACGTCGTTTTCGAGTTCGTGGAATGGACTATTAAAGAAGTAAAATGTGGGTTTCCTTGTAATGGTTATCCCACATTGGAAACTTAAGAAAACTTATGTATGTATATAAGTTCTAGGTGGCAACACTTGGGTTGGGCCCTAAGAGGCACCCCAAGTTTGTAGAAGGGAGGAGTTATGGACAAATTGAACATTGGCTTAAACCGCCACACACGCGCGCGCATCGCCTTTCGTCCCTCAGGCCGAGCCGTGCTGGGTTGTGGGTCGGTTCTAATATTAATTTTTTGAACAAAATTTATTTGAATTTTTCCAAAAATTCTTACAGAAAATTATTTAAATTTCTGAACAAAATTAATTTAATTTTTTCTATCCAAAACTGTGTCTCATCTGGTCCAATTTCTAATAATTTAAACTTTTCTAAACAGTTTGAAAATTGCCCAGTAGTTTCAAACAGGTTTAAAACTACCCAACAGCTTCCAACATATTCAAAACTGTCAGCAGATCTGTTCATTTGAATTCTACACCTATTGACTTCAATATGCACCTGTTCGGCGTGTCCAAACAACCACCAATATGCCTATAAAAGTAGACTTGTTCTAGCAGATTGGGACATCCTAAAAAGTCTGAAATTCTCTTGCTTTCGTTCTGGTTTTGCTCTCTTGCATAAATTCTCCTCATATTAGTTTTGGGAAAATTTTGAGAGTATAGATCATAGGTTCTAGTTCGCCAAAACAAATTGTTTTTAGTGCTAATACAATCTGTGTATATCATTGTATCCTAAGAGATAGATGCCATTCATCTGTAAGCACCGAAGCGGGGCGAATCTTTCTTAAGGACAGAGTGTCACACACTCGACTTGATCTTATTTTGTACTTATTCATATCGATAAATAAATTTCTCTAAGTAATTTATTTTATTTGTTTGATTTGATTTCACTTTATTTATTTTACATAGTAGATTGTTCCAACACAATGTCTGCGTAATTTATTTTTATCTACTCCACAGTTCAGTAATGTTCCCTTTTAACTTTTAAGTTTATCATAAAGCAACAAATTAGATTCTTTTACAATACTCAAATGTTTTGTGTCAAACTTATTCTAACAAGCAAGAGTCATTATGTCAGTAAGTTTAAGTATTGTACTCTTCATATAGAAATATGAGATCTCACGTACAACAACAAACACTAAATAGTAAAGATAAACTTATAATACAACAACAAAGCATATGACTGGAGGCATGTAAATTTTGTTTAGTTGGCAAAAACTAAACTTTCAATGACTGCACCTCTTTTAGTTGCAAAAACCTTAACATTTAGCAACTAAAAATATATTAATTGTTATCTTTAGTCGCTAAATGAATTTTTTTTTTTTTAGTGGCCACATTCTCCACAAGGCCATCTTATCTCTTCTTTCTCCGAGCTCTTATTTTGTTAAAACTCCCATAAAAATCATATTCTGACTTTTATCTGGAATCCAACAATTTGAATAGGGATACAAAAGACAAAAGAATAGTAAATTTTGTTAAATAATTGACATTCAGTAATTGTAATGTAATTTTATGACCACATAAGACAATTTTTTGGTCATATATATACATCGGGAAATTCTCTGGTGTGTGCGTATGCAACCTATTTCAAAATGTGCAATTTTATCACAAAAATGGTGTGATTTTGCTAAAGGCCCTATCATGTTAGCTCCTATCCTAAGCTGCTATGGAATAATATCACTCCCGCAAAAGTTCAATTTCTAAGTTGGCTAGCTTGGAAAGGGAGAATAAAAACTAAGGTATTCCTTCAAAAAATTGGGTTTATTGATACTAATGCAGATACTACTTGTGTTCTGCGTAATGCTGATGCTGAAGATGTGAATCACCTATTGTTAAGTTATAAACCTATATGTGTCTACGGTTGGAAATATTAAAGTGGAGGAGTATTCAGTGGGCAATGCCAAACTCAGTAGAGGGAGTTCTACAATGGTGGTTTGGATATAAATGGAAGAATTTTGATAAAAAGATTTAGAGAGCTATCCCACTGACAATTTTATGGTCCATATGGAAGCAGGGAACTGATTGTGTTTTCAATTGGATAAGGAAGAGTTATGCAAACTTGTTAAAACAAGAAGGGTAAAATATGCAAATAGTACCTCTTGTGAGTTACATTTTACCTAAAAAGCAATTCTTGTTTAAGAAAATTATGTAAATAGTCCCTATAGTTTACACGATGTGTTAATTTAGTCTATGTAGTTTCAATTTGCTCAATTTTGCCTCTTAATTTAATGGATTATGTTATTTTAATCCAATAAATAATGGTTGTTAAGTTAATTTAACGGAAGGTCAAACAATGTATCAATTTGGTCCCTGTACTTTACACGATGTGTCAATTTGGTCCCTGTAGTTTCAATTTTCTCAATTTTGATAGGGACTAAATTGACACATTGTGGAAAATATATGGACCAAATTGACATATTGTTTGACTTTCCGTTAAATTAACTTAACAACTGTTATTTATTGGACTAAAATGACACAATTCGTTAAATTAAGGGGCAAAATCGAGCAAATTGAAACTACAGGGACCAAATTGACACATCGTGTAAACTATAGGGACTATTTACATAATTTTCTCAAACAAGAATTGCTTTTTAGGTAAAATGTAACTCACAAGAGGTGTGCTATTCAATAACTGATCTCATATCAAATTTAAACCAAGTTAGACTGTATCTAGGAGGAAGGGGAGTTGTTTGATTTAGTGAAGATGTACCACTGTTTCTATGAAACACGGATACGGGTACTATTGCTAGTACTGATATGATATGGATATGTTGATATGGTAAATCTAAAAAAGTAGGGTAAATTACCATTAAAAGTCCTATTAATAAATTTATCAAGGTTTGACATTATCAATCTTTCTTGTTTTTATGAATAAATTTATACTGATAAATTTATCGGTTAGGATCTGTGGATAAATAAGTGTAATTAATAGAACTGAGTAGTAAATGTCTCAAAAAAGTACAGTATGGGTACGGCTTGGGTTTGGTACGTTTGTAGAAAATATTTATTTTTAATTTGGAGTAATACAAAAATTGAGTAAATAATTTAATTTGTTAAGATCTAACCTACAATTAATATTTAATGTCAAAAGTAAAAGTATAAACCAAAATTCAATATCATTATATTAAGTAACTGACAAATCGTAACTTAATTTTCAAATCATATTAAATATAAAATTAAAAATAAAAAAAATTAGTGAAAGAAATTTTATCTTTATAGTAGGAGAAAAAATTATTTTGATTGAAATATGATACAGATTGGTATATATTAGGGGTTGTGTGGGATGAACTATATAAATATACTTTTTAACTTTTTAACGAAAAAAGTAGAGAAAAAAATAATGATTGTTTGAGATAACTTTTTAATTTTTTTACTAAAAAATATGTATTAAAATATTGTATAAAATACTAAAATTACTATATTACCCTTATCAGTACTGACATGCGTACCGTGCATGTTAGTACGGTTGCCTTTTTTCCTTTACAAAATTGTGGTAAACAGCCGGGTTTGTTTGACTTTTCTTTTCTTTTCTTTTTTTTATATATTTTCCTGTTTTTTGTTCCCAACGAATGATATTTATGTCTTTTTGTCCTCTGGCTATGTTTTTTTTTTTTTTTTTTTTTTTTTTTTTTTTTTGTGAATAATGTTAACTTTTTGACTTTTTCAATGTTTTTTTTTGATTTTTTGTCTTTTGTAGGATCCCAAACACCCACTAGAGGTACATCTGGATATACCAGAAATTAAGAAATAAAATTGAGTATGTGTTTCATGTACCCAATATGATACTCTTTGCACTATTTTTATTTATTGATGTATGACAATTACTTGTATCTTTATTCCCATCAATAAATTCTCTTTTTATTGATAAACAAAATATACTCCCTCCGTCCCGAAATAATGGTCCCTTTTGGGGAATCCAACTTTTTTTGGTAGTACAATCATTGTATTTGAAAAAAGTTGATTTTCCAAAATGACCCTTTTGATAGTACATTTTTTGAGAATATCAATGCATAATTGTACTTTTTATATTATTTATTAATTTAAAAGAAGGGCAAAATAGGAAATTTATATTATTTTTGTACTTGATTTTAGAAGAGGGACTAATATTTTGGGACAATGAAAAATGGAATAAGGGACTAATATTTTGGGACGGAGGGAGTATAAATAATTTGCATAGAGAATGGGGTTTCTCATATTAAAATAATGTGTTTATTAAAAGATATTTAATTATAAAAATATTACAGATATATCATTCTGATGAAGAGTTCTGTACAAAATATCCGTAATGCACTGTATTTGATTTTAATTTTCTGGATTCAATTTTTTGGAAATTGAGTTTTTTTTTTAGTGAATATTTTTAAAATTTTAAGAAATTTTTTTACTAGATGCACCTTACTTAGATGTATCTAAAAAGTAAAATATTTGTAAAAAATAATAAATAAACAAAAAAACAAAAAAAGTACTGAATTCTCATATATATATTTATATTGTATTTTTGGTATTTAGTTAATTTTCTAAAGTTTTTTTTATAAATATTATACTTTTTAAGTATATTTATGTTAGATATATCTAAAATTAAAAATAAAATTGTTTAAAATATTAAAAAAATTTAATAAAAACAAAAAAATAAAAAATTTTAATTTTCTAAAAAGTGAATCTTGAAAATTCAAATCAAACTCTATTATATTGACCAATAACTCTTGTCTTGTCTTATCAATCTTTAGTAACTATTTTTTTTTTTTCCGTTTTTTTTTTCTTTTTTTTTCTTTTAATTTTGTTGAACTTTTCACATAACATTGTTTTGTCACGAGTATGATCAAAAAATCTTAAACCTACTTTTAAAATTACAGAAGTGGTAAATGAGAAGATTAGGCATGGTCAATTGCATATATCACACTTATTAAGTGTGCAATATTGGATTTATGTTTGAATCAACAACATAGGTTAATTTCAAAATTAACAGTCATAGCCGCCAAAAAAATTTAAATACTTCCCTAGTTAATAAGTAGATTAAATTATTGAACTGGACCTTTGCTCCTCAAGCATGCTAATATTTCTCCAATTAATAAATATTTCTTTTTGATAACTCGTTATTCGATTTATTGAACCGATTAATTTGGGAGCCAATCCCATACTATTAAAAAAGTATTTTTTGTGACCGCTACAAACCGTCGCAAATAATAGAAATACAGTCGTAAAAGGCTTTGCGACGGGTCATGCGACGGCAAATGAGGGTCGTGAATGTGGAGGTGACAAATACTTTTTGCGACAACAAAGCAACGGTCGCAAATTAATTGCGACCGCCTAAACTATTTATGACGACCGCCATTTCGCCGTCATAAATAACAACGAAAAAAATGCTAATGTGTTTTTTGGTGACCATCTTATTACCGTCGCAAATAGTTTTCAATGACATTTGTTGCAAATAATTATTTATTATAAAAATTATATATGCATTTGTTACAACAAAAATATCAATTGCATGCACTTAACAATTTTAAAAAAAAAAATTATAAAAAATTACATAAAATTAACAAATTAATTTAAACATGTAACAAAAACATCTATCTCATATATATATATACCCATAAAAGTTACCAACCCCAGATGCATCTTATAAAGGTAAAAAATTCTACTACTACAACAATTTTTTATATATTGTGACTAAAATGAATCTGAAAAAGAAAAAAAGAAAAATTAGAGATCAGAAGTTTGGTGACCCAACAACCTTATCAACACACAATGTTCACAAAATCTCCTTGTGTTTTTTGGATAGCATTTTTAACCTTGATGAGTTCTTGCATTTCAAGGAACTCCAATTTCCTCCTCTTTCTGAAACAGAATCTTCAGATGGCAAGGCTACGACACCAACAATCGACAAACTCATCTGGAAGTGAAGACAATGTAGCCCCAATGATTTCCTCTGGCTTTAACTTTCCAGAAACAGTGAAGGCTTTGTGTACAGTATCAAAACAAGAAAAAAGTCAAATGCAGTCCAAGTTATAGATTAAAACAAACTGGTGTGGCTTCCAATTTTGATTACAAAAATTAGAACTAAAGAGGCCTTTAAAATACTTGGAGAGAATCAAAAGTAAAGATGGTATTGAGTGATTGAGAGATAAATCCAACCAATCACGGAGCTAAAGAAAGAAATTATACACTTACATTAAACTTCTGAACCAAATATGTTAATTTATCAAAAACACTGTAAATGTAGCTAGGATGTAAAATTGACAGAGAGAGAGAGAGAGAGAGAGAGAGAGAGAGAGAGAGAGAGAGATTCATGTGTAGTTGATGTCAAGCAGCTTCCTATACCAAATATTCTCCATCACACAAAAATACCTTTCTAATATTACAAAAAAAGATAAGAATGTTTAGCCATATCCTGATGTCCTTGGATTTGGGAATTAAGATATATCCTATAATTATATGCATATCAACACCCAACCCACATCCAATTCCATTTAATATAGATGTTCTTGAGCATCTTAAAAGCCCTCCTCAAGCTAAATTTACGAAACTGCTTTTGTTATGGAGAGACACTGGGTAGACTGCTTTAATCAATGTGTCAATTAGAATGCTATCTTCATGAATTTTATCTCAATATTAAATTACAACAGCATGTCATGCTCTTAGGCGTCAGTCAAGGATTTCTTCATAAATATGTGCAACTAATTTTTTTGTGAAAAAGCATAAAATGAAAGCACAAAATTCTACTTATACCAAAAAAGTATATAGTACCTTTTTATGGAATAAGTATATCAAAGATCACAAACCTTGTATGTGTCCAAGGGCATTGCTATATGACTCTTTTTTTGCTTGTTGTCAATTGTAGTCTTGAATTATGATTGGTATCATTCGCTATCAGAAGAACCTTAGCCCTTGTCCCATTTTTGGCAACACAAAATCAAGATTAATGAAAGAAAACCTACAAAGATATAATGTTTGAGGGACAACAAGGCAATGAACATATGAGATACAATTTACAAAGACCAATATGAATAGGATAGTGTTTTGGCCTTGCATGGGTCAATTCTCTTATCAAACGTGCTTCTGAAAGTAAAACTAAAACTTGTGCATTTTCTAATGGTTGGCAAGAAAAATAGGTTAAACTAATCACATTCTAGGTTCTAATTTGAGAAATCCATATAAAATTTGTAAGCTCTAAAAGCTCGCCTCATCAAAATGGCTACAGGGGTAAGTAGTAAACACATGCCCATTTCAATTTCACATATCACATGAATCCATATAGTGCATTTATTCAAAAATTATTTATTTATTTATTCAAAACACAAAGTCTATGCTATCTGAACATTTCAAATTACTAGTTTATATCATTAAAGGTTTAGAGAACTGACCTGCCCATAATTTAATACCCCATGAGATGGGCTTAACTCAATGTTCCTGAAACATTGTAATTTACCTTTAGTAAAGCTTTGCCCTTGTGAAAATTTCATGATATACATATAATCAGTAGGCGTAAGTGCAAATCCAAGGCTGTCCTAGTCTACGTCAGCTAATTCATATAATAAATCACTGTCACAAAGAAAGAAGCCTTGTCAATATATGAAATCAGCAAAAATGAAAGGTTTAAATCAACGTTAATAGCAAGTAAACTGGTACCACTTTACTTCAAAGTTAATGCAAGTGGAGTGGTAACCACTTTATCAAAACATCTAAGATGCAACCATTCAAATATACTTTGAGATAATTAGTGATAGCAGTCATAATATCAACATATGTATATATATATATATGCATATCAATAACAAGCCCACAATGGCCATCTTTACCACAGTCATAATCATATGATAAAGCGTTTGATTCCGTTAATTGGGACTTCCTATTTTCCATGCTCTCCAATTTTGGGTTTGGTGATAAATGGATCAAATGGATCAAAGCTTGTGTGTCTTTTGCTAGGATTTCAGTTCTGGTCAATGGTTCACCAACCTCTAAATTCCATCCACAAAGGGGTTTAAGACAGGGCGATCCTTTGTCACCTTTCCTTTTCAATATAGTAGCTGAGGCCCTTAATATTCTGTTGTCTAAAGCAAAAGAGCTGGGATTTTTAAAAGCAGCTCAGGTGGGACCATCTGGATTTTCTATATCCCATTTACAATTTGCGGATGATACTATCTTGTTTTGTGAAGCCAATTGGGAGGAAGTGGTGAATATCAAAAGAATTTTAAGATGCTTTGAGATACTCTCAGGTTTAAAAATTAATTATCATAAGAGTGTAATCAGTGGTATTGGGGTGGACGAGGGTATGTTGCATAACTTTGCTAGTAGACTTAACTGCCTGCACCATAAATTACCTCTTAAGTACTTAGGGTTTCCCCTGGGAGCAAATCCAGGTTGGAAAAGTACCTGGAAACCTGTTCTTGAGAAGCTCAAGTTAAAACTAGCCTCATGGAAGAAGAGACTACTCTCTTTGCTGGAAGGTTGACCTTAATAAAATCTGTTATGTCCAGTTTACCCACTTACTATCTCTCTCTATTTAAAGTACCTGCTGGAGTGGCTAAGGAGATAGAGAAATTGCAATCCTCTTTCCTATGGGGTGGATCTGATTTAAGAAGAAAGGTGCATTTGGTCAAGTGGGATGTGGTCAAATTAAATAAAAGGTTTGGTGGCCTGGGGGTGAGAAGAATTAATATTATGAATGTTTGCCTTCTTCTAAAATAGTGGTGGCGCTTTGGGACTGAGAATCACTCTCTTTGGAAAGCAGTAATCTGTAACAAGTACAACTTAAGGGGTGGCAGCTGGAATCCTAGTTTGGGTGGTAGTGGCTCTAGAATCTGGTCTGATATTTTAACCTCTGTCCTATCAAACTCAGTGCTGCATAACTTTTATATTAATAATTCCACCATTGTGTTGGGGGATGGTAGAAGGTCTCTATTCTGGTGGGATAAATGGGCAGGAAATGTTTGCCTTAAGGAGGCATTCCCCAGGCTATTCACCTTATCCATTGATAAGATGGGTGTGGTTGATGCCTACTATCAGAGAAGAGTTGGTCTTGTCGATTGGAACATTGGTTTTAGAAGAGCTTTACTGGCTTGGGAGGAAGAAGAGGTGTATAGGTTATATGATTCTGTTTCATGCAATTCCTAACCAGACATATTATCTTGGACTACTGGTCCTTCAAGCTTTTTCACTGTGTCCTCAGCTTACAATTGGTGGGAATCTTCTCTTGGGCATGCTCTGAGCTACACTAATATACTATGGAATAACTGTGCCCCTCCCAAAGCCTAATTTTTTGGATGGTTAGCTTTGCATGGCAAGGTCAAGACTGCCAACTTTCTCTGTAGAATTAGAGTCCTGGATATAAATGTCAATCAAGCTTGTATTTTCTGCCATAACGAAGCTGAATCGGTGAATCATATCCTCCTGTTCTACCCATTTGTTTGGCTGATTTGGTCCAACATTGTATGTTGGTGGGGTCTCAAATGGGTTTTACCTGGTTCTGTGCCAGACCTACTGCACTGGTGGTCTGGCTGCAGGATGAAAAAATTGGAAAAGAAAATCTGGTTGGTTATTCCTCTTGCTGTCCTCTGGTCCATTTGGAAACTCCGAAATGAGTGTGTTTTTAATGGTTCTCAACCTAACCAGGAGGTGCTTTGTGATCTTGTTAAGGTGAGAATATCACTGTGGGTTAAGGCCTCATCACCCTCTTTGGTGTTTTCTGTTAGCGACATTGTTTCAAACCTGCAATAGGTCTTATTCTGCCTCAGACATAGTGGCTGATCTGGTTGTTGTGCTGGTCTGGCTGGTCTGCTTTGCCCTGGGCTGCTTTGCTGTGTTTGGCTCTGTTCTACTTTGCTCTGACTGGTCTGTGCTGGTCTTTTGTGCTGTGCTGGTCTGGTCTGGTCTAGTCTGTGCTGGTCTGGTCTAGTCTGGTCTGTGCTGGTCTGGCTGATCTAGTCTGGTATTTTGCTCTGGTTTTTGCTTTGGCTACTGTTGTGTCTGCATTGATGCTGGTTATTTGTCAGACTTATATGCTGGGCTGCTGGGTTGAATGGGCTGGCTGCTGGGTTGATGAATGGGTGTTACTTCTGGTCTGGGGCATTTGGACTGAGGTCTTGTTTGTTTCCCTGATTTTGAATGAGGATTGGTCTTGTTGGTGGCATGGTCTTGTTGAGTCTGCACTGCTGCACTAATGTTTGGGGGGATGAGTCTGCATTATGTGTGTATGATCTGTTATGTTTGCTCTAACTGTTATATTTGTCATATTTCTGGGATTGTCTTTGTGAGCTGAACATGTTGATGTTCTATCTGTGGCTGCTGGTTTGGTGCTGTTGGTTGCTCTGCTGGTGTGCTATCTTTGAAGCTCTTTGGGTCATTGTGAAATGGTTATGCAGTGCTTTTGTATTGTTGCAATGGGTGTTAGTTCTGGACTGGGGCTTTTGGACTTGTTGGTGGGGCATTTGAATTGTTACAGCAGCATTTGAGTCTGCACTGCTGCACTAATGTTTGGAGGGGTGAATCTGCACTGTGCTCTGTTGCTGGTGCTCTGCTGCACTAATGTAGTTGGTGGCTGTTTTTTTGTTTTCTTTTTTATTTCTTCGGTTGGTTGCTCACCAACTCTGGGGTTGCTAGCAAATGATAGGATGGGCTTTTTTGTGCCAACCTAGTTGGGATGATTCAGCCCATTGTGATGCTTTTGCACTCGCCTTTTTTTATTGATGTATTTTGTCTTGTACTTTGTACCATATTTTACATCAATAAAGCTTCTTTGTTTTGCCGATCAAAAATAATACATATGATGAAGAACCCAAGGCTTCTACAGCATTGAGTCGTTCCTCATGCATGTCTTCTGTTATAAGTGGTGCATCATATAACAAGCATAGAGAACAAGTCAAGATTGTTTCTATTAAAAATTAAAGGGATTAAAAAAAAGTAACTGGAAAATAATCTTAGTCTACTGAAGCTAAAACAACCTGTGTAAATGGAGCATGCATGTTCTGGTTTGATTTTAGAAGCATCATACCCACAACACCAGCTGATCCCATCCTGATACAATTTGAAGGCCTTAAATTAGAAGATATCACAACGTCCTAAGTCTCAGAATTAATCCTCGATACAAAAGTTTCAGGATGACATGAATCATCTGATAGTGAGCCATGCATAGTGAGCACAAAGAGTATGAGTGAATCACATGAATGGGATATAAAAAGGGGCAATAAGTAGAAAGTCCAAAAATTAATCAAATCCTATCATATCTATTTAGTGCAAGAAAGAGTTTATACAAGAAGCTCTTTACCTGCAGTAGGGAAAAAAACAAAATTGTGCATTCCATCAACCTCACTGCCACCATTGGTTGTTTGTACATGATTATTATCATCCTTAATGTCGTTATCACCTTCCATCTTTACATTATCTACATCATGTAATGTCTAAAAACAAGAATCATGACCAGATACAATCAGAGTGGGAAAATATAGCTCACTCAATTAAGATATTAAAAAGAAACCAAAATGAGTAGCATAGGAGTTATTAAGAAGATTAAAGCCATATAGAACATTATATTCACAAATGAAAAGTTGTGCTTAATACAGAAACTAACACAGGTTTTTCTTCTTTGCTAATTATGACCTAATAGGTTTTTCTTCGAGTGTTTCATTGGTTTCAAGCATATAATTGTCCGGTGTGTTCATAATCCTTGTAGAAAAAAAAACACCTAACTGAAGACTCAATGGAAATTGCACGCATACGCATCCTAAATCTTCTCTAGATTTTCCACATGCTTTTCAGGTGTCATGTTTCCCCAAATCTCTTGTATATTCATTGACAAATAAATCTAAGGAAATGCTTGAATCAAATAAATCAAAATTCAAGTCTCTAATCAAAATTCATTGACCTAGTACAACCATATGTATTTATCCACCATCAGAACAACACTCCCTATCTTGTACAAGATTGGTGAGCTCCGCCTCAAGGTTCATAAAATTATCATAATTAAGCTACTTGTGACAACCCTCGCCACTGATTACTGCTAACCTGTGACTAAACATGATAAGTAATTGATCAGACTGAAATTCTAAATTAATTGTATAAGTGTGTTATCTTAATTGCATTCTATCTGTTTGTCGTAGATTGATCTGTTCGTGTTTTTAAGTTTGAACTATAAATTGAAGACCTTATCGGCGGCCGAATCTGAAATTGATTAGTGTTATATGTTAATTAGAATTTATGTGGTTTTATGGTAGATTTAATTTAAATTTGATTTGGAACAATTAAATTAGATTAAATAATGTTAAACTGCATTAGTTCAAGTTATTTACGAAATTGCCACTTAGTGGACAATCCTAGGCCATTGTTTACTCTCCATGTTATGTGTTGGCATCATTTTCATCCATCTTCCTAAGCCAAAACCGAAAAAGGAGAAAGAGAGATAGGAGAAAACTTGAGTTCATCAAAATTTGCTTGGAGAATTAGAAGAATTGAAGGGTAGATTGCATAATTGAGCTTCTAGACTTGGAATTGAGGACCTAAGGTAGGATATTTATCCTTTAGTTTATGAATTCAAGTTGGTTCTTGCATGGTTCATGAGTCATTAGTGTTTAGATTCAAGAATTGGTTTAAAGAGTTGAATTTGAGAGTGAATTCATGCATGCATGTTCATATTCTTGCAATTTGAGGTTGGTTTGCATGAATTCCTTCCATGCATGTGTATAATTTGAATGTAGCCCATGAATTTACGATGTTCTTGAGCTCGAACTTGCATTTTATCATGTCTTAGAGCATAAAAGTTCATGAGAACTTATGCATGTATGAGTTTTGTATTGTTCTTCATGTTCTTGAATTTCGAGTTGAAGTTTGTGTTTAATTGAACTACCTTTGGGCTTTGATTTTGCAAATTGATCTTTGAAACATGTCATATTATGAGTTTTAAAGTGTTTTCCAGAAAATTCGCCCAAAAGAATCGAATTTGATGCTTTAAATGTTGAATTTGAGCTTGGAGGTTCAATCTGGAAATTCCAAATTTTAGACCCACGCTCGAGCGTAAGACTTCACGCTCGAGCATACACTCTGAGTATATGCATCCCGCTCGAGCGGGGAAAGTAACGCTCGAGCATGAAATGCGTGTATCTGTAGACACCCCATTTTTGACCGACCTTAAGACTCAGACGTCACCGATTGAGCGCTCGGTGATGTTGCATATTGTGCTCGTTCAGAAGTCTCAGAGTCGCAGCCGTGAGCCCTGCCTCCGGACTTCCGAACCCTCTTCTGTGCCTTGCCTCGGTTTGCGAACCAGACTCGGTTTTCTCTGTTTCTCCTCCTGAAGGGAGGGAGAGGTCTCGTAGACCATCTCTCAGTGGCCGTGGGCTACATTTCGTGGCCGTAGGCCATTTTGCCCATTTCGGAGCCCGGTTCCCGATTTTCAGAGCCGTCAGGCCGTGCGCCTCGGCTCGGGACCGCCTAACCATCTCCGATTCCTCCGGTTTTTGGCATGCATCTTATTTACTCCCTTTTGAGGGACACTGAGGCCTGAGAAACCCACTTCGTGGCCGAATGCCACTTTCGATGCTTAACAGCCTATTTTCGGGACCCTAAACTGCGTGTTTTGGCCCCCGAGCATTGGTTTTGCATCGATTTTTGTTCATTTTTGGCAGGTACCTCTGTTTTATCACCAGGAAGGTCACTGAAGGGTGGGAGGCTAGCAATTATCTCAGCAATCAGTTATGCTCCTCCGGCGCCCTCCGACGCCCGTTTTTCTCACTTCCGGGCCAATGCTGACCACCCTAGGAGCATTTTCTTCAAGCCCAAACCACATATTTGTGTTGTACACACATGGGAGGACCCTAAAAGTCCATGGCCGGCCAGTAATTGTTATTGACCCTTTTGAACCCCTCTTTAAAATGGCCTATTCTCTCTCCTGTTTTAGAGTTGCTAACTTTGAACCACAGGGTTGTAATAAGGAGACCTGGGAGGACACTTTCCTCCTGTGGCCGGCCATTAATTCAACTTCCCATTTTTGCCCCTTGGCCGGCCGGCCATAGGGGGTGGCCGGCCGGCCACCTGCAACCAAAATACCTAGCCGGCCTTGATCCTCACAATTGGCACTTTACAGCTGTATAACTGTTTTCCCCCAAAAATATCTCTATCCGGGGGAAGACTTGAGGAGGGAAACTTGGTGTCATTTCCCTCCACTTGGCTCCTCCTCTCTTGCCTTTATAACAGCAGCTCCAACACTCTCTCAAGGGTTAGAAAAACTTGCCTCAAGCATACACACTCATATCCATCTCTATCTCTCTCATTTCTCTCAAGTTTGGTGCCATTTCTCCATCACCACCAAGCACCACCACCACCACTCCATTTCCAGCAGCAAGGGGAGCTTTTCAGAGGCTTAGAAGCAACATTCCTCAAGCCAAGAAGTAGAAAAGAAGTGGTCTTCAAGGGTAAGTTCTCATTCCCCTCTTTTGTAGCATTTTCTTGCCTCATTCCTTAGGCCTATTTGTTTACTGTTTTGGGTTCCGACCCTAACTGAAACTAGGCCTTTTTTGAGCCATTCTTCATGTTTGATCAAGGGCTTAACCCTGTTTGAGCCCTCCATTTGGTACTTGCTTCAATACCCCTTGGTATGTCACATTTTTGCATGAGATTTCTAGCCTATGTGTGATCTATTTTCGAGCATAATGTAAACTGTAAGTGGGCCTATTTTGAGCCCCTCTTCAACATTGAAGAAGGGCTCAACCCATTTTGGGCCCCCTATCTTGCACTTGCTTCATAATCCCTCCTATTTACCGTAAATTTGCATGATTTGTTTGGCCTATATGTAAATTGTTTTGGAGTATATCATGAACTGTGAGTAGGCTTATTTTGGGTCCCCCTATAACATTGCAGAAGGGATCACCACTGTTGGGGGCCTCCATGTTGTGCTTGCCATTATACCCCTATTTGGCCCCCATTTTTGCATGCTTTTTTGGCTTACCTAGCTTCTATTTCCGGCCATGATCAGAACTGAAAATGGTCATATTTTGACCTTCTTGGCATGTCTCCTTAAGGGTCCTTTCTTGTTTGATGAATGTTTGGGGTACCTCATGTTATAGCCTCTTGTTATCCTTAATCTTGCATTGCATTTTTAGCATGTTTGCATACTGATTTGAGGCTTGTCATCTACTGTAAATGTTCATATTTTTGGTCCCTCTTCAGTGTTGTAGAAGGGTATTTTTCCATTTGGGCTTTGTATTTACCATCTACTTCAATACCCCTCTCTTGGCCCCTATTTTTGCATGCCATTGTTGCCCTATCTATGCTTGCTGTTTGGCCATATTTTAGACTGGAAAATGCTTGTTTTGGGGCTGCCTTGCTACTGTATTTTCATTCCATGTCCATATTGTGCATGCATTGCATAGCTATAGGCCATTTCGGGTGCCTAAATTCGCATTTCGGGACCATTCCTTGCATTTGGTGTCATTTCGCCATCTTTCGGGACTGTTTTTCCCCATATATCAGTGCTAAAATTCCATTGGCGTGTTTGCATATCATTCTCTATGTCATTTCATGCCTTAATGCCATTGCCTCGGTTTGCGTGCCCGTGTGCACGCATTTCGAGGCACTTCATTTTTATCCGACGGCCTCTTATGTGAGTGTGGCTGAGGCTCTCTCATGTTAGTGTAAGTCCATTTTGCATTCTGTATGCCATTTTAGTCTCATTGCGTATGCCATTGCCCCGGTTTGCGTGCCCGTGTGCACGCATTTCGAGGCACTTCATTTTTTATCCGACGGCCTCCTATGTGAGTGTGGCTGAGGCTCACTCATGTTGGTTTAAGCCCATTATTGCATTACGTATGCCATTTCACCCATAGCATTGTGTATGCCCGGTTGTATAGTACCTCGTATAGCGTGTATGCCATTTCATAGCATTGTGTATGTTAGGGTTGCATATTAGCTGCATTTCATGCATATCATGCATATCGCATCGTGTTCGGGATAGAAGTTAGCCCGGGCACGGGAAACGAGGCACGTTTCGTACTCCGAGCGACGGAACGCGTCTCAATTCCCAAGTCACCGACGCTCCGGATTATCCATGATGGAGTTAGGTTTTGTTGTAGCATTCATGTGCATTCATCCTATATTGAGTTGTGCAATTCGGCTCCTCGGTCATCATGCATCGATATGCGTGATTGGTGGCACGAGGATCGAGGCATGCATATATTTGTGAAATACATTGCTATGCCCCTTTCCTGCTCTCTGTTGCAGCAAAATAGAGAATCAGTAACTTTTCGGAGTCTGGCACGCCTTTCGAGAAACACTGCAAAACAGAGGTTAATTGGGGCATCCCAGTGGATTTCCGCGCAAGGCAGCCCAAACTTGCAGCACTCATTAGAATCAAGGCACCCCCTGGCTTGCATGCCAGTTTACAGTTTTTCTTAGTTAATTTGTTAATTAATTAGGGATCTGTATTATTCGGACTGTAATATTCTTTCATTTGGGACTGTATATTATTTTATTCGGACCCTCTGCGCGAGGGCATAATTGTAATAAGGGTGGGTGAGTGTGATGTATGTCTTCCAACCCCACGTCTTTCTTCCCTTTTATTTACCCGCTTATGATGGTTAGATATAGGGCATATTTCAATTAGCATACAGTATGACAGCATGTTTGCATCATTCATCTGTTTTGCACGCACCGAGCTCGGCGCATCATACAAACTGCATTGTATTTCAATTCCAAATTGAATACGTGTTAGTTGTAGCATTCCATATGCCATGTTTAGAATAGCCGAGCCTGCTATAGTTGCATTATTGCATGTGTTGCATTAGGCATTTCGGTATAATTAGGATCATGCATGATTTCTAATAAGCTTTTGTTTTGGCTTGGAGTACTCGGTGAGTTTTATGCTTTAGCATCCTTGCATGCGTGTGAGTAACTGCCATGATAGCATGCTTGCCATGAGGCTAACTACTTATGTGATATTACTGCCTGAATGCCTGTGGGTGGAGGTTGTGTTACTTGAATTGGGACAATTCATCAAATGTTTGTTTTAAGCCCACTAGATAGTGGCAAAATCATGTTTTTCTAAGCCCACCTGAGGGTGGCAAATCCACGTCTTAGCCTACCTGCGGGTAGCATCATCAAACCATTTTCAAACAAACAAACATGAAGTGTTTTGTTCCAATTCAGGCGACTCAGTCTATACTTGTTTGCTGCGAGCATCACATTGTAATCTAGGCTAATAACCGGAATAAGAACGCACAATGTTTTCAAAAACAGATATCATGGTTAGTAGAGGCCGGTCTTTGACCGGGCGAGCGGGGGTGCTCACGAAGTGACCTTCCCCAATCGTACCCAAGTTCCCGAGCCGAGGCAACTTTGGTGATGACGGACACGTGGCCTTTGGCACCGAGTCAGGGTTTCCTAAATTTCCCATTAAAAAACATTTAGGTGGCGACTCTATATCTGGCGAAGCAGTCCATGTTTGGCACTTCTTTCAAAAAAATCTGTTTTCAAAACGATTTGCCGGATTTGGACTCTTTGGTTCAAGATTAAGAACCGTGACATTTGAGTCCTTCAAACTGTAGTGACCCAATATCGAACCAGAACGAGGGGGGGCTCGCACCCCTTTTCCCGGGATGCGTTCGGGGACGTCTACAGTTTCTGGCGACTCTGCTGGGGACTTAGAGAACTTGACTCGAACTCATGATATCTGGTTTTGACTAAACTTGTGTGTTTCTTTGCATTGCATTTGCATTGGTGCGCCTAGGACACCGTGTTTGCCATCTGCTATTCCTGAGCGGTTTGCCGGAGGCTTGTCTTGTCAAGGCATGTCCATAAGGCTGACCAGTTACGGGCTCTACCAGTATGGGAACACAAACCCCGGTTTTACCGGGGCACCCTTTTTGACCATTCGACCTAGTGCATATTCGGATCCATAGTGACCATTCCAAACTAGGACAGGTTGCTTACCCGTTTATAGGTTGTTTGAAACCGCTGCGTACGTAGTGAAACCCTAGCTCCTGACAAAATAGGACAGGGAAACCCTACCCCCAACATAGGGTTGTTTTGGCTCTCACTTATCTGTTATGTGCTTTAGAGTGCGTCTCTACAGGAATGCATGTATCAGTCTATGAGTTTGGGCATCACGCCTGCGGGCATCAGTCAGTATCTGAGAATCAGTTGTCTGCGGATATCGGATTCAGTTTTGGGGAACAGTGATACAGGAACAGTGATCAGTGATTGAGGACAGTGTATTTTCAGCTTTTCAACTGTGTGTTGTACGCCCGACTGTGTGTTGTGTGTATTTAATTTAAGCTATTATGCTGCCCGTTTATCTGGTTATTTATTTCCTTTTTGCTTTATTATCTTTTTGCTAGGGCAGTTTTTAGCACGATTGCTTCCGAACCAATAGATACTCCCCAAGCACTCTGGACACGAGGTCGCCGACTCAATCGATCCGAGGATCTGGTCGACGGACATCCAGTGTTCCACTCTCTACCCCTAATTATTAGAAGAAAATCGAGGAGGCGCAGTGTGTCAGAACAGGGATTACCGGGACAGAGGGCTCCTTTGACAGTAAACCGTCAGGTTGAGATTTCTGTGTCTGCCATAGAGATACACTTACCGGTCATTCAGATGGAACAACAGAATACATCAGGAATGGAGGCAATGATGCGCCAGGTGCAAGAGAGCATGAGACAGATGCAAGAGGATGCCATCCGCCAAGCGAAATTTTCTAAACAACAAGCCGCAGTCATGGCCCAGCAGGCCGAGCTGATTACTAGGCTGCAACAGCAGAATGCAGCGTCTGGTTCACATCAGGCCCCTCCTCCACCAGCAGCTCCATTACCCGAGCAGGCACCTACTGGTCAGAATACCCTGCCAAATCCTCAGAATACCCTCCCGAACACCCAGAATACCCTACCCAATGTCCAGAATGCTCAAGAGGACACTAACCTTCCAACGGGGCTGGCTCCGCCCCCGCTTCTGCCGCAACTGTCCAAGAATCTTACACCCAACCACCCGGACTCTCCATTCGAGTTCGAGGTAGATCATACAGCTCTAAAACTGAGTAAGTTGGAGAAGCTTTTCAAGAAATCGCAGAGGGTGAAGGCCATCCCAGACATCGAAGATGGGTACACCGACGTGGCCGTAACATTGCCAGACAGATTCAAGATGCCACAAATCGACCGTTTCGACGGGTCCGGTGACCCTATGGTCCATCTTCGGCTATTCTCAGACATCCTGCGGCCCATGGGCCTAACCCGACCACAAAAACTTTCCCTGTTTGGCCGAACTTTGTCGGGTGTGGCAGCCATTTGGTACGCAAAGTTAGAAGATGACGTGAAAAGAAGCTGGAATGAGATGGCTGAGGCCTTCGTTGCACAGTACTCATACAATACACAGATCGAGATTACAACCCGTGATCTCGAAACGACGAGGCAGGAACCCAAGGAGTCTTTCTCCGATTTTGTAACTAGATGGAGGGCAAAGGCGTCGATGATGACCTTGAGGCCTACAGACAAAGATCAAATCAGGATGATTGTGCGCAATCTCCAACCCAAGTTGATGCAGAAGATGATTGTACTCCCCTTTCCCACTTTCTCAGATTTACACGAGATGGGGGTACAGATCGAGGATGCAATGAAACAAGGTCTGATCGACCAGGACTGGGAGCAGCCCCGGAGGACATTTAACCGTAACAACAACGCAGGCCCGAGTGGCGTTGCAAATGCACGAGCTTTAGAGGTGAGCACGGTCACCACCACTCCCCCTCCCCCAAGACCCATGATAGCCATGCCTTTCTCTGGCGCATCTGGGAGCAATACCCACAACACCAAACACCAACCCAGAGGCCAAAGAACCTTCACTCCACTATACATGCCTTTGTCCAAGGCTCTCGGGGTGTTAATCAGAAAGAAGCATTTGACACCTTTAGAGCCGAGGCCACCACCAAATCCACTCCCTCCCTCTCATGACCCGGCAAAATACTGCGCGTATCACCAACAGCACGGTCATGACACCGACCGCTGCTTTAGATTGCGTCATGAGATCCAGGATCTTATTGACAAGCAGGTGATCGCGCCTCCCGAAAAACCCAACGTCACAACAAATCCCCTCCCACCACACAACCAAGCCCCTCCTCCCAACAGAATCAACTTCATCCAAACTGGGGTCGTGTCTTACGATCCTAGTATCTATATCACCCCATCCCACCTACCTAAGCCAGAGGTGATCCTTCCTGTCTGCACTGACTTATGCATGATGGACATCTCCATAACCCAATCTGAGCCAGTGGTGGTGACCACCGAAGATGGAACGGGGCAGGTTTCAGAGGAGAGCAGAATTGTTGAGTCTGGGATGGAATAGCCTGGGAATTATGCTGGAGAAGCCTATGATCCAAGCGAGTACATCTTATCAGTGGGCCAGTCTGAGCTGAGTGTGGGGCTGCCAGAAAAAGCTGAGCTGTGCATGATTCGGGGGGACAGACTTGAACAAGGAGCAGATGATCTGACAACAGTGGAAGGGGACTTTGCCAACTTCCAGTTCTTCAACGACCAAGAATCAGGGGATACTGCAATCAACTGGTTCGACTATGAGGAGTCGGCAGAAGTTACCGGATGGTTAGATGATCAGCCAGACGTTGTAGAATTCCAATCAGAACAAGGCCCGGCAGGGGCAAGAGTATCAATGATGGCTGGAAGGGCCGAGGGTCAGAATCCACCGCCGGAGAGCGCCGGCGTTAAGAATTTCGCTCAGAATTTGGGGATTGTAAATACAGGGAATATTGAACAACCAGCTGTACTGACGCAGTTGGAACAACAAAGATTTGAACAACCAGCTGTACTGCCAATGAGGTACGCGTGCCTCAAAGGATGCAAAATGCTGCCAATGAGGTACGCGTGTCTCAAAGGATGCAAAATGCAAGTGAGGTACGCGTGCCTCACGGAGATGCAAAATGATGTAAGTGTGACACACATGCCACACAGAATGCGAAATGATGCCAATGAGGTACGCGTGACTCAAAGGATGCAAAGTGATGCAAGTGAGGTACGCGTGCCTCACGGAGATGCAAAATGATGTAAGTGTGACACACATGCCACACAGAATGCGAAATGATGCCAATGAGGTACGCGTGACTCAAAGGATGCAAAGTGATGCAAGTGAGGTACGCGTGCCTCACGGAGATGCAAAATGATGTAAGTGTGACACACATGCCACACAGAATGCGAAATGATGCCAATGAGGTACGCGTGCCTCAAAGGATGCAAAGTGATGCAAGTGAGGTACGCGTGCCTCACGGAGATGCAAAATGATGTAAGTGTGACACACATGCCACACAGAATGCGAAATGATGCCAATGAGGTACGCGTGCCTCAAAGGATGCAAAGTGATGCAAGTGAGGTACGCGTGCCTCACGGAGATGCAAAATGATGTAAGTGTGACACACATGCCACACAGAATGCGAAATGATGCCAATGAGGTACGCGTGCCTCAAAGGATGCAAAGTGATGCAAGTGAGGTACGCGTGCCTCACGGAGATGCAAAATGATGTAAGTGTGACACACATGCCACACAGAATGCGAAATGATGCCAATGAGGTACGCGTGCCTCAAAGGATGCAAAGTGATGCAAGTGAGGTACGCGTGCCTCACGGAGATGCAAAATGATGTAAGTGTGACACACATGCCACACAGAATGCGAAATGATGCCAATGAGGTACGCGTGCCTCAAAGGATGCAAAGTGATGCAAGTGAGGTACGCGTGCCTCACGGAGATGCAAAATGATGTAAGTGTGACACACATGCCACACAGAATGCGAAATGATGCCAATGAGGTACGCGTGCCTCAAAGGATGCAAAGTGATGCAAGTGAGGTACGCGTGCCTCACGGAGATGCAAAATGATGTAAGTGTGACACACATGCCACACAGAATGCGAAATGATGCCAATGAGGTACGCGTGCCTCAAAGGATGCAAAGTGATGCAAGTGAGGTACGCGTGCCTCACGGAGATGCAAAATGATGTAAGTGTGACACACATGCCACACAGAATGTAAAACAATGCAAGTGTGACACGCGTGCCACACGAAATGTAAAACAATGCAAGTGTGACACGCGTGCCACACGAAATGTAAAACAATGCAAGTGTGACACGCGTGCCACACGAAATGTAAAACAATGCAAGTGTGACACACGTGCCACACGAAATGAACTCGAGTGCGCGACAACGCACGTTTTTTTTTTCCGAAATGCATGATAATGCAAAACAAGGAGATGCACGGCAACACGAATGATGTGGGAGGCGACATATGTATTGAGGTGCATGACAATGCATGACAACGCTTATAATAAAATGCATGACAATGCATGAGGGATGTGCATGACGGCGCGACGCAACGCACCAGACAACATGATGAATGCATGCAACGCACGCGGGGCAACTTTTGAATCTTGTCAGAGGCAAAAGGATACAAAAGGATACGATCGTTGCATGAATTTGAGTGCTACGCACAGAAGACACGGTCCGAGGTCAAAACGGAGGCCGGTTGAGCGTCGGAGATACACTTTCTTGCACTTTCTCGAGCTATGATGACCGAAAACCACTCATATGGCCTAAACAAGGCTGTGGGAACACCACCGGCCGGGCTAGGAAGCCACCGGCTGTCCACCGGCTACAAAAGAATTCCATCGGCACAATATTATGCCGGCCGGCACAAAATGATGCCGACCAGCAAAAAGTTGCTGAGTCGGGGCAGATTCGACTTTTCACCTCGGGTCTTTTAAAATAGGGTTTCTAAACCCTATTTTTTACTTTCCCTCTAGCCGAAAATCACACACTCTCTCTCTAGAGTTCTTTTCCTTCCTTGATCCCTCCGTTTTCTCACGTTTTACACCCGTTCTATCGTTTGATTCGCGAAATTTATCGCGTTTCGAACATTTTTGACCGATTGAAATTTCATTTCGGCACATCCTTTGCCATTTCCACCTTTTGAGGCTCATTCCCCTCGAGTTTCTCTCGAGTTTCGCACCTTTTTTCCATCCCGACCTTTCTGGCCATTTTTCACCCTCCCGGGGGTTGACTTTTCGGTTGACTCTTCGTATTCTGACCCGATTTCCATTCCTCGACCATTTTCTCATCATTCTCGATATGGCCGACGACATTCCGCGCGGTGGGACTCCCTCGGATCACGAGATGGATCCCGAGGTCGAGCTCCTCCCTTTGAGCGAGCGCCCGTTCGACCCGGCGACCTACCGGCCGGCGATTCACGTTCTGCCACCTGACGGACTACGCCAGCTCAGGAGCTTCGACATGGCGTTGGACCCTGAGCTCTTGCTGCGCGAGCCTGCCTCCCACCTATCCTCCGGCGCTTCCGAGGTAACCTTCTTTCTGTGCTTTACTTTCTACAATGTAGAAATCTTTAACTGTTAACTGCCATAGCTAGTTTCATTCTTTAATTGCTTTAGCTCAGATACTCTGATGCACTGTGTACTGTAGTTGATCGCAAACAAACTCGCAACTGATATCTGTGTAAGAACGACACGTGCACACACACTGTACTAGCCTTGAACCACTCAAACACACGGCACACACCGTATTTCACTGCAAACACCGGTACCCGAACAAATATGCACGCATGCTAGATTTGCATCGAACCACTCAACCACACTGACGCATCACACGTTGTAGTTCACTGTGAGCACACCGGCACCTGGTATTTGTTTTGAATCTGAAAGCACGCACGCATGCCACATTTGCACTGAACCACACAAACACGCTGACGCATCATACGTTGTAGTTCACTGTAAGCACACCGGCACCCGGTATCTGTTTGAATCTGATAAACTTGCACGCATGCCAATTTTGCACTGAACCACACAAACATGCTGACGCATCACACGTTGTAGTTCACTGTAAGCACACCGGCACCCGGTATCTGTTTGAATCTGATAAACTTGCACGCATGCCAAATTTGCACTGAACCACACAAACATGCTGACGCATCACACGTTGTAGTTCACTGTAAGCACACCGGCACTCGGTATCTGTTTGAATCTGATAAACTTGCACGCATGCCAAATTTGCACTGATTTACTGTTTCCTCAAAGCCGTACATTTTAAATTGCCTCGCAATTATTTGTTTGGAAACAGAGAGACTCCCATACCATTCGCGGGTATGGGAACACTGTCGCTCGCGAGTGGTACGCCGAACTTCCCGACGCAGTTCACCGCATTGTGGACCAGGCCAACTTTGGCGCATTCTGCAGGGGACTCTCTCGGCTTACGACATGTAGACCTCTCCTTGCCGCTCTGGTGGAGAGGTGGTGGGACACCACCGATTCGTTTCATTTGTCTGCGACCGGGGACATGACGATGACCCCTTACGATTTCTTGATGCTCACCGGCATCGGGGTAGGGGGTGATCCGATCCCCTTTGACATTGATATGGATGAGTGGACCGCGGCTCAGGTCTACTTGCTTGGCGCGGCACCGCCTCTCGCGCGTCCCGGCTTCGTTCGATACTCCTGGTTCGAGGTGCAATTCCGGGTCCAGCCCCTCCTCGTCGATGCAGCCCCGATGACCCCAGAGGCCGTGGAGAGATACGCACGTGGCTTCCTTATGTTCCTATTTGGGATGACCATCTTCGCCGACCGGGCGAACACAGTGCCTCTCTGCCTTCTCAGCGCACTGGTGGACGTCAGGGACATATTACATTATGACTGGGGTGGCGCCGCTCTGGCCACCCTTTATGGATATATGAGCTCAGCCTCCCACGGCAGCGGACAGTTGCTCGGGGGTTACTGGCGTGCTTGGGAGGTACATTTCTTTTTCTGCCCTTCATTTCAGTTCTATATTTTCTGTACTCTACACACTGCACACACTGTAGTCTACTTTACACTTGCTATATACTGTACATACGGCACACACATACTCTGTTTTACACTGACTGTACACTGCTCACACTGTACACTCTGCACAATACACTGCATAACACACGGCTCTGCTATTTCTACTTTTATTCTGTGTTCTGCTTTATCTGATAAATGCATTGGTATTTACCCTGCAGTTGTGGGTTTACGCCTACTTTCCTAGGCTCGCTCATGTACCCGATGCAGAGACCCCTCTGGTCGTCCCTTTTTCGCGTCGCTTTGACGGGAGATGCACCCGGAGGCCACGGGAGACATTCAGCTTCTTCCGCCGCTACTTTGACACTATCACCCCCGCCGAGGTATGTTTTACTTGCAATTCATTTAAACTTCGTCTTTCCACTGTATATTTGCAATATCAGTAGGTAACACACTGTATTTCAATTTCAGATCACATGGCGGCCGTGGGCTCCACTGCCAGCGATGATGCGGGATCGGTTCGCCGGTGCCGATGAGACGTCGCGTTACCGGATTCTGCTCGAGGGCCCGGTCTGTCAGGCTTGGTACTTGGGTGAGCGTTTCTTGCTCCAGACCCTAGGCTTGCCTGAGCAGATAGTCCCGGTGCATCCTCCTGAGCACATGCGGGATACTGAGAGGTTCACCGCCGAGCTGATGGCGGACTACACCATTGGCTGGGAGGCAGACGACTTCAGAGGCGAGGGCGATTACTCGGAGTACGTCCGGACCTTCATCATGCGACCTTTGAGCGGCGGCCACCGAGCAGAGAGAGAGAGACCTCCGGCTTAGGTAGATGGGAAGGAGTGATATAGATGCTAGGATCGTAAGACACGATCCCAGTTTGGATAAAGTTGATTCTTTTGGGAGGTGGAGCTTGGTTGTGTGTAGGGAGTGGGTTGGTTGTGACATTGGGTCTTTCTGGTGGCAAAATCACCTATTTGTCAATGAGATCTTGAATCTCGTGACGCAACCTGAAACATTGGTCGGTGTCATGACCGTGTTGCTGGTGATATGCACAGTATTTGGCTGGGTTGTGAGTGGGGGGAAGTGGATTTGGCAACGGCCTCGGCTCTAAGGGTTTTAGATGCCCTTTTCTGATTAAGACCCCTAGAGCCTTGGACAAGGGCATGTACAATGGGGTGAAGGTTCTTTGGCCTCTGGGTTGGTATTTAGTGGTCTGTGTATTGCTTCCGAATGCACCGGAGAAGGGTGTGGCTACCATGGGCCTTGGACGAGGAGGGGGAATGGTGGCGACCATGCTTACCTCCGAAGTTCTTGTAGTTGCAGCGCCACTCGGGCCTGCATTGTTGTTGCGGTTAAAGGTTCTCCGGGGTTGCTCCCTGTCTTGGTCAATCAGACCCTGTTTCATTGCATCTTCAATTTGTACCCCCATCTCATGCAGATCCGAAAAGGTGGGGAAGGGGAGTACAATCATTTTTTGCATCAGTTTTGGCTGGAGATTGCACACAATCATCCTGATCTGGTCCTTATCGGTGGGCCTTAAAGTCATCATTGAGGCCTTCGCCCTCCACCGGGTCACGAAATCTGAGAAACTCTCTTTGAGCTCCTGCCTTGTTGTTTCAAGATCACGAGTTGTAATCTCAATTTGGGTGTTGTAAGAGTATTGCGCAACAAAGGCCTCGGCCATTTCATCCCAACTCCGCTTGACATCATCCTCCAACTTCGCATACCAAATAGCGGCCACGCCCGACAGGGTCCGGCCGAATAGCGAAAGCTTCTGGGGTCTAGTGAGGCCCATTGGTCGTAGTATATCTGAGAATAGCCAGAGGTGGACCATGGGATCACCAGATCCGTCGAAGCGATCAATCTGCGGCATCTTGAATCTATCCGGCAGCGTCACAGCCACATCGGTATATCCGTCCTCGATATCCGGGATAGCTTTTACCCCTTGGGATATTTTGAATAGCTTCTCGAGCTTGCTCAATTTCAGCGCTGTAGGGGTCTACTTCGAACTCGAAGGGAGAGTCCGGGTGGTTGGCGGGTGTATGCACTTTGGATGATTGAGGTGGAAGTGGGGGCGGAGCCGGCCCTATGGGGATGTCTGTATCCTCCTGAACGGCATGGACATTCGGCAAAATGTTCTGGGGATTTGGCAGGACATTTTGGGTAGTTGGTGTCTGCTCGGGTATTGGGACCCCTGGTGGGGGAGGAGCTGGATGTGAGGCTGACGCTCCGGCTTGCTGCTGTAGCCGGGTAATTAGTTCCGCTTGTTGGGCCATAATTGTGGCCTGCTGTTTAGAGAACTCTGCTTGGCGGACGACATCCTCCTGCATTTGTTTCATACTCTCTTGGAGTTGGCGCATCATTTCTTCTATTCCGGCCATATCCTGCTGATCCTGCTGACTGATTGGTATGTGTATCTCTATGGCAGAAACTGAGACCTCAACCTGACTGTTCACTGCTAGGGTTGACCACTGCTCTGGTAACCTCTGTTCAGACACACTACGCCTTCTCGGCCTTCTTCTGACAACCGGGGGTAGAGAATGGAACACTGGCTGTCCGTCAACCAGATCCTCAGATCGATTGAGCCGACGACCTCTTGTCCAAAGTGCTTGGGGAATATCTGCTGGGTCGGAAGCAATTGTGCTAAAACTGTCCTAGCAAAAAGATAAATAAAGCAATAAGAAAATAAATAACCAGATAAACGAACAGCATAACAGCTTAAAATAAATACACAACACACAGCTGGGCATAACAACACACGGTCGATAAGCTGAATACACACTGTCCTCAAACACTGATCACTATCCCTGAATTACTGTCCTCCAAGACTGAATCTGATACCCGCAGATAACTGATTCTCAAACACTGACTGATGCCTGCAGGCCTGATGCCCAAACTCATAAGTTGATACATGCATTCCCTGTAGAGACGCACTCTAAAAGCACATAACAGATAAGTGAGAGCCAAAACACCCCTATGTTGGGGTAGGGTTTCCCTGTTGTAGACACCCCATTTTTGACCGACCTTAAGACTCAGACGTCACCGATTGAGCGCTCGGTGATGTTGCATTTTGCGCTTGTTCAGAAGTCTCAGAGTCGCGGCCGCGCGCCCTGCCTCCGGACTTCCGAACTCTCTTCTGTGCCTTGCCTCGGTTTGCGAACTGGACTCGGTTTTCTCTGTTTTCTTTCTTGAGGGGAGGGAGAGGTCCCGTAGACCATCTCTCAATGGCCGTGGGCTACATTTCGTGGCCGTAGGCCATTTTGCCCATTTCGGAGCCCGGTTCCCGGTTTTCGGAGCCGTCGGGCCGTGTGCCTCGGTTCGGGACCACCCAACCATCTCCGATTCCTCCGGTTTTTGGCATGCATCTCATTTACTCCCTTTCGAGGGACACTGGGGTCTTAGATACCCACTTCGTGGCCGAATGCCACTTTCGGTGCTTAACGGCCTATTTTCGGGATCCCGAACTGCGCGTTTTGGCCCCCGAGCATTCGTTTTGCATCGGTTTTTGTTCATTTTTGGCAGGTACCTCTGTTTTATCACCAAGAAGATCACTGGAGGGTGGGAGGCCAGCAATTGTCTCAGCGACCAGTTATGCTCTTCCGGCGCCCTCCGACGCCCGTTTTTCTCACTTCCGGGCTAATGTTGAACACCCTAGGGCCATTTTCTTCGAGCCAAAACCACATATTTGTGTTGTACACACATGGGAGGATCCTAAAAACACATGGCCGGCCAGTAATTCTTTGGTCCATTTTGAACCCCTTCTAAAAGTGGCTTGTTATCTCTCTTGTTTCAGAGTTGCCAATTTCCAACCATAGGGTCTTGTTCAGCACATATGGGAGGCAACCAATGTGTGGTGGCCGGCCAGCAATTCAGTGTTTCATTTTTGCCCCTTGGCCGGCCGGCCATAGGGGGTGGCCGGCCGGCCACCTGCAACAAAAGTGGCAGGCCGGCCATGCTTCTTGGGAGGTGTGTTTCACAGCTGTATAGCTGTATCCCCCAAAAGATCTGATTTCGGGGGATATTTTGTATGCAAGGGAACTTAATCCCTTAAAGCTTACACTCTTGGACACCTTTTTGCCTTACCATCCTTGCATGCATACATCTCTCTCTCCCACCCTCAAGAGTTAGAAGATTTGCTTTGAGCATACATACTCATATCCATCTCCATCTCTTTGATTCTTCTCAAGTTTGGTGCCATTTCTTCATCATCATCAAGCACCACCATCACCACTCCATTTCCAGCAGCAAGTAGAGGTTCTCAGAGGCTTAGAAGCAACATTCCTCAAGCCAAGAGGTAGCAAAAGTGTGGTCTTCAAGGGTAAGTCTCAATCCCCCTCTTTTGTAGCACTTTCTTGCCTCTTTTCTTAAGACTATTTGCTTATTGTTTTGGGCTCCGACCTTAACTGAAACTAGGTCTATTTTGAGCCATTATTGATGTTTGTTCAAGGGATCAACCCTGTTTGAGCCCTCTATGGCACACTTGTTTCAATATCATCTTATATGCCATTATTTTGCATAAGATTTCTAGCCCATATGTGATCTGTTTTCGAGCATAATGTAAACTGTAAGTGGGCCTATTTTGAGCCCCTCTTCAACATTGAAGAAGGTCTCAACCCTGTTTGGCCTCTCTATCATGAACTTGCTTCATAATCTCTCATATTTACCGTAAATTTGCATGATTTGTTTGACCTACATGTAAATTGTTTTGGAGAATGTCATGAACTGTGAGTAAGCTTATTTTGTGTCCCTCTACAACATTGTAGAAGGGATCAACCTTGTTGGGGGTCTCCATGTTATACTTGTCATTATACCCCTCTTTGACCCCCATTTTTGCATGCTTTTTTAAGCTTATCTAGCTTCTGTTTTCGGCCATCATCAGAACTGGAAAGAGTCATATTTTGATTTCTTGACATATTTCATTAAGGGTCTTTTCTGGTTGGATGAATGTTTGGGGTACCTCATGTTATAGCCTTATGTATCCTAGTTCTTGCATGACATTTTTAGCATGTTTGCATACTGATTTGGAGGATGTCATCCACTGTAAATGTTCATATTTTTAGTCCCTCATCAGTGTTGTAGAAGGGTACTTTTCCATTTGGGCATCGTATGTATCACTTGCTTCAATACCCCTCTTGCGGAGCCAATTTTGCATTCTTGCTTAATCCTATGTGTGCTTGCTGTTTGGCCATGTTTTAGACTGAAAAAATGCTTGTCTTGGGGCTGTCTTGCTACTGTATTTTCATTCCATGTCCATATCGTGCATGCATTGCATAGCTATAGGCCATTTCGGGCGCCTAATATCGCATTTCGGGATCATTCCATGCTTCGTGTGCAATTTGGCCATGTTTCGGGACTGTTTTCCCCCACATTTCAGTGTTGAAATTCTATTTGCATGTTTACATATCATACTTCATGCCATTTCGTGCCTTTATGTCATTGCCTCGGTTTGCGCGCCCGTGTGCACGCATTTCGAGGCACTTCATTTTCATCCGACAGCCTCTTATGTGAGTGTGGCTGAGGCTCACTCATGTTAGTGTAAGTCCATTTTGCATTTTGCATTCTGTATGTCATTTTAGCATCATTGCATTCTGTATGCCACTGCCTCGGTTTGCGTGCCCGTGTGCACGCATTTCGAGGCACTTCATTTTCATCCGACGGCCTCTTATATGAGTGTGGCTGAGGCTCACTCATGTTAGTGTAAGTCCATTTTGCATTTTGCATTCTGTATGCCATTTTAGTCTCATCGCATTGCGTATGCCATTGCCTCGGTTTGCGTGCCCGTGTGCACGCATTTCGAGGCGCTTCATTTTCATCCATCGGCCTCCCGTATGAGTAGGTTTGAAGCTCTCTCATGTTGGTGTAAGCCCATACTGCATCGCATATCTCATTTTAGTCCTTTCGCATTCCGTGTGCCATTTTCTCGGTTTGCGTGCCCATGGGCACGCATTTTGAGACATCTCATTTTAGTCTCATTGCATATCATTTCCATGTCATTTCATGCCTTAGGATTATCACCTCGGTTTGGGTGCCTGTGTGCACGCATTTCGAGGCATCTCATTTTCATAGCATTGTGCATGCTAGGATTGTATTTTAGTTGCATTAATGCATATCATGCATATTGCATCGTGTTCGGATAGGAGTTAGCCGGGACGGGAAACGAGGCGCGTTTCGTAGCGCGAGTGACGAACAGGTCGGACAATTCTAAGTTCCCACGCCCACGTGATTACCCATGATGGAGTTAGGTTGATTGTAGTCATTCATCGATTCATCTGTCTTCATCCTATTGAGTTGTGCAATCCGATTTCTCGGCCATCATGCATCGAGATGCGTGATTGGTGGCACGAGGATCGAGGCATGCATATATTTGTGAAATACATTGCTATGCTCCTTTCCTGCTCTCTGTTGCAGCAAAATGAAGAATCAGCAACTTTTCGGAGTCTGGCACGCATTTCGAGAAACATTGCAAACAGAGGCTAATTGGAGCATCCCAGTAGATTTCCGCGCAAGGCAGCCCAGCATACATCATTCATCAGAGTCGAGGCAGCCCCTGGCTTGCATGCCAGTTTACCGCTTTCTTCTTTAATTTGTTAATTAATTAGGAATTTGTATATCTATTCGGACTGTACATTTCGGACTGTATTATTCTTTCATTTCGGACTGTATTATTATTTATTCGGACCCTCTGCGCGAGGGCATAATTGTAATAAGTGTGCGTGAGTGTGATGCATGTCTTCCAACCCCACGTCTTTCTTCCCTTTTATTTACCCGCTTATGATGGTTAGATATAGGGCATATTTCAATTAGCATACAGTATGACAGCATGTTTGCATTCATTCATCTGTTTTGCACGCACCAGGCTCGGCGCATCATACAAACTGCATTTGTATTTCAATTCCAAGTTGAGTACTTGATAGCTGTTGCATCTCATATGCCATGTTTAGAATAGCCGAGCCTGCTATAGTTGCATTCTGCATGTGTTGCATTAGGCATCTCTGTATAGTTAGGATCATGCATGATTTCTAATGAGTTTCTTTTTTGGCTTGGAGTACTTGGTGAGTTTTATGCTTTAGCATCCTTGCACGTGTGTGAGTGCTGCCATGAATAGCATGCTTGCCATGAGGCTATGTGCTTATGTGATATAACTGCCTTGAATGCCTGTGGGTGGAGGTTGAGTTACTTGGAGTGGGACAATGCGTTGAATGTTTGTTTTAAGCCCACTAGATAGTGGCAAAATCATGTTTTCTAAGCCCACCAGAGGGTGGCAAATCCACGTCTTAGCCTACCTGCGGGTAGCACCATCAAACCATTTTTCAAACAAACAAACATGAAATGTTTTGTTCCAATTCAGGCGGCTCAGTCTATACTTGTTTGCTGCGAGCATCACATAGTAACCTAGGCTAATAACCGGAATAAGAACTCACATTGTTTTCAAAATAAGATATCATGGTTAGTAGAGGCCGGTCTTTGACCGGGCGAGGGGGGTGCTCACGAAGTGACCTTCCCCAATCGTACCCAAGTTCCCAAGCCGAGGCAACTTTGGTGATGACGGACACGTGGCCTTTGGCACCGAGTCAGGGTTTCCTAAATTTCCCATTAAAAAATATTTAGGTGGCGACTCTGTATCTGGCAAAGCAGTCCATGTTTGGCACTTCTTTCAAAAAATCTGTTTTCAAAACGATTTGCCGGATTTGGACTCTTTGGTTCAAGATTAAGAACCGTAACACGAAATCGAGTCCGAGCTGTAGCGAGGCCCCCGCGGGCTTGTTACAGTTTCTGGCGACTCTGCTGGGATTTAGAGAACTTGACTCGAACTCATGATATCTGGTTTTGACTACACTTGTGTGTTTCTTTGCATTGCATTTGCATTGGTGCGCCTAGGACACGTGTTTGCCATATGCCATTCCGAACGATTTGCCGGAGGCTTGTCTTGTCAAGGCATGTCCATAAGGCTGATCGGCTCTGGGCTCTGACAGCATGGGAACACAAACCCCGGTTTTACCGGGGCACCCTTTTCGACCATTCGACCTAGTGCATATACGAATCCATAGTGACCATTCCAAACTAGGACAGGTTGCTTACCCGTTTATAGGTTGTTTGAAACCGCTGCGTGCGTAGTGAAACCCTAGCTCCTGACAAAATAGGACAGGGAAACCCTACCCCCAACATAGGGGTGTTTTGGCTCTCACTTATCTGTTATGTGCTTTAGAGTGCGTCTCTACAGGAATGCATGTATCAGTCTATGAGTTTGGGCATCAGGCCTGTGGGCATCAGTTAGTATCTGAGAATCAGTTGTCTGCGGATATCGGATTCAGTTTTGGGGAACAGTGATACAGGAACGGTGATCAGTGATTGAGGACAGTGTATTTTTCAGCTTATCAACTGCGTGTTGTATGCCCGACTGTGTGTTGTGTGTATTTAATTTAAGCTGTTATGCTGCCCGTTTATCTGGTTATTTATTTCCTTTTTCGCTTTATTATCCTTTTGCTAGGGTAGTTTTTAGCACGATTGCTCCCAAACCAGTAGATACTCCCCAAGCACTCTGGACATGAGGTCGCCGACTCAACCGATCTGAGGATCTCGTTGACGGACATCCAGTGTTCCACTCCCTACCCCAGTTGCTAGAAGAAGGTCAAGGAGGCGCAGTGCGTTAGAGCAGGGATTACCAGGACAGAGGGCTACTTTGACCTAAACAGTCAGGTTGAGATTCTGTGTCTGCCATAGAAGTACATTTACCGGTCATCCAGATGGAACAGCAGAATACATCAGTGGTAGAGGCGATGATGCGCCAGAATGCAAGAGAGCATGAGACAGATGCAAGAGGATGCCATCCGCCAAGCGGAATTTTTCTAAACAACAAGCCGCAGTCATGGCCCAGCAGGCCGAGCTGATTACTAGGCTGCAACAGCAGAATCAGCCATCAGCCTCACATCAGGCTCCTCCTCCACCAGCGGCTCCACTACCCGAGCAGGCACCCACTGGTCAGAACACCTTGCCAATCCTCCAAATCCTCAGAATACCCTCCCGAACACCCAGAACACCCTTATCCAATGTCCAAAATATCAAGAGGACACCAACTTCCAACGGGGCTGGCTCCGCCCCCGCTTCTGCCTCAATGTCCAAGAATCTTACAACCCAACACCGGACTCTCCATTCGAGTTCGAGGTAGATCATACCGCTCTGAAACTGAGTAAGCTGGAAAAACTTTTCAAGAAATCGCAGGGGTGAAGCCATCCCAGACATCGAAGATGGGTACACTGATGTGGCCGTAACATTGCCAGACAGATTCAAGATGCCACAGATGACCGTTTTGATGGGTCCGGAGATCCCATGGTCCATCTTCGGCTATTTTCAGACATCTTGAGACCAATGGGCCTAACCCGACCACAAAAGCTTTCTCTGTTTGGCAGAACTTTGTCGGGTGTGGCAGGCCATCTGTATGCAAACGTTAGAAGACTCTGGTGAAGGAAATGGGAGTGAAATGGCTAGGCTTCAGTTGCACAGTACTCTGTAAATACACAGATCGAGGATTCACTACTCGTGATCTCGAAACGACTACCAGAATCAAGAGTCTTCTCCGATTTTGTAACTAGATGGAGAGCAAAGGCATCGATGATGACCTTGAGGCCACAGACAAGATCAAATCGGATGATTGTGCGCAATCTCCAACCGAAACTCATGCAGAAGAATGATTGTACTCCCTTTTCAACTTTCTCAGATTTAACGAGATGGGGTACAGATCGAGGATGCAATGAANTCGTCCCATTGAAATTTTTTTCATTTCTTAAAGAGACCAAATAGTGGTTCACAAGTCAAGGTTAATTTTGAATAAACCGTCTTATGAATTGCACTTTGCCCAGAAAGCCTCACACCTCCTTTTCAGTCCTTGGTGGTGGCATTCTAAGATGGCCTTGATTTTGGAAGGATCAACCTCGATACCCCTCTGTGTGATCAAGAAACCCAGCATTTTCCCTGTTGTGACACCAAAAGTGCACTTCTGTGGATTTAGCTTCAACCGATATTCTCTGATCCGTTGGGAAATTTTTCAAGACGGTGTAGTGGCCCTCTCTTTCCTTGGACTTGACAATCATGTTGTCCACGTATATCTCAACCTCTTTGTGGATCATATCATGCAAGATAGTGGTCATAGCCTGTTGATAAGTAGCCCCAGCATTTTCAGATCGAACGGCATCACCCTGTAGTAGTAGGTTCCCCACAGCGTGGTGAAGGTAGTCTTCTCTCTGTCCTCGGTGCCATCAAGATCTGGTTATACCCGGAAAATCCATCCATGAAGGAAAGTAGTGCATGGCCTGCGGTGAAGTCCACCAATTCATCGATGTGCGGTACAGGAAAGTCGTCCTTCGGACTGGCTTTATTCAGATCTCTGAAATCCACACACACCCGAATTCTGCCATCTTTCTTCGGCACCGGAACAATGTTGGCCAACCAAGTTGGATACTCAAATACTAGCAAGAACCCTGCATCTATCTTCTTGGTGACCTCTTCCTTAATCTTCAAAGCCCAATCTGGGCGTATTCTCCGAAGCTTCAGCTTGACGGGTCGGGCCTCGAGGTCAAGAGGGATCTGGTGCTATACAATCTCAGGATCGATTCCAGGCATGTCTTCGTAGGACCACACGAAAACATCTTTGAAATCTTTTAATAAAGTGACTAAGCGCTTGCGTTCCTCCGAAGACAACGTGGACCTGATCTGGACCAAATGCGGATCCTTCTTAGTGCCCACATTAATTGCAATAATTTCATCAACAAGGGGTTTTACAAACCTCTCCTCCTCTCGATCAATCAAATGTTTCAAAACCAGAGGAATTCCTTCCTCGTCGTTTTTATCAAAATTTTGAAAGTCATGATCAATGCAATATACAAGTGGCATAGAGAAGTACTCAGAAACAGCAGTGGTATCATTCTCATTCAAAGATCCCAGCTCATCCAATTCCTCGGTTATAACCGACTCAAAAGAAAGGAAAAAGACGACCTGGACAAAACCACAGCATCCGGGTTATCAACCCCAGGAATACCGGACTCCGACTCAGAAGACTAGAATCTGATTCCGATCCACAGACTCTGTGGAATCAAATTCTAACTCACTACCTATTCAGAACCGCTGGACAAAAAGCCCTCCTCTAGCTACCAAATGAGAGAGGGTTGCGTTAGATGCATCCAGAATACCACCGGAAGGTCCATACCTGATTGGTCTCCGATCATGAAAATGGTTAGGTCATCCCCCAGCTCTCCGGTTTGATCTGAGATCCGAAAGAAGACAAGTCCAGTGCTGCTCCTATGTCAAGTTCACTGCCGTTGGACTCACCCTCTGTACTCTGTTCACCTCAGTAGTTAATTCAATCTGTTCCTCTGTACATCCACCCCCTTGCAGCTGCAGGTCGAAGAAAATTCAAAGCCGGGTAGACGCGCTTCTCAAAGTTCAACCATAGCTCAGGAAAGCCGTAAAATGGGAAGTCTTTCCCCTCCCAGACGAAGTGGCCGTTCAGAGTTCCCTGGATTGGCCTATGCACAAGCTCATAGTGCTTCTCACTTTGCTTTACTTTGGCTCTTCCTGTCATTTCCTTCCAATTTTCTCACCCAATCCTCTTTGGTGGGCGTATAGCCCAAGCCAAAGGTATGAGGGTTATGTGGCACTTCGGCCAGTGTAGTAACGCCCTTCCGGCCATTCTTTCCTAAACCCATCCCGGGTATATGTTGCAGCTTGTTCATGAGGTAGACTATTGAGCACTGACGTACAACTCCTCATCAATAGCCAAGATGTTTTGCACCACTCGGGCCTCAGCCAGGGTAAACCTAGACAGAAAACATCCTCATCGTCGTGTACAATCTCCATACTGGTGTAGTGACCTCAGGCGAAGGATGTATAGATAAATTTCCAAACACAATGGCCACCCCCTTTCCATGTGGGGTGCTTCAACATTTGATGCAAGGTAGAAGAAACAGTCTTCACTTGGTGCAACCACGGCCGTCTAAGGAGTAAGTTGAAAGTGGCCAGAACATCCAGGACGTGAAACTCAATATCCTGTTGTGCCGGGCCAACTTGTACTAATTTGCACTGTTTCCATCACTTCTCTGCTCGTGTTGTCGTACGCCAGGATCACCTAGGCCGTAGGTACAAAGTCTGCTGGCTTCAAGCCAATAGCATAGGCCGTGTGCGACTGACAAACATTGATCGCAAACCTAGTGTCAATCAAACACAACCGGCACCCACTTCTATCTGCATTCAACGGAGATGTATAAGGGTTTGTTATACGCAGAGCCTGAGCGGCAATTTCTTATCCGAGAAGGTCAAAGTCGGTGAAGCACCTCCTGGGAAGACAAGCCCTACTAATTGTTCTGGGTCATGTCGATAGATAGCTTGGCCATATCCATTGCTGATAGAACGGCTTGCCTGTGTACTCGCGAAGACATAAGCAACCCCCAGATAGATATGTCTGCTTGAATCTTCTTTAACTGTTTCAGCACAGCCTCTTCCTCTAACAATTTTTCCCTCTGTTTTTCAGCTTCTTATCCTTCCAGATGCTTCAGGTTTATCCAGGTGTGGGGGCTTAAAGTACCGCCCGCTTCTAGTCATATGATCCACTTCCTCAAAATACCAAGTATCGTCTGGTAGGTCCTGGCCCCAATCTTCGTCTGTGTGGGCAAGATGCAGATCATCATCTTCTCACCATATTCCTCGGCAACTGACAAGCAATTATCCGGTTCCGTTGTACTTACTTCTACATCACAGTCATCCCCCGTAGGGTGTTTGGCTTTTCCAGCTTTCTGACTATTCTCATCCATTTCCTATTCAAACCGTTTCAGTACGGCTTCTTATTCCGTATCAGCAGCACTAACAATGCCCGATTCTTGAGCTGGATTCTTAATGCCGGTGCTCTCTGAAAATTTCCGCTTGTCCTCTGCCCGTCCGGCCTTCGTAGCAGTTCTTGCTTTTGGCTCTTCCAGCCTTGGTTGAAGTCCCTCATCCACATCAGGTTCATCACTGAACCACCCAGAATTATCTACTGACCTGTTTAGATCAAACTAGTTAATTTGCGTATCTCCCGAATCTTACTCATCGAAGAACTGCAGATTGTTGATGTCCTCCTCGAGGTCGGCTAAGTCATCCAATCCTTGGCTTGGTCCATCCTCCCAGACTACACTGACCTCCATCCCTGTTGGCAACTCCAGCTCTAGTTTGGTCTGTTTGGTCGGCACAATATAATAGCACGGGTTGTATTCTTCCTCAGATAAGTCCATGGAGCCCTCAGACACTGGACTGGTATTCTCATTCTCCAGCAAGGCTAGCCTACCTTCATCTACCACAGTCACCACTACAGGTTCAGGTTGGAATGTGGACATGTTCATCATGCACAAATCCGTGCTCTCCGGGATGAACAACGCCAGCTTAGGTAAGTGGACAGAGGTGATGTATATACTGGGGTCATAAGGGATGGCCAGTGTATGGATGAGGTTTATTTGTTAAGGAGGAGGGGCTTGGTTATGTGGTGGGAGAGGATTTGTAGTGACATTGGGCTTTTGAGGAGGCGTATCACCTTATTGTCATTGAGATCTTGAATCTCATGACGCAATCTGAAGCATAGGTTAGTGTCGTGACCATGTTTGATAAAAACCGTAGTATTTGGCCGGGTTGTGTTTCGGGAGAAAAGGATCGGGTAAGGGGCAAAGGCTCTAGTGGCTTGAGGTGCCCCTTTTTATCAGGACCCTAAGGCTTTAGAAAAGGACATGTATAGAGGGGTGAAGACCCTTTGGCCTCGGAGTTGGTGCTTTGAGGCTTGTGAGGTTGTATCGGATGTACCGGCAAAGGGATTGGTAGTTTTCGTGTGGTGGTGACCATACCCACATCGAAGGCCTTGCAGCTGCACTACCGCCAGTAGTCCATTGGAACTCGTGTGAAAGCCCTCTTGGGCTGCTCTTTTCTTATGGTCTATCAGACCTTGCTTCATTGCATCCTCTATCTGCACCCCTATTTCGTGGAGGTCAGCAAAAGTAGACAGAGGTAAGACTATCAACTTCTAAAACAGTCTTGGTTACAGGTTACAGACCACCATTGTGATCTGGTCCTTTTCAGCCAGTTGGATAGTCGTCATGGAGGCCTTAGCCCTCCACCAAGTCACAAAATCGGAGAAGCCTTCCTTTGATTCTTGGTGAGTCGCTTCGAGATCACGAGTAGTGACCTCGATTTGAGTATTGTAAGAGTACTGTGCTATGAAGGCCTTAGCCATTTCCTCCCAGTTTCTCTTCACAGAGTCTTCAAGTTTGGCATACCAGATGGCTGCTATACCCGACAAAGTCTGACCAAAAAACGACAACTTCTGTAGTCTAGTGAGACCCATAGGTCGTAGGATGTCAGAGAATAGCCGTAGATGGACCATAGGATCCCTGAACCATCAAACTGTCTATATAGGCATTTTGAATATGTCTGGCAACGTCACCGCTGACTCATATAGCCATCCTCTATATCAGGGATCAAGTTCACACCCTGTGCCCGTTTAAAGAGCCTCTCCATCTTGCTCACTTTTAGCACAGTAGGATCGACCTCGAATTCAAATGGCGCCTCTGTCGGGTAAACTGGTGCCTTAATGTCTGAGGTGGGATAGGATCCGCCTGAATGCCCGCATTTTCCTAGACATTGAATGTGACTCCGGGTGCTGGATTCCCACTGGGGGTGCATGGGATGCTAAGGCTACTGCAGGTTGTGGTGCTTTGTTGAAGCCTTTCTATCAACTCCGCTTGGTGGGCTACAACCTCGGCTTGGCGAGCTGTGGTCTCAGCTTGTCAGGCAGCATCTAGTTGCATGTTCTCAATAGTTTGCTGGAGTTGACGAAACATGTCTTCCATGTTGGTTGGAGGATGCTGAGCTATCAAAACTGTGTATACTCTCTTCCGGAGTAGAAGCAAATGACTGGACTTCGCTGAATGAAGGTAACTGTCGAATCGGTGAATTATGCCTGACTCTCCTCTGTCTTGTAACCGAGGGTAGTGAAGCAAACACTGGCTGTCCTCTTGCAAGATCCCCAGATCGGTAAAGTCCCTTACTCGGGTCTAGAGTGCTTGAGGGTAACAAACTCTCTGAAGCAATCGTAAAAGACTACCTTGCAAAAAGGAAATAAAACAAAAGGAAAAACAAAAATCAGAAACCATACAACACCTCGGCTTAGACAAAAAAACACACATTGCAATCATAAGCTGGACAACTGTACTCGAACACTGATTTCTCCCAAAATTTCTCCTCAAAACTATACCCAGACTTGCAACTGATACATACATTCCTATAGAGTTTTACTCTAAAGCATGTATCAAGCAAGTGAGAGCCAAAAACACCCCTATGGTAGGGTAGGGTTGCCCTGTCCTAATTTCTCAGGATCTAGGGGTTCATACCAAACAAGCGGTTTCATACAATCTTGCATTCGGGTGAGCAACCTGTCCTAGTTTTGAACAGTCTCTATGGCTTCCCTATGCAACTAGGTCAATTGGTCAAAAAGGGTACCTTAGCAAGACCACCTAATATACCTCTCACACCTACCGAGAAGTGAAAGGAGGATCAAGCGGTACAGCGGTAGTCCAGATCCAAGGGTTGCATTCCCATCGTGGCAGAGCCCGCAACTGGTAGCCTTTTGGCGAGCTTTTCCAAGCAAGCCTCCAGCAAACCTTCAGGAATAGCAGATGGCAAACACAGTGAGTTAGGCACACCGATGCAAATACAAATGCAAAGAAACACATAAGTGTATATAAAATAACATATCATGAGTTCGAGTCAAGTTCTCTAAGTCCCCAGCAAGTCGCCAGAAATGCGACTCACTTTTTTCGCGCCCCGCCTTTCAGAAAGGGTTTGAAAGAAGGCCTCACAGTTCGGACTCCTCGGTTTTGAATCTAGTCTCACAAGTACAATGTGAAACTGATAAACACCAAAGAGTCCAAATCCAGCAAATCTTTTTGAAAATGATTTTAAATCAAATAATGCCAAATTGGACTGCTTTGCAGATACAGAGTCGCACCTAAATATTTTGTTTTTGGGAATTTAGGTAACCCTGACTCATGCCGAAGGCCACTTCCGTCATCACAAAGTTGCCTCGGCTCAGGAACTTAGGTACGAGAGGGGAAGTCCTGAAATGAGCACCCCCGCTCGCCTGATCAAAGATCGGCCTCTACTAATCATGATATGTTCTTTTATAAACATTATGTGTTCTCATTCTGGTTATTAAACTAACTTTACTATGTGACGCACACAAACAATATAGACTATCGCAAGACTTGGAACAATTCAACTCATGTTTATTTGCGAAAATGGTTTGAATTTGCCACCTCAAGTGGCTTAAAGATCGGATTTTTCACAACAAAGTGGGCTTGAAACATGATTTGCCACAACAAAGTGGGCTTCAAACACGCATTCATTGAATTGTACCAATTCAAACAACAAGCCTTCATCCACAGGCATTCATGTAGTTTACAAATAAGCACATAACCTCATAGCAAGATGCGAATCACGCAATATGGCAAACACACTCATGCAAGCACGCTAAAGCATAAAAGCTTACCGAGTACTTCAGCCAAAACAAAAACTAGTTAGAAAGATGCATGATCCTAACTATACAAGATGCCTAATGCAACACATGTGATAATGCAATTAATAGGCTCGGCTACTAATATGGCATATGAATCGATTTGAACAACATGCGATTAAACACGTATTCAAAGAAGTATTTGAAATGACAATCCAGTTTGAATGATGCGCCGAGCCTCGATGCATGCAATACAAATGAATGGATGCAAGCATGCGATATGCTAATTGAAATGTGATCCCTAATCTAACCATCAAAAGCGATTAAATAAAAGGGAGAAAGACGTGAGGTTGGAAGACATACACACACGCACGCACACTTATTACAACATTACGCCCTCGCCACGGAGGATCCAAATGAATAAGCTAACTAACTAGCTGCGCTAATTAAGCTAACCATTACAAACAAAACTAATTAACTATTCTAGTTAACTAATTATTACAAGTGAAATTGAATAACTAGTTAAACTAACTAATTATTACAACAATTGAAACGAATTAACTAACTTATTCTAAGCTAATTAAATATTACAAATTGAAGTAATTAGCTAAATACTAAGCTAATTAAGACAAAGCAATTAAACTAATTAATTAGCTACCACTAATTAACTAAACAAAGTAGTTAAAAGGCCTCGGGAAGTGAGAGATGCATGCATGCTCGTTTTCTCCACCCGAAAAGCCACCGCCTTGCCACTGAATGCCTCTGTTCGCACGCTTGAACACTGAAAAGGCTGCCCACTTCCAGAATGCCTCTGTTTTAACTTACCAACACATGGTGCAATTTTAATTTTGGCCGACAGGGGGCCGGTCGGCTACCGAATGGTGGCGATCGGCCACTGATGACATGAACTCCTCTTTTTGCTGCAACAGAGAGCAGACAAAGCAAAATAGTGTATTCTCACAGGTTTGTGTATAATGTTACACTCCTTATCATCAAACAAGCTCAAAGGAGTGTAACTCTTGGCTCTCAAACCACCAATCAAGCAATTTCCATGCATGATGTCCAAAGAACAAAGTTTGTACAAGCTTAATGAGTGCAAAACAAGTCTCAAAAGACCACCACCCTATCATACATGATCAAGGGTCATAGTGACCAAGGAAAGTGGCACATTTTATCACTTTCGAGTATGAAATGTCCCATTTTCCTTATGTTCAAATTAATGTCCGATTCGAACACATGCAATGCAACACGAAAGATGCTTATCTTGCCTCTCTTTACTTGTCTATTTTGTTTACTCATTTTAAATTACCGATTCATTCCTTAATCGATTAAGTCCAAAGGTGAGTGTCCTCTAATGGAACGATGGCTCAAACCACAAGTTACTTTAGGCATGAAAGAGGCATTACACTGTTGGTAATGAACCCCCAAAGGGATTAAACCATTAGGTGCAACACCTTAATTTCACACTTAGGCAAACAAGTGGTTTGAAACCACTTTCAAAGCAAACAAAAGAGTGAAGAATGGAGCGAGGTTGCAGAGATTAAAGTGCTGAAATGGAGTGCAAAACAACACTAAAACATGCTCTCAACTCAAAACAATGATGATCAAAGCATTAAAACACTAAGCTACTGAAAGAATTAACCCTACAACTATGCAATAAAAGCCTCAACTAAATTAACCAGCCCAAAACAGAGCCAAAATAGGTCAAAATAGAGGCAAAAACATGCTGGACTAAAGCTAAGGTAAGCTAGAAAAACATGCTAACTCATGAAGCTAACTAGGCATGCAAACAAGATACAAAGAGGGGAGGCTAACCCCTCCAATTTTGGACTTGAAAACAAGGTTTTTACCATTGAAAAACCTCTGAAATTCAGTGGTTAAAAGGCCCAAAAAATTTGTTTTCAAAGTGATGAAAAAATGGCACAAAAGCTTAACAAGCTAAAAAACAAAAGGGGTGGACAACCCCCTAACTCAAAAGAGGTCAAACCATCACTTTTAGGTCTCAAAAATAGAACTTTTTACATGCCAAAACCAGCCCCAAAATATTTTTAAAAAGATGGCAAAGCAAGTATAGGCAAGATAAGTTCTATACCTTTGAAGCACAGCACAAAACAGACACAAATTCAAGCTCAAACCTCCTTCTAGAGCTCAAACAAGATCCCAAGTTATCTCAGCCCAAAGGTGAGAGTGTTTGGTTAAGGGTTGATGTGCAAAAGCTAAGAGAAACTAGGCAAGTGTATGCAAAAAACAAAAGAGAGAGAGAGAGAGAGAGAGAGAGATTTTTGTTCTAAAAATGCTAACCTTCAAAAATAGGGGAAGACACCCCCTATTTATAGAAACACACCCCTTGAGCTTAGATACATCCTACCATACATGTGTATGAAGATGCAGCTCAGTGTGCAACAGCTGGCACAGTTGTCAATAAATATCTGGAAAAAGAGACTGGTGGCCGACCGGCCACATCCATGGCTGGCAGGCACAACCCATGGCCGACAGCCTTAGGGGGTGGCTGACAAGTCACCAATAGGTCCAAACACCAAGTTTTGGTCCAAAACAAGGCAAAGAAAGAACAAGGTTCAAAGGCTCAAAGACAGGGCATTCCACCGAGGACTTTGGGTGCTCAAAACGAACACAAACAAGCACAATCATCGCGTGTGCAAACGATGACGTCTAAGTCTTGAGGACGGTCAAAAATGGGTTGTCTACACCCACAGAAGGGAGGAGGACAGCGAGCAACTTCATCTTCAGCTTGTTCTCAGGGCCAGAGTCAAGATAGAGGCCAGCCACCCACTTGTTATCAGTGTGGTTAGGCGGGGCACTTGAAAAGATTTTGCCCACAGTTGGGTGGCACACCTGGTGCGTCTGGCTTGAGGCCGGCACAGAATCACCAGCCAGCACAGTCAACACAGGCCTCGAGGGCCAATTAGGGAGCCTCTTCAACTCAATCTGTGTAGCAATCTTACAGTCTGAGGGGTGACCAGATAGATCAAAGACCTACAAGGCGCGTGTATGCTGTTACCGTGCCAGATCTTGTACCTGCTCCATCTTTTGTGAGAGATACCTTTTTGTTTTGCAATTCAGTAGCGAATGTATTGATTGATACGGGTGCATCCCATTCATTTATTTCGTCTGCATTTGCATCGGTTTTGGGATTGGAGTTGGCACAATTAGCATCTCCTATTTGTGTAGAGTCACCTATTGGCAGTGAGGTTATTTTGAAACAGGGGTGTCGGGGTTGTGATATAGAGGTCGCTGATCGTCGACTTCCATTTGCATTTGTTTTGCTTGATATGACTAGTTTTGAAGTTATCTTAGGTATGGACTAGTTATCATCGTATTCGGGCTGTTATAGATTGCTACTGTTAGAGGGTTACTATATGTACCTTAAGGGTGATTGTTTTTACTTCTTGGGGATCGGGTGGATAGAGTCTTATCCCCGATATATGATCCGCGTGGACGGAGTGAGCTTAGTTGTCTTCTTGCTGGCTTTCAGAGTAGTGAGTGTGATGAAGGCCGAGTTGAGTTGCCAAGGGTGGTTTTTGAATGCCCCGATGTTTTTCCCGAGGACCTTACTAGTTTGCCGCCTCACCAAGAGATTGAGTTCTCTATTGATTTAGTGCTTGGTACGGCACCAATTTCTATTGCACCGTATTGGTTTGCCCCTACTAAGTTAAGTGAGTTGAAGGTTCAACTCCAAGAGTTATTAGATAAGGGTTTTATCCACCTTAGTACTTCACCTTGGGGAGCGCCGGCCCTCTTTGCTAAAAAGAAAGATGGAGCCTTGCGACTTTGTATTGATTACCGAAAGTTGAACCGGGTAACCGTTAAGAACAAGTATCCAATACGACGTATAGATGACCTGTCTGATCAGTTAAAAGGATCTCGTTGTTTCTCTAAGATAGACCTAAGAGTAGGTTACCATCAGTTGAGAGTAAGGGAGGAGGATATCCCGAAGACAACATTCCGTACGCCGTATGGCCACTATGAGTTTCTTGTGATGCCTTTTAGGCTAACTAATGCTCCAGCTGTATTTATGGATTTGATGAACCGGATCTTACGGGAGTTTCTAGACCGTTTCGCAGTCGTCTTCATGGACGACATTTTGATTTACTCACCCTCTAAGGAGGAACATGAGGAACACTTGCGAGTAGTGCTCAAATTACTTAGAGCCCACAAGCTGTATGCTAAGTTTGGGGAGTGTGAGTTCTGGCTGAAAGAGGTTAAGTTCTTAGGCCATGTGATATCCGAGGAAGGGGTGACTGTAGATTCATCCAAGATAGAGGCAATGCAAGACTGGGCACAACCTAAGAATGCCTTTGAGATTCATAGTTTTGTGGGGTTGGCCGGGTATTACCGTCGGTTTGTGAAGGATTTCTCCAGATTAGCTTCGTCTTTGACCAGATTGACGAGGAAATGGTCAAATTTGTGTGGAGTGAGATTTGTGAAAAGTCGTTCCAAGAACTTAAAGTTAGACTTACCACCGCTCCAGTCTTGATTATTTCGGAGGGGGGTTTGGGCTATTCAGTGTATTGTGATGCCTCACGTGAAGGTTTGGGTTGTGTATTGATGCAAGAAGGGAAAGTAATGGCCTATGGCTCACGGCAATTGAAAACCCACGAGAGGAACTACCCTACTCACGACTTAGAATTAGCAGCAGTGATATTTGCCTTAAAAATTTGGAGGCACTATTTGTATGGTAAGATATTTTAGGTGTTTTCTAATCATAAGAGTCTGAAATATCTATTTACACAGGAGGACTTGAATTTGAGGCAGAGAAGGAAGATGGAGTTCATAGTGGATTATGATTTTGAGTTGCATTACCATCCGAGGAAGGCCAACGTTGTGGTCGATGCCCTGAGTAGGAAGTCGATTAGCAGTGTAGCTTATATTGCCATTTGAGAATGGGAAATGTTGGGTACTCTTGGGGAATTTGACTTGCATCTAGGCAAGTCTGTTGAATCTGCAGCCTTGTTTTTTGTAGTTGCACAAATGACACTTGTGAAGCGAGTGTTAGAAGTGCAGAGGGGTAACCTTGATGTAGAATCCCTCTAGGAGAAGATCTCCAGTAGGAAGGTAGAGAAGGGTTTGACTGTGTACCCCGACCAAAGTGTGAGATACCATGACCGCTTGTTCATACCAGAGTCTTGCCGAGAGGAAGTATTCCGAGAGTTTCACCATTCAGGCCTTGCGGTGCATCCGAGAGACACTAAGATGTATCATGACCTGAGTCGCCAGTTTTGGTGGAGGGTATGAAGAAAGATGTGGTAGTGTTTGTATCGAAGTGCCCTACTTGTCAGCAAGTGAAGGCCGAGCATCAAAGGCCAGCGAGTTTGTTACAACCCTTACTTATAGCCAAGTGGAAATGGGAGCACGTCACAATGAATGTTGTTGTGGGCCTTCCGAGGACTCAATGGGGTAGTGATGTCATTTAGGTGGTAGTTGACCGGTTAACTGAGTCCGCGCACTTCATACCTATGCACGTGAGTGATTCGGTAGACTATCTTACTGACTTGTATATCAGGGACATAGTGAGGTTACATGGGATCCCTGTGACGATTGTTTCAGATAAAGATCCGCATTTTACAACTCGGTTGTGGCAGGGCTTGCAGAGTGCCTTGGGTACTAGATTGACCTTTAGCACTGCTTACCGTCCTCAGACTGACGGGAAATCTGACCATACTATTCAGATCCTTGAGGATATGCTTTGAGGCTGTGTCATTGATTTTAAAGGGTCGTGGGAGAGGCACCTACCCTTAGTGGAGTTTGCTTATAATAACAGCTTCCAATCGAGTATTGATATGGCACCGTTTGAGGCCTTGTATGGTTGACCGTGTAGATCTCCAGTGTGTTGAGCTGAGGTGGGTGATGCACCTTTGTTGGGCCTAGAGTTAGTTCGGGAAACGACCAAAAAGGTGGCACTTATTCGTACGAGGTTGGTTACGGCTCAGAGTTGTCAGAAAAGCTATGCCGACCATAGAAGGAGACCCTTAGCTTTTGAGGTGGGAGACCATGTGTTCTTGAAAATATCACCTAGGAGGGGTTTGATGAGATTTGGGAAGAGTGGGAAGTTATCCCCTCGGTTTATTGGCCCTTTTGAGATCCTTGAGCGGATTAGGGAGGTTGATTACCGTTTGGCGTTACTGCCACAGTTTTCCAGAGTACATAACGTGTTTCATATTAGTATACTTCGGAAGTATGAGCCGAATCTATCGCACGTGTTGGATTGGACCAACTTAGAGGTAGATGAGGATGCCTCGTATGAGGAGAGACCAGTGAAAGTCTTGGATAGACAGGACCAAGTCTTGCGAAGCAAGACAATCCCCATGGTCAAAGTATTGTGGAAACATCACGGGGCTGAGGAAGCAACTTGGAAGTCCGAGAGAAATATCCGGACTTGTTTGTTGATGTTTAATTTTGTAATGAGATTTCAATCATGATGATAAAAAGTACAAGCATTGTATATGTTTTAAATTATGAGAACATTGTATATGTTATGGGCATTTTAGAAACATGGATTCTATATGAGCATTGTATATGTCTTGAGGATGTGGAATATTAATGGGTGTCGTATCACTTTTGGGAGGCATTGTATATGCTAGGTAAATTTTGAAAATGTGGATTAGATTTAACATTGTAAATGTATTGGGAAATTGTAAATTTCATGTTATGAGACTTGTATATCGGGTCGATGAGGATGAATGACCGGGAGATGGGTCATGGTATTGGAATTATAAGAATAACATTGTTGAAAATGGCCTAAATATGATTTTGAGCTTGATTTGAAAATTTCAGGGACGAAATTTTTTAAGGGGGGAGAGATTATAGCGATTCCGAGTTTTGACCCGACCTTTGTTGTGTTCCGGACTCGAGACTCGTGGTTTGATGTTGTTATGTATATCTCTTTTCCCTTTCTCTCTTTGAGTTTGAGTTTCGGAATGTGTTAGGCATGTTTGGAACAGGTTGGTTGCTAGTTAGTCTAGAATGTTGTTGCCCAGAATTTTGGTCTTCCGCTCGAGCAGGCCTTCTTGCGCTCGAGCGGGGTTTACAAAACACTTAGTATTTGCATGCCTGCAAAATATTAGAAGAGTGTTTTCTACGCTCGAGCGGCATTTCTTACGCTCGAGCGGACTTTCTTACACTCGAGAGAGTTGTCTGCTGTCTGCAAATATTGGATGTGTGTATTCCGCGCTCGAACGGGCTCTTCTTGCGCTCGAGCGGAACAAAGCCTTGTGTCTTGACGCTCGAGCAGACTGCACATATATCAGATTGTAAAAGTGACATTTTATATCACTTTTTCATATCTTTCTCTCTCTAAAACTCTCCAAAACCCTAAAAGTTGAGATTCTCTCCCTAAAATACTGTCCTCTCTCTCTCTCTCTCTCTCTCTCTCTCTCTCTACATTTTGGCCTAGATCCTTTGATCTCCTCACCCTACTCCCTTTGATAAAAAGGTGGAACTTCTCAAGATCTCCATTTTCATCCTATTGGAAGTGGGTTTCGTTATTTTTGAAGTTCCATTCTTGTTTGGCTCGTCTTCTCTCTTTGAGATAGGAATATTCTACACTTTGGTATAACTTTAACCTAGTTATTTGTTGTTATGTATAAAAAGTGAAAATCTTGGAATTTTTGGGTGAAACCTAGGATTTGGTTTTAAATTGAAAAGAGGGGTCTCTATGTTGTGCTTCATAGATAAATATGGGGGTTTGAACATGAGGATATCTTGTGTTAAAATGGTGGATTTTATTTTAGCCTTTGGGTTCATATTTGAAAAATAGAGGAAATTTGCCCTAATATGTGTTAAATAATTATTTGTATAAATAATGAAATTGGTATGTGAAATGTGAAATTGGGAGGATGTATGAATAAATGGTGTGGTTGGATTGTTTAATCACTCACCTATGGGAATTTGAAGAATTATATGTTATAAAGATTGTACATCTGTTTAGAAAATATCTGTATTGGGCTATCGGTGGAGAATAGCCATGATTGTTGTAGAAATTGCATGAGGATTAGGTGGATTGAAACAAATCATTTAAGTTGTGTTATTGAATATGACGGTATGATTAAGACGTTGAATATGTGTTATGGATAGTGATTGTATATGACGATGTTTTTTAAATACATTGTATATGTATAATGTTTTGAGAGAAAAAATGGGATGTACTCCATTGTTTGGGAGGAGATAGGGGGTCGACTCCCTTGAGAATTAAGTTGGCCGGAGTATCCAGGGTGAAAGTCCCGAAATCATATGTATACATGGGTGCCAATCCCGCAGACGAAATTTTCATAAAATGGCAAGGTTGAAGTGCTTGTATGATAGTTATGTTAGTTAAAAACCACTGAGTTGTAGTCTCAGTTGGGTTATTTGGAAAATTTATATATATTTGTCATAAGACTTGAAATAAATAAATGGAAATGAATTAAGATGTGAATATCAATATTGAATGGTCATGGGAAAGAATGTGAGTTGGTCATGAATATTGAACATTTATCTAACACTCATATCTTAGTTAAACCTCGTCTATTGTGTTGTATATCTCTACTGGGCATTGGCTCACCCTACTTGGGAAACCATTTTCAGGTGCTGGTGATATGCTTCCTCCAAGGACATGGCTTGGGAGGACTCAGGAGCTGAAGGCTCCGTTTTGTATTATTTTTGTATTTAAATGTTTATTCAAGCCGAGGGCTTTACATGTATAAAGCTTATGACTCTCTTTTGATGTAACCAAGTGATAACTTGAAAAGATGTACACCTGTAGGGCATTTATTTTGTGTTATTAACTTGTATTACATGCTGTAGATTCAGGATAAACGTTTATGAATGTAACGCATGTAATCCTTTTTGGTAATACGAACTCTAATGAAGGAAAGTGTATCATTTCTATTATATTCTTGAATCTCATGGAATGGATTAGTTGTATTATTTTGAAGGCGTCACACGGTTCATGGTGTGGCTTGGTCGTACACAACCTTATCCAAGCTACCAGCCCAAACCCAACCTAGCTTGGCTCACCGTAAAGACAAGTGCAGCTACATTTCGGTCTTACACTAGCCCGATTCTTGCTTATGGCCTAGACTCTTCCTAGCCCGGGGTAACATCACGGCCCACATGGGGTTTAGCTTGGCCAATCATTATAGATCGTGTAGGTTTTAGCTAGGCCCATCATCATGGATCATGTAAGTTTAGCTCGGACCATTTGTTCAGCACAAATTCCCCTCACAATTGCCCCTTAATTCCGTCTACTTCAGCATAACTGGGATTACCTCTCTTTATTGAGCTAAAAAATTTATGCCCGGTTCTTGAGTCTGGCCAACCTAATCCTGTAATCGTCTCTTTTTCACCTACCACGCTGACACCCCATTACATCCTGGACACATGTCATGCCTTCATCAGTTCCATACAATAATCCTAACGTTTGCATGAGTCCCCAAATTTCAAAAATGGGTGCCTTTTCCTATTGCGATACATATACTCTAAGCCTTTCACTGTTCATCTTCTTTCAAGTCTAGGTGTCGTCTAATGTTGTTGATTTCATTACTTGCTCGGTAATGCTACGATGGGCCATGCCTTTATTATCGTGCTTGGTTGCTTAGTCCCACCACTTGGAGGATAAATTTACTTTTGACGAAGAATAGAATGGTTGACTACATAGCTTGATCTTAGTGATTGGTTAATAGAGTTATGCAAGCAGAGCTTATTCCAACTCTTTACTCTTTAGCTCATCTAATGCAATTATCGATCTCTCAACTTAGTTGGCATTTATTGGTTTGCTTCATCGCCATCTCGATCATGAGTTATTGCTTGGTCACAACCACTCTGCCTTGACACTTGATGTCATGGGCTTGCCTTTGCTAAACTTAACTCTGGTGACCTTGCAAACGGACTTTACTAGGCTTGACTCTTGCGACCTTGCAAACAGACCTGGTTAGGCTTAACTCTGGCGACCTTGCAAACGGACCTTGCAACAGACCTTGATAGGCTTAACTCTGGCGACCTTGCAAACGAACCTTGCAAATAAACCATGCAAACGGACCTTGCAACAAACCTTGATAGGCTTAACTCTGGCGACCTTGTAAACGAACCATGCAAATGGACCTTGCTAGACTTAACTCTAACGACCTTGCAAACAGATCATGCAAATAGACCTTGCAATTAGACCATGCAAATGGACCTTACAAACAGACTTTTAACAAGTTGGATTGGGAAAATAGTGCTTGGATGTCGACGGATAAACAGAGTTTAGATGTCAACTGTGCAAACGACATACAAGTGTCAGCCGAAAAAATGATGCATGATGTTGACCTCGCAGTATGGACAAATATCAAGTTATTGAGATCGACCCTACAACTTTTCCCCGCCCAGTCTGGGATCCTACCTTAAACTTACAAAGGCAAAGTAGTAACCCAGGCTAAATGGATTGCCCCTGGACTATGTCCACCACTTGGTTAGAATCTCTTCGACTGAACAAATCATCAGTTTTCTGTCAAAAGTTAGCGAGCAAAATCAACTCGACAACTTCTTGGCAAGCAAAGTCAGTGTAATTGCTTGGCAAACAAAATCAGCTTAGCTCGGCGACTTACTGACATCTTTCAAAACCAATCTCCCTAGATCTCTTCAATCGATCACTCCTTAAGGACGGACATCTTCAATTGCCAGGCCATTTGGAAAGGTCTGCTCTTGAGGAGCCACCTTGACCTCTTCATCAACGTAGCAATCCAAATGCCCTGCAGCCACCAACTCTTCCAAGTGTAGTTTGAACAGCATGCAATCTTCTATTTGGTGCCCTCTCTCATCATAAAAGGTGCAACGGTATCTCAGATTGAACCCTCTCTAGGCATCCCCTAACTTGGTCTGTCACCAGACATATTCCTTATCACGGATTTCACTCAATATACGATAGATCGGTATCTTAAAGACCGTAGTGATACCAATCCAGGCTTTTAACTTTCTCTGGTATCATCCTCCGCATCACGAGGTTATTAGCTCCGGTCATTGTTATGACCCTTATCCCAGTTGTTGCAATTAACACTGTGGTTCTGCTCCCTTTCATCAGTTGCTTGCACAATCATCCTCTTGTCCAACTGCATTGACTTTTCCTGCGACTCGTTTTGTCCGCCACTACCAAGATTTGTCTTCACAATAGCTACAGCCACATTATCTTCAACTCTGATGTGTCATTAATCTTTTGCATCAACAGCTCCATTGTTGTAGGTTGATTCATTATGAGCAAATCCCTCAGCCTATGTCCGACTAGAAGACCGCGCTTGTATTAGGCAATTGCCAGGTTGATAAGACAATCGAGGATCTCGTTGAACATCTCCCAATACTTGACATTGTATGCCTTTAATGAATCGCCAGTTCCATTTTCACTCCCAAAAGATGGTCAACTTCCTTAGGCGTTTTTGTGTTTGTCTTGAATCGTAGTGACAACACCTCGGCTAACTATTGCCATCTCTCAACGCTTTCCTCCCGCAACCTTTCAAACCATTTCAGGCCCATCGATAATGACTAACGTACATGTACGGGTCTGTCTTCCATCGTAGAGCATAAATTTTGGCTAGTGGAAACCGGCGTGAAGCGGCATATTCTCAATCTTAGAGGAAGAAAAAGCGTAGTGCTCAGTCTCGCCAAGTCTCTGTCTACCTATGTATTCACCACCAAGCATGGAAATGGCGGGTGGCATGGCGATCTTTTCCTTGCGTGAACACTAGGGCCAACTTTTGCATCATTGGCACCTTCGGGGCCTCCCTTCGACGTACTCGCTCCCTAACACGTCTCTTAGGTCCTCCAAACAAGTGGAGTATGAGTATCCCAATATCGGTATCGAACGTGAGGGGCGATAGCTACTGTCCTGAGTATATGACCTCGCCGTCGACAGTACGGAATAGTCGCCTCTGTAACTCCTAGTGATGGAAAGTGAGGGTATCTCTCGCCGACTCTAACTGCCTAAGCGACGAGATTGAGTGCGCTCACTGTGGTTTTCCACTCTAACTACGCATTTCTCTTTTAACTGTTGCTTCATAGCCTCCATCTTCATCGCCATCCTTCAAATGATGGCGTCCTAGTCTCTCAGCTTGTTCTCCAGATGTTGAGTATGATCATACCCTCTCCATCATCAATGCCCTTTAGGGCTCTGTGAGTGTCCAAAACTCCTCGCACGTTTGTCTTGCACATCTTTATGAGTCCCTCGCGTGGAGGTCTCAAGACCAACCATGGTTGAAATAGCGGGCAAGTCATTGCGCCTCCAAACATACTTTGGCGTGATGCCATCTATGGCGGACAATGGAAATGTCGTCATTGTTGTTCACCATTGAAGATGATCAATAAATCTTGGAGGACAAGGTTTTGAATGTCAAGATTCCCACAAACGACGCCAATTGTACGGAGGAGAAATATTTGTCGTTCTAGGTACGCCTTGCTACCAAGCTTGCCTTACTACGAATGGACTCCGATTCACTTCGAATTGAACAGAAGTGAGCTACCCGATGGATGGTTTTCGAAAAACCCCTCCGATGGTCAGGTTAGTTTACTTAGAGAGAGAATGGCTAAAGTTTGCTTACCATGCTCTAGTTGTCGACGTGCACTTTATCTAGGCTGGCCTTATAGCCCAAGATTGTGCATGCATTATTTATGTTGTCCTTTGCTGGACACGTGGCTAAACTACCCTCTCTCTTCTTTAAACATGTATTCGTCAATACTACCAAATAATATTGGCCAAACTACCAAACGATATTGATGCGTACTTAAGGCGGATTCCTCGCTATAATCTATTGGGCCACGTAGAACGCTCTGCTCAAGCAATCACTTCTATTTTCCTCAAATGTGCCAGCTCTAAAAGTCTTCTTGCCAAGCTAACCTCTAATTGACTTCTCAGCTCGGCCAAAACCATCAAGGCATTGAAGATCAACCTGCTTAAAGATCTTCAACTCGGTCATATGTGTTGAGCTTATCCTTGACTCAACCGAGACCGGTTCATGGTATGGCTTGGTCTGTGCACAACCCTATCCAAGCTTGCTGCCCAAACCCGGCCTAGCTGGCTCACTGTGAAGACAAGTGTAGCTACATTTTGGTCTTACACTAGCCCGGTTCTTGCTTACGGCCCAGGCCCTTCCTAGCCCGGTGCAACATCATGGCCCGTATGGGTTTAGCTTGGCCCATCATCATGGACCATATAGGTTTTAGCTCGGCCCATCATCATGGATGTTAAGTTTAGCTCGAACCATATGTTCAGTACAAATTTTCCTCACAACTACAAAGAAGTGGCTAAGGAGAGTGAAGGCCAAAGGTGGATGATTTAAAGAATATGAAGATGAAGATGAATGGTATATTTGGATAATATGAAGATGAATGGCATATTTGTCATTTAATGTTGTTTTGTCTTTAATTTTTATTTATTTTTCATTGTCAACCCTCTATTTTGGTGCATGTGGAACAATTTCAGTTATTTTAAAACTTCACATCTAGTATATAATTGTTAAATATTTTTCAAATTCAATACTTCTTTTTCATTCATCAAATCGTTGAAAAATTTAGATATAAAATTGTACACGTATCATATTATATATATAGTCATACTTATTTATATTAATTTATAAAGTATAATTAACACTTGTTTGATGTGAATCAAAAGGTGAAGCTCTGCCATATTTTTTCTAATTGCAAAATTGTCTTAAAAATTGTTTTATTTATTTATTTTTCAACTTGTCTCACATTTTTTTTTTTTTAAGTATTTAATTCTCGAATCCCTATTAACTAAGTTAATTTTGATAGTGAATATAACTAAAATTTTATTTTGTGTTGCTTGTACACACCTTTTTGTACACATGCTTATACTCATTCACCAATTATTATTCATCATACTTTCTCATATTTATCAATCACGCAACATAAAATCATAATACCAAACATTCTCTATCAATCATAACACTATAAAACACTACGTAACCGTACTCCCGAACTACCCAATCATCACCCAAAGGATACACTAAATTTTGTGGTAGTTATGGCTTCGTTTGGGAAGTGTGTTGGCTTTTTGGTTTTTTGGCTATTTTAGCCTGGGGCAAAAAAGCCTGGTTTGGGAAGGCTTTTGGCTTTTTTTGACTTTTTTGTGAGAGAAAGAATGTAATAATTATGGTTAGATGTATGTTTTGTCTTATTGGGCTAAAAAACTATTTTATTTTTTGTGTATTTTAACCAAAAAAGCTCCAAAACCAACTTCCCAAACATAGCATTATTGACCACAAATATACACTAGATGTGAATATACAAATATCATGCTTGTATATATATTTGTTGTTTGGATAATCATTATAAAAATATGATGCTTGTGTTCATACCCTATATGTGGGTCAACCAAATTATTATTTTAGTGAAATTAAGTGACAAAAGACTTAGGATCTGGTTTCATAGATAAAGATTATAATCTAGACAATCAAAATCAAATCATCAAAATTCATAATATCATTAAAAAATAAGAACTTTGTAATTTGCTACAATTCTTCACAAGCAATTGATGCTTCTATGAAACTTAAGTCAATATCTTATTGGTGTTATTTAATGCTGTGAGTTCGGTTTCAGGCACTAAACTTTCATTACAACATATCACGTCAATAACTGAGAAAAGTTTATAAAATTTGGACAAATTATACTTATGGTACCTATATTTTGATTGTCATGTTATTTTGAACCATATAATTTTAATTAACTTGATTTTAATTTTGAAATTATGATTTTGTATCTATTGGTCCAATTAATTACAACTGATATATTTTTTTTTTTTAAATAGAAAATAGAAATAAGAGACATGCTTATGCTTTTATAAGCAAATTGTAAATCTATTCAACTCAGTAAGTTAACCTCAATCAACTCATTGACTATTTTTCTTTAAAAATCATAGTCGGCTTTATCATTTGAACCAAATTGATAGAAAATCTAAAATTAAAAGTCAAAATCAAGTTAATTAAAATTATGAAGACTAAATGACATAAGAAGCAAAATGGAAAAACTACAGATATAATTTACCCTAAAATATATTAATTTGTATAGTATTTTCTGTAATGATAATAAGAAAATTATATCAATAATACTAGAAATAATAAACTAAACATATAATAGGACAAAACCCTCCCACAAAGGTGTGTTTGATTTTTGTGCACAAGCCCATAGACTTACTCAAATTATATTCATTGTTTGGAAATCAACGGCAGGATTAGTAAATGAGTTAGAAAGTGACACTACAACTCTCTTTTTTTGGTAAATTACACTTTGTATTCCTGACTTTGCATTAAATCTCATTTTGACTCTATACATGAAATCGTAACAGTCAATCCCTTATACTTATGGTGATATCTCACTTTGATCCATAGACATGAAATCATGACAGTCAACTCTTCCACTTTTGGTCAAATCCTACTTTGGTCTCTACACAAGTATCAAATGTCCCCCTTATGTTACTTCATTGTTTAAATCTCGAACAGAATCATGTTATGTGACAAGAATGTGATTACGAAAGAGAAAAATCATCCCTATTTCCCAGTAACACAAATTTGTCCTACATGATAAACACGTAAGAGTTGTATAATACAACACGCATATGTTCGTATGCTAAAAATTGAGATGAAGAGGAAAGAAAATAAGGCTTTTAAAATTAAAAAAAAAAAAAGACAGCAAAGAAATCAAAAAGTTACCCTTACATTTTTCTGTCTGCAAGGAAGAGGAATAGACAAAAAAGTGTGTTACTTTGGAAAACAAAATTATGTAATTCCAATTGATGCAAAACCCTAGTTCATCTTCTTAATCATTCATAATATACGCTTTGTTTTAACCTAATACAGTCGTAATTTGATTTAAATTTTGAGACAAAGTGTATGTATTGATGAAAAATTGAGATGATTTTTCTATCTTATCCTCATTTCGTAGTCACATTCTTGTCGTATAACTGCATTTTATTAAAGATTTAAATAATTGAGTATAGAAGGGATACATTGACACTTGTATAAGAATCAAAATGGGATTTGACTAAAAATACAGACGCTGATTGTCATGATTTCATATGTAGAGACTAAAGTGGGATTTAAGTACAAGTGTAAGGGATTGACTGTCATGATTTCATATATAAGGGTCAAAATGAGATTTTATATAAAATATAAAAATGCAAAGTATAATTTATATATATATATATATATATATTTTTTAAGACGGTGGAGTGACACTTCAGTTTTTAGGTTTCCCAATTAACAATAAGTTTTATTTTATTTTTTATTTTAAAAAATAAAACTATCTATGTAGAAAATTCATAGATGATGAGAACATTAATTAGAAGAGCTATTTGGATGATATGACAATCGTCAGACGCTCAGTGTCGAGCATAACACTACGCCAAGAACAGCATCAGCCGATCCTTTGATTGTATACTATAAATTATATAATTAAGACTTTTATATTTGAAGGATAAATTGATTATCAAAGCATTATATGATTGAACATTTCTCAATTGTCCTCTCCAATCTATATTTGATTAGACAGTGTTATTAGGTTTCACTGCATTTATTACGAAATTTGTATCGATGATTTTAACTGTTTAATGTATAAGACTAGTCGAGTATTTTATTTCTATAAAAAATATTAAAAATAAATTATTGATATAAATATGATTTGATCAAATGATTATTGATATTTGATCAACATGATTTTTTACAAAAATAAAATACTCGACGAGTTCTACACATCAAATCAGATCATCGATACAGATTATGTGGTGGGTCCACAATTACCAAACAGCACCCTCCAATTAGCTTTTTCAACTGGAGAAAAGATTCACCCATAATTAAAAATAGACTTTTTTTTGGTAAATTACAAATACGCTTTTAGATTTGTTTAAAATATGAATTGTTTCTTGTAATTTTAAAGATTATAAATACTTCCTTATCTGAATTTTATTTTACAGAATTAACAAAAAATAAAATAAAATTTATAAATGATTTCTTATACAATAATAAAATTACTTTAATTATTAAATATATTTCTGACATCATTAAAAAATATTAATTGACTTGATAATTTATTAATAAAATGCGTCATTTGTTATGAAATTAAAAATTTCAATAGGTAGGATGTAATTTCCTAAACTATAAACGTAATTTGTATTTTAAACAAATTTCAAAAAATATATTTTTAATTTACCTTTTTTATAATTTTTTGTACAATGGTAAATACATTAGTCTTTGTGTCACATATACCAAGAAATTACCAAGTAGTCATCATCCAAAAATAATGAAAATGCTAAATTACGATAATTTTTATACAAAATTTGCTATAAGAATGATATAAATATTTATAAATTATGATCATAACAATAGATATTTTGTTTTTAAATAAAAATATCACAATACACCACATAAAATATATATATATATATATATATAAAAGCATGGTTCATACTGTGCCTATGAAATCATCAAATTATAAGTAATGCTATAAAAATAAAATAAATTTAATATTTTTTATTTATTGATGTAACATTCATCATATTATTATCGTGCATCAATTTCAAATATCAAAGTTTAATTTTCCTAGTTTAGATTATTCTACCTGCCTTGTGGCCTAATAACATGGAAGCAGAGCTTGTGTTTGTAAATGAGAGGTCGCGGTTCATCTTCTTTCTGGAACTAATCTAAGAATTGATAAATGACTTTATCGATAAAAATTAAATAAATAAATAAAAGTTTGATGAACCACAATAGTAAAGAAAGGCAGGGTGATTTTATTTATACTTAAATAATAACTCAGTAAATTTAATTAAAATTTTAAAATTTTAATTTTTATTATATTTTAATATAAATTTACAATGCATATTAAATCTTAAAATAAATTTTTTTTTATAGTACACCCTAATCATTTATGCATATTTTTCATATTCAAGTCTTTTCATCTTTTTTTCTAAATTTTAATTATTTTCTCTTTATCTTTTTTCTCATTTCAAAACTCCAATTCATCCACCAAAGCTCACCCTTATCATCAACATTCAGTGTGTTTGGTTTGAGTTTTCTGGATTAAGTTTTTGGAAAATTAAATTTTTTATTTTCGTATTGTTTTGTTTTCAGTGAATATTTTTTAAATTTTAAACAATTTTTTTTACTTTTTTAGATGCACCTTAGTTAGATGTATCTAAAAAGTAAAAAAATTGTGAAAAAATATTTTTAAAAATTAATAAATACATAGAAATACAAAAAATGTACTGAATTCTTGTATTTTTTTTTTTGGTATTTAGTGAATTTTTAAAAGATTTTTTTTACAATTTTTTTACTTTTTAGGTGTATTTATGTTAGGTGTGTCTAAAAAGTAAAAAAAAAAAAATTGCTTAAAATATTAAAAAAAAAATTCAGTAAAAACAAAAAAAACAAGAAAAATAAGAAAGTAGAATTTTCTGAAAAGTGTTTTCTGAAAAATGAAAACAAGCAAGCTGATTATTATTTCTTATTATGTTGTTACGTGCAAATAAAAGAAAATTTGAACAAAATCAAACAATGAATGAAAATAATAATAAAAAAATATTTTTTTAAACAATTCATCAAAAAGGAGGTAAGCATTTATATAAATAATTTCTATGTTTTTTTTTTTTTTTAATATAAAAATACATATTCTACTTGTTTTACGTTATCACTGTTCGGCCTTTCAAAGTCAAACATAGGCAATATGTTTGGCATACCAGGTCCGAACAACTTCAGGAAATATCATAAATTAAAATCAACTATTGTGGTTCTAAAAAGCCTACAACCATTATCCTAAACAACAAAAAATGGAATCAACAAAAAAAAACATGAGGAATTTACCTACTTACGGGGATGAAGCAATGTCCTCCTCCATCATCATCATCATCATCTTCTTCTTCTTCTTCTTCTTCTTCTTCTTCTTCATCAGTATTTGCCAATGATAATAGTGAGTGAATACCGTGGCTAAAAAGAGAGAAAAAAAAGGGAGAGTCTTTTTTTAATTGATTTGTTTATTATTTGAGTGTACAACAAATATGATTTTATCTTGAAGAATAATTTTGTGAAAAAAATATAATGTATATTGAAAGTATATTATAATTTTAAATAATTTAATAGAGAATACTGAGAAATTGGGTATACTATTTTATTTTATCTATTTATTTATTATTATTTTTTGATGTAAATTGTATCGCCCAGCAAGGAAGAGATGTAATGGAGTTAAAGCCTAATAGATTATGGGCTAGAGGCCCATTGGACCGGATTCATGGGCTATGAGTAAAAGTTGAAGAACTTGGGCCTCTGCAATCTTTTGGTTTTGTGGTAGTTGGCTCATGAACAAGGGCGCAATCCTCATGTTGCCAATAGTACCCTCACTGGTACTACAAATTAGGGCTATTCAAAAATCCATTCAAACCAGTAATTCAGACCGAATCAGACTAAATTGTACGGTTTGGTTACAGAACCGTTAGGATCAGTTCGGTTCTTGAATTTTCTCAAAACCGAACCAATCCGAACCGTATACACCCCCACTACAAATGGGGAGAGCTTAGGAGGGTTCAATATTTAGTTCCCAATAGGGATGGCAATCTAAAACAGGCCCGATGGGGACCCGACCCCTTGATCCCGAATATAACGGTGATTCCCCGAAAAATACCCCCGACGGGCCGGGGATGGTGATAAAAAAAAAATCACCGATAATAATCGTGCCGGGGACGGAGATACATATTTCAGTCCCGGCCCGCCCCGGCCCCGGCCCCGAGCCCCGCCCCGTTGATCCCCCGACTGATATATATTATATATATTATATATCCCACTGAATCATCCCTATATTATATATATTATATATCCCACTGAGTCATCCCTAATCCCTATCTTTTATTCATTAAATATATATACTTTTTTGATTCTCTCATCTACTCTCTCTCTCTCTCATAAAGCAGATCTAGTCTCTCTCTCTCTCTCCATTCCTCACATGTCTTCCTCTCCACCCTCACTCACGGCACGGCGGCTCCTCTCTCCTCTTCGCAGAGCCTCCTCGTCGACGGCAACCTCCCTCCCTCCTCTTCGGAAGCTCCTCTCTCTCTCGCAGAACCCCCTCAGAGGCTCTTCCTCGCAACCCCTGCAACCACACGGCGGCTCTGTTCGGCCTCAGTTCGACCGCCGATCGAGTTCCTCTTCCTCTCGATCATGTCGTTCATGCCGATCGAGAACCTCTTCCTCTCTGAATGTTTGTTCTTGACATCTCTCTCTCTCTGAATGTTTTAGATTTTTATTTTTTATTTTTTATTTTTTATTTTTTATTTTTTACATTTGAGCTCTTGAATATATATTTTAAATCTGGGTGTGTTGTTGTTGTTGTTATTGTTGTTGTTGATGATGATCGTGATCATGAGGATGATGAAGAACATATGTTGTTGTTGAATATGATCAGGATCATGATCATGTGTGTTGTTGAATATATTTATGTTGTTTTTTTTTTTTTTAATTTTAACCGGGGAGTTTTCGGGTCGGGAAACCTGATCCCCGTTGGGGGCGGGGGCGGGGGCGGTGATAAGCTCCCCGTCGGGGATCGGGGCCGGGGCCGGGGCCGGGGACGGGGAAATTTCTACCACCGGGGATCGGGGACGGGGAGTGCGATCCCCGGCCCCGCCCCGCCCCGTTGCCATTCCTAGTTTCCAATAACACTTGCTAAGTTAGTTGGGATAAACTACTTCGGTGGTACTATATGGATCAATTAGTATATTAATTAATGTATCAATACATGTTATGAAATTATTATTGACCCCACCCATTATACAAATTATAAATATCCAAAACTTCTAAAATTATGTTACTGTTAGTACACTAATTAGTATACTAATTGATACATATAGCATTATTCAAACTATTTTGCAATTATACAATTTCTTTCACCTGTTTTTAATATTGATGTACGACTGTCGCACTCTCATTAGTTTCCAAGTTTTTTTTTTTAATATTCTAAAAAAAAATAATTTAGAGAATTAATCAACTTTTCAAACTATTTAGGAAATTAACTTGCTTTTTAAAATCGCATTTTGAAAATACAATTTTGAATTGAAAATCGCATTTTTAACATGCAATTTCAACTTGAAATCGCATGTTAAAAATATAATATATCTTAGTAATGTCCATATCATCATAAAATTATATTTTCAACATGCGATTTCAAGTAAAAATTGCATGTTGAAAATGCGATTTCAATTTAAAATTATATTTTTAAAATGTGATTTCAAAAAGTTGGTTAGTTTCTCAAATAATTTAAAAAGTGGCTCAATTCTCTAAATTTTTTTTTTATTTTTAGAATATTTAAAACAAATAATAAAAAACTCTTAATATCCATCAATAAATTTGTCTACCTAAAAAAAAATGGTTGTCAAATTCAAAATGCGATGTGCATATCAAAATTTTGTGCCACAAACCATTAACCAAATAGCATGTCCTTTTTTGTTTCTTCAATCACAACATTTAAAAGAGTTTAGGATTGACTTTTTTTTTAAATTACTTTTTTGATTTTTTTTTAAGAGATAAAATATGTTTGGAAATAATTGGGCAAATTACAAATGGTTCTTATATTTTACCTCTTGTATTATTTTTGTTCTTTACATTTTTAATTGGCTTAATTTTAACATTTATTTTTAGATTTTGTGTCAATTTGATCCAACTGATAATATCGTTAGTGTTTTTTAAAGAAAATTATCACTAAATTTATTGAAATTAACTCACTGAGTCGAATAAATCTATACTTGTCCTTAAAAATATGACGCGTGACACTTACGTACGTATTTTCCATAAAGAAAAGCTAAGAATTATAATCAATTTGACAAAATTAAGACAAAATGAAAATTTTAAGGTCAAAATCAAGTCAATTAAAATTACAATGACTTAAAATGACACAATAATTAAAGTACAAGAACTACCATGATAATTTCTCCAAATAACTTTTCTAGTTATATGAAAAAATTATGAATAACTAATGACATACTTTTCTTTTCTTTTTTTCTTTTTTTTTTTTTTAGCTTGAATTTTCCATTTTGCCCTAAAAGTGTAAAAACTTACGTACTCACAAGGATAGTTTAATTTTTTCAAACAGATACAAAGTATATGTTTGGCATAGGCTCTTTTGGCTAATTTAGCCACACAAAAAAATATATATATAAAATAGGCTATGTGGAGAAGTGGTTTGGAAATACTCTTCTGATCTTGAGGGACGCTAATGATCCTCTGCTAGTCACCTGAAAAGGAACAAACACTCCGGTCGGGGGTGCCGGAATTAACACTCCGACGGGCAAGTCAGTCTCTACACTCAAGATTACTTGTATTCTAAGTTAAGCATAATAGTTCTCACATACCTCTTTCTGGTTGATGTTCTTCTATTTATATATTTTCTTTCTTGGGCCTCGGGTTGGGCCTACTTTAGTTCGCCATTCGGCTTCTTGTAAAGCAAACTGCTTTTCACTCGGCCCCTTACCCAACCGGCCTTTTGATCGAATAGGATAGGATTTGAAATTGCGGGACGAAGCCGAATACTATGTTTATAATCCAACTCCTCTCCAAGTTCAGCCATTCGGCCTCTTTACGATCCCTAGTATTCGGCCCCCACAATTGCCCCCCAAGCACCCCACTAATGACAGTTGGTTGGAGTGTTTGGTTTCGAACTTGAAAAGTCAGGGCTGAAATTCGGCGACTGACCTCATTCCAATGCAGATGTCTGAGCACACGCTTCTCGGTTATCATTTCAACTTCCCGCCCCTTCGTACACTTCTATTTATTATGATTTAAAATTTGGACGTCCTTTCAAATACATACACACTTTCAAATACTTGTCTCTGGACTTCCTTCCGAATTATCTCTGCAACTTCCTTTCCTTCACTATCCTCTTCGTCTCTTGTAAGTTTTCTCCCTCTTTGCTCTAAATCCTTTTTTCCTGGTTTGTTTTTGATTTAGAATATACCTATAAACTGAAGAAAATGGCAAAACATTTGAAAGATCTCCTCTCTTCGGATCGAATTTCTAGCTTCCGACGCCATTTTTCCATTCCTGATGACGTCCGTTGTCTCTCGTGACAGACGGCACCCTCGATATGGAGAGGGCTGACGAAACCACGATCGTCTTCCCTCTCCTATCAATCGCAGAGGGTGGTTTTCGATTCCCCTTTCACCCACTCCTTAGGGCTGTGCTCTGCCATTGGGGTCTAATTCCTTCCCAACCCAATGTCAACTTCTTTAGAATCATAATGGGAATTGTAGAGCTAAACCGTCGCCTTAGGATCAACCTCGGCATTCCTGCCATTCGGCATTGTTATGCCCTGGCCAAGTCTTCCGGTCGGCACGGTCGTTATTTCCTTAAGGCCAAGGACACCGACCATCAACTAGTGACTATGCTTTCCAGCTCTGGGAAGTGAGTCGATGACGTTATGGTCGTTGTCCAAGGCAACTGGAAATTCGGCGAAGGCGAGGATCGCCTCAAACTTATTCCTAGGCGGAGGGGCAAACCAGGTGGCCGTATAGCCTCTTGTGTTTATTTTTCCTTTGTTATATTTGTAAAGCTTCACTTTTGGGACCTAATGGTTTTGCTTGTGCAGGAAACGATTTGAAGAAAGTTTCGATCTCGACCGACGACGCCGTTCTTTTGGAGATAAAAGTCGCGTTGAAATACTTCGGCCGTCCAAGCCTTCAGAAACAAGGGAGGGCGGCCCATATTCTGCTTAAATACGAGCCGACGTACACGACTTTCTCGGCAGCAGAAAACATCCCGATTCCAAGGGGCGAGGAGTTTCCAACGGCTCTTATTTTGACCAACTTCAGAAACTTGCGCCAAATCGGCGTCGAAGGATCCGAACTCGGAGTGCGGAAGTTGAGGTCGCTGAAGAATCTGGCTAATCCGAGGCCAAAGTAGACGAGGCTTTAAAGGTAGCCTTTGAAGAAGCCGGCCTCAATTCAGCTAACCCTCCATCCACCTCGGGTCGAGGGGAACTTTACGACGACGTCTTTATCGAACTAGAAGATCTTCCCGGCGCGTACCCTGAAGATATGGTCGGGTTGTCACTCACACAACTCACCAAAAAGGCAAACGCGGAGCAAATGGCTGCACGACGGAGAGCAAAGGCCATTCGAGCAGAGGCCAATCAATCCGAGGTACTGTCCGTCGCAGATGTTGAGTCGCCCGTGCCTGTTATTGAGGAGACGGTTCAAATACGAGATACCGAGTCGGAGCCGATCGTGCCGGTAAATGAGGAGGCTGAACGACGGGCGAAGAAACGTCCTGCCGAGGTTAAGGCCGACTTTAGAGAAGAGCCCGCCGACAAACGGCCGCGTTTAGAGGAGTTGGAAACAGTTGTGCCTTTTGTGGTTCAGCCAAAGATAAGAAATATGCCGATCTCCTCTGACGCGTTGGCTATAAAAGACCTAGCCGTTGCACTGAGTATGGCTTCATCAGTTTCATTGCCGTCTGATAAGGAGACTTTTCGCTCGGAGCCAGATGTTTTAGCAGTAGCGTTAACCGCTCAATCGGCTCTTCTGGTAAAAATATATTTTTGGATTTAATCTCCTTTCCTTTCTATGCATATATTTTTGGATTTAATCTCCTGTTTTGCAGACGGTCGGAAGAATAGCCGAGATAGGCCCCCGCCAGCACGACACCCTCGAACGAATTGGCCGTTTACAAACCGAAGTTGAGGGCCAAAGGAGTCGGGCCGAGTTCGAAGCTATGAGGCGAAAATAGAAGCTGCAAGGGCCGAGGCCGAGTTGGAGAGGGCCGGAAATGCGGACCAACTCAGATTGGCTGCCGAGCAAAGGGCGGACGCGAGCGAAGCTGCGCTCAAGTTAGCCCAAGAGGCGATCGCCAAACTTGAGGCGAACTTGGCGGAATCGAAGGCGGCGAAGGAAGTTGCCGATTCTAAAGCTTCGAAGGTGTATGAGGCTGGGCAAGGCGCTGCCCTCAATAATTATGTGCAAGAAGTCCCCAAATTTGTGAATCGGGGATTCAAACACGGCTGGCTCAAAGCCCTTGCTGCTGCTAATGGACATTGGCTATGCCAATTCCATACGAGCAAGTGGATGTTGAGCCGCTGGAGTCTGACTCCGAGGATTGATCAGGGCGACAGTAGTTTTTGTTTATAGCTTTTGTTTAGTTTTTTATGTATGGCTACAGGTTTGAAGTTTTCTCTAGGCATTTCTCTGCAAGTTTGTAGCATTTTGTTTAGTAGTTTTCATATGTAAAATGGCTACAATTTGTGCCCAATTTACTTAATGAAAATTCCTTTTGCACTTTGCTATTGTTTGTGCTAAATTGTGTTATTGGATCATTCATTCATGTATACTTGCCGACTAGATAGTTAGGCACTTTTAACTTCAAAAAATGGCTGTGGCACATGTCGATCGGCATGGGACCTAGATGCTTGGCCGGTTAGATTAATAAAGCTGCCCTTGCCCCAGCCAGTGCATGAACTCCAAGACATTCATGTATAATTGCCGTTTAGATAATTCGGCCATTTTAACTCCAAAAAGCCAAAAATTAGTACATGGAGTGGCTGTGGCACATATCGATCGGCATGGGGCATAGATGCTTAGCCGGTTAGATTAATAAATCTGCTCTTGCCCCAGCCAGTGCATGAACTCCAAGACATTCATATATAATTGCCATTTAGATAATTAGGCCATTTTAACTCCAAAAAGCCGAAAATTAGTACATGGAGTGGCTGTGGCACATATCGATCGGCATGGGGCCTAGATGCTTGGCCGGTTAGATTAATAAATCTTCCCTTACCCCAGCCAGTGCATGAACTCCAAGACATTCATGTATAATTGTCGTTTAGATAATTAGGCCATTTTAACTCCAAAAAGCCGAAAATTAGTACATGGAGTGGCTGTGGCACATATCGATCGGCATGGGGCCTAGATGCTTGGTCAGTTAGATTAATAAATTGCCCTTGCCCCAGCTAGTGCATGAACTCCAAGACATTCATGTATAATTTCCGTTTAGATAACTAGGCCATTTTAACTCCAAAAAGTCAAAAATTAGTACATGGAGTGGCTGTGGCACATATCGATCAGCATGGGGCCTAGATGCTTGGCCGGTTAGATTAATAAATCTACCCTTGCCCCAGCCAGTGCATAAACTCCAAGACATTCATGTATAATTGTCGTTTAGATAATTAGGCCATTTTAACTCCAAAAGGCCAAAAATTAGTACATGGTGGTTGTGGCACATATCGATCGGCATGGGGCCTAGATGCTTGGCCGGTTAGATTAATAAATCTACCCTTGCCCCAGCCAGTGCATGAACTCCAAGACATTCATGTATAATTGCCATTTGGATAATTAGGCCATTTTAACTCCAAAAGCCGAAAATTAGTACACGGAGTGGCTGTGGCACATATCGATCGACATTCGTCTTTTGGAGTTTAGCGTTAATGAAATCGCCTCGGGGTCACTGCAAGCATTAGAAATAAATGGGATGGACTCTTCGCGCCAGTTACTTCACTTACTATTGTAGATGCGCCTGCGGGCCTCAATGCTACAGTTCGGACTCAATTTGTGTCGATTCTTAATCAAATCTCGCAATATGCAATGCAAGACTGATAAATCACCGAAGAGTCCAAATCCGGCAAATCGTTTTGGAAAACAGATTTTTTTGAAAGAAGTGCCAAACATGAACTGCTTTGCCAGATGCAGAGTCGCCACCTAAATATTTTATTATAGGGGAATTTAGAAAACCCTGACTCGTTCGCCTAAGGCCACGTGTCCGTCATCACCAAAGTTGCCTCGGCTTGGGAACTTGGGTACGATTAGGGAAGGTCAGCTATGAGCACCCCCTCTCGCTCGATCAAAGATCGGCCTCTACTAACCATGATATCTAGTTTTGAAAACGTTATGTGTTCTTATTCCGATTAATTAGCTAATCTTACTATATGATGCGCACAGCACAAAAGTATAGACTAGATCGCCTAATTTGGAACAAAGCATCGCATATCCGTTCGTTTGGAAAATGATTTGAAATTTGCTACTCGCAGTAGGCTAAAACACGGATTTCAATGAGTTGTTCAAACTCAAACAATCCAACCTTCACCCACAGGCATTCAGGCAGTTTATATCACATAAGCATATAGCCACATGGTAAGCATGCTGTTATGTTAACATTCACACTCATGCGAGATGCTAAAGCATAAAAAGCTTACCGAGTACTCCGAGCCAAAACAAAGAATTTGTTAGCAATCAATGTATGATCCAAGTCCATGTTAAGTGGTTAATGCATCGCATACAAAATGCAACTAGAATAGGCTCGGCTAATCCTAGGATGGCATGTGGAATGCAACAAATAACACATATTTAAGTTAGATTTGAAATACTATGCAATTAGTATGATGCGCCGAGCCCCGTGCATGCAATACAAATGAATGGATGCACGCATGCATAGCATAAGGATGCTAAATTAAACATGCCCTAATACTAACCATTAAAAGCAAGTAAGTAAAAGGGAGAAAGAAGTGGGGATTGGAAGACATGCACACACGCACCCACACTTATTAAACAATTCTCCCTCGCTCGGAGGGGCCAAAAAATAATACAAATTAATTAACCTACAAGCTAATTAATTAATTACAGACCACTTAACTAGTTAAGCAAATTAACTAAGCTACTAAAGCGGTAAACAGCCTTGGGAAGAGGGTCCAATGCATGCACGCTCGGAAATTCACTACCATGCACAAGCTGCCTCTGTTTTCACTGTTTTCCTCCTCTGAAGACTGCAAAAGTCCCAAGGTACACTCTCTGAACACTGGGGGATGCCACCGGCCATGAGGAATGGTCACCGGCCATATGGGAGTGGTTATCGACCATTTGTATAGCTCTCGGCCAAAAATGTTTGGTCGGTTGGCAGTAGAGATGGTCGGCCGACCATGTATGCCTGCAAAAACCTGTTTTGATAGCAGCAGAGGGCAAAACATGGCGTGGCAATGCATTTCAAGCAATGTTTGCACCAACCACACTCCTTATCATATTCATGACTCAAAGGAGTTTGGTACTCGGCCCTCGGACAACCAATCGCGCATTCCGATGCGTGATGGCCAAAGAGGCCAAGTTGTGCATTTTGATTTCAAATGCAATGCAAACCGAACGAACACATAAAGATCCAACCTCTATCATGGTGATTCAAGAGGCAAGGCGTGCGTGCAAGATGCAATGCAACCTAGGCATGCGAGCTAAGTATGCACTATGAACATGAGGGCAAGCAATGCAAACATGCAACATGGACAACACACAAACATGTAACAACATGTTAAGTGGCTAAAAAGAGGGAATACATGCCAAATGTATTACAACCTAATCATGCAACAACATGTCATGTAGCTCAAGCAATGCAACAAGATGCAATTACACACGGCGTGCGACACAAGGTAAAATGGAGCAAGCATGTGACAATATGCAAGGCATGCATGCAATAACATGGTGGGGTGGACTTAGACTAACATGGGTAGCTCTCAAGCATGCCAAAATTAGTGGCCAAATGCCAAGGAATGAGGGCCAAAACACATACAAACATGCATGCAAACATGGTCCAACACTTAGGCATAAAGAAGCAACTTTTAAGCACACTTAAGAGGGATAAACAAGGGCAAATAGCATGCATATAATGCTCTGAAAATCATGTTAGAAAAGGGTGCCAAACCAACTTAACAAAACAAGCGTAGCATGCAATAATGTCCAAAACTCAAGGCAAGCCAAGGGGCTTAAACCATGGCCATGCCAACCAAGCCTCAAAGGGCCAAGGGGACTCAAAACCACCCCAAGGCAGACCAAAAAAAGGTCAAGGGCACACCTAGATGGCATCTAAATGGCCTAAATCTAAAGGCATGCAAAATGAACCAATCATGGATCATACACACAACCTTTTGAAACGTCAAAGGAGCCATAAATGCAAGTATACAAGTATGCTATATGGACTGAAATGACATGGTAAGTGGTTCCAAACCACTAAAACAAAGCAAGTAAAGCATGCTAGAGGGGTCAACACTCAAGGCTCACAAGGGGAATTGCATGGTAGCTATACAAAGCAAAGCATGGATGACCCGAGCAACCAAAAACAGACCTCAAGCATACTAAAACACGCATAAAAGCTTCACAAAGCTAAGCCAAAACAAGTAAGCATGATAGTCTAAATGCTAGGCACATGTTAAGGCAATTCATGGCATTACAAGACAAGTATGCAAGGCAAGCATGGTGTGTCTAAACCAAGTAACAATAGTGCTATATCGTGGCAAAATAAGCACAAATAACACTTAAGACATGGCCAACATAAACTCAAGAATGGTGATCACACATGAGGCAAAAATGACACATTTTGAAGACAACAAGGAGAGGGGATGGCCCTCTCCTTCTTAGGACCTCAAACTACCATCCTCACCACTGAAATCCCTCAAGATTTCAGTGGTGAGGAGGCCCAAACAAGGTGGTCCCGGAGCTCACCAAAATAGCACAAAATGGGGGGCCAAACAAGGCCTAAGAGGGGTCAAACAACCCCAAACACCAAAACAACCTTAAACAACTATTTTAAGCAAGTAAAAATAGGACTTTTATATGTTATATACTAAGCTTAAAACAGCAAGCAAAGATGGCTAAAAGCCTATGCAAGAATGGAGAATAAAGGGCAAGGTTCTTACCCTTGAAGACTCCTTCAAGGACGGAGCTCCAGCAGCCTTCCTTAGCTCAAAACCAGCTCAAAACTTTTGAAAACAAACCTTTGGCACCTCAGAAACCAAGGTAAGGTGTAGCACTAGGTGTTTATGCACAAAAGTAAGACACAAACACACTTATACACACACAAGGCAAAAAGAGAGAGAGATATAGAGATAGGTGATGCACAAACCTAACCTAATCCAGACCTCTGGAACTCAACCTTGTAACCCTTGAGAAGGGAGGAGAAAGCCTCCCTTTATAGAGCTTCACTCTTGCAAAGCTTACAAAACAAGCTAAGCAAGAGTGAAATCCCTCAATACACGTGTATGAAGGGGGGGCGAAGTGTATGCCAGCTAGCACAGCTGGCATAAAAATATCTGCAAAAGCAGATGCACAGTGGTTGGCCAGCCAAAAATGCCAAATTGACCAAATGCATGGTCGACCGACCAAAAACAGTGTCGGCCGGCCATCACCAATGGCCGGTGGCAACAAAACATGGCCGGTGGCCTCAAGCCATGGCCAGTGAGGTCTAGGGATGGCCAACAAGCCATTCCCTGCCCCTCAAAAGCAAAACACAAGTGTTTGGTGCAAAACCAAACACAAAACAGTCGAGTCGAGAGGTCTTGAGGCAAGGCGCATGGTCGAGACCTCCGGGAACTCAAGACGAACACAAACAAGGATGATCACCGAGTGTTCAAACGGTAACGTCCAAGTCTCAAGGATAGTCAAAATGGGGTGTCTACAACTATGTTTAGACTCAATTTAAAATAATTTGTTGCATGGGGTTAGATAAATGCGAATGTCAAATAGAGTTTTCTTCAACAACAGAGGAGAAGCACGAACTTTGGCTGAGCTTGATACTGCAATGAATCGCAGCAGCGAACCCACCCGTGCGGGAAGTAGGGCGTCCAAAGAACGGGAAAAACGTCAGCCTCCAAGTCATCGAAGCAGATCACCCCGAAAGGAGAAACAGCAATGGGGAAGTTCTCCGCGACCGCGACTGAGAAATGAGGCCGACGTGGCGCCGCGACCGTTGAGTTTTGCAGTTTTCGTGGGGAATAAACCGATGACGGAGGTGGACTCCATTATCAAGGACCCAGGTGTGGCAGTCGAGTTTGCTCGACAGATTTTTCCACCGGAGGTCCAGCAGTCGATGGTTGGTCGACAGGATTTCGACGTATTTCGAGAGGGCATCCATGGGGCGGTGAAAGGGCGGTATGCCACCTATGAAATCGGCATGCGCCTGCGCGCCACTCGACAAGAAACAGAGAAGAATGACGAAAGAATCCGCAGCTTGGAGGCTCGCGCGGAGAAGGCCGAGCGTGAGCTCAAGGAGCTTAGGAAGGCTCAAACCACTGAGCCAGATGCGGTGGGTCAATCCAACCTGATCGTGGAGGAGAAGGTGACTCAATGGCTGTTGAGTCACGCCATTGCCGACCGAGATACGGCAAGCATGTTCGCCGTAGAGAATGCGAGGACCATGGGTTACGAACAAGGCTTCCATGCGGGCCAGAAGGCTGGGATCGACAAAACCAAAGAGAAACTTGCGGAGGAGGTCTGCCGATGCGAGAACCGGGGATTTAGGCACGGTTGGATCGAGGCACTTCAGGCCGCGGAGACTCTCCGTGCAAAGGGTGTTGATTTGGCGTTGCTGCTGTACCAGCGTGATCATTTTCCCTTTTCCGCTTTTGAAGTCGAAAAGAGTGACGATGAGGGAAACACCGGATAAAAACACTCATTGTGATGCTGAAAACGCAGATTGCGTTAAAAACCATGTAATCATTGGCTGATTGAATAAAATGTTTTGTTTTCAATGTTTGTGTTTTTTTTTTTTATAATTTTTGTCCGGTACACATATGTCTGCATGTTTTGTGCTTTATTGCCTAAATGTTTGAATAAATGTGTTTTAGGCGATTGGATAGACATTGACCGTGTGGAGTTCATTTCAAATGTTTATATGCCTTAATGTGCAAACGGTTTTTGCCGGCTCGTCATAATGGAGCGCTCTTCATTAAATATTTATTCCGCATATGTGTTACACACGGCCCTGGCAAGAAATCTAGAGGCTTTATCGGCCCAAAGACATCATGCGCCGATTGGGCTCCAAATCCGGAGTCTTTATCGATCCAAAGACGCCACGCGCCGATGGGGCTCCGAATCTGGAGACTATTTGGCCAATCGTGATATCCACGAAGGGCGCTCCAAATCCGGAGGTTTTATCAGCCCAAAGACGTCATGTGCCGATGGGGCTCCGAATCCGGAGACTGGTCAATCGTGATATCCACGAAAGACGCTCCGAATCCGGAGGCTTTATCGGCCCAAAGACGTTATACACCGATGGGGCTCCGAATCCAGAGACTTTATCGGCCCAAAGACGTCATACACCGATGGGGCTCCGAATCCGGAGACTTTATTTGGCCAATCGTGATATCCACGAAGGGCGCTCCGAATTTGGAGGTTTTATCGGCCCAAAGACGTCATGCGCCGATGGGGCTCCGAATCCAGAGACTGGTCAATTGTGATATCCACGAAGGGCGCTCCGAATCTGGAGGCTTTATCAGCCCAAAGACGTCATGCGCTGATGGGGCTCCGAATCCGGAGACTATATTTGGCCAATCGTGATATCCACGAAGGGCGCTCCGAATCCGAAGGCTTTATCGGCCAAAAGACGTCATGCGCCGATGAGGCTCCGAATCCGGAGACTTTATTTGGCCAATCGTGATATCCACGAAGGGCGCTCCGAATCTGGAGGCTTTATCGGCCCAAAGATGTCATGCGCCAATGGGGCTCTAAATCCGGAGACTATATTTGGCCAATCGTGATATCCACGAAGGGCGCTCCTAATCTGGAGGCTTTATCGGCCCAAAGACATCATGTGCCGATGGGGCTCCGAATCCGGAGACTTTATTTGGCCAATCGTGATATCCACGAAGGGCGCTCCGAATCTGGAGGCTTTATCTGGCCAATCGTGATATCTACGAAGAGCGCTCCGAATCCGGAGGCTTTATTTGGCCAACCGTGATATCCACGAAGGGCCCTCCGAATCCGGAGGCTTTATCGGCCCAAAGACGTCATGCGCCGATGGGGCTCCGAGTCCGGAGACTTTATTTGGCCAATCGTGATATCCACGAAGGACGCTCCGAATCCGGAGGCTTTATCGACCCAAAGACGTCATGCACGATTGGGCTCCGAATCCGGAGACTTTATTTAGCCAATCGTGATATCCACGAAGGGCGCTCCGAATCCGGAGGCTTTATTTGGCAATCGTGATATCCACGAAGGGCGCTCCGAATCCGGAGGCTTTATCGGCCCAAAGACGTCATGCGCCGATGGGGCTTTGAATCTGGAGACTTTATTTGGCCAATTGTGATATCCACAAAGGGCGCTCCGAATCCAGAGGCTTTATTCGGAACACTTTTGAACTGTATTTGGCAGTGAGTAACCAAGGATATTTGCATTACAAAAGAGGTGCACGTACACGTTAAACCATTCAGAACTAGTATCATTCCCCACAGGTCGGGTTTAATGATAGAATTTTCGTAAGTGCGTGGAATTCCAAGGCCGTGGGAGGCTCCTTCCAGACATGTCTTTAAGCCGATACGCCCCTACCCCTGCGATCAAATCGACCTGATAGGGGTCATCCCAGTTGGGGCCCAATTTTTCGTCATCCAGTTTCCTGGCCGCCGAAAGTACTTTCTTCAAGACCAACTCTCCTGGTCTATACCGGCGAAGCTGAACACGTTGATTGTACGACTTGGCAGGCTGTTGCTGGTATCGTGCCACGGAGGCAAGGGCGCGGTCTCTTCGTTCTTCAATCAAAATCAAATCCAACGCCAGCATCATGTCGTTTCGGCCCATATCAAAAGCTTGCGATTTCAGGGTTGGGTGGCCGATCTCCAGGGGTATGATCGCCTGGGTACCAAAACATAAAGCAAATGGCGTTTCTCCAGTTGATCGCCTCAGCATAGTTCGATGTGCCCACAATACACTCGGTAATTCTTCGACCCATTCGCCCTTAGCTTTCTCTAGCCTCTTCTTGAGGCCGTCCAAGATGGATTTGTTAGAGGCTTCTGCTTGACCATTGCTCTGGGGGTAAGCTGTAGACGTCCCCGAACGTCCTGGGAAGGAATCCTGTTTTGTTCATTGGGCTCACTACAGTTCAGGACTCAATGTCACGGTCCTGTATCTAATCTCGCAGAGTGCAATGCAAGACCGATGAATCATCAAAGAGTCCAAATCCGGCAAATCGTTTTGAAAAACAGATTTTAGAAAGAAATGCCAAACATGGACTGCTTTGCCAGATACAGAGTCTCCACCTAAATATTTATTTTGGGGGAATTTAGGAAACCCTGACTCGTTGCCTAAGGCCACGTGTCCATCGTCACCAAAGTTGCCTCGGCTCAGGAACTTGGGTACGATTGGGGAAGGTCACTTCGTGAGCACCCCCGCTTGCCCGATCAAAGATTGGCCTCTACTAACCATGATATCGAGTTTTGAAAACATTATGTGCTCTTATTCCGGTTATTTGCATAGAATTACTATGTGATGCGCACAGCATACAAGTATAGACTGGATCGCCTGAATTGGAACGAAACATCTCATGTTTGTTTTGAAAACAGTTTGCCACTCGCAAGTAGGCTAAAATGTGGATTGCCACCCTCAGGTGGGCTTTAGAAAACACGATGATTTGCCACTCTCAAGTGGGCTTAAAACTCACAGTCAATGCATTATTCCAATTCAGATAATCCAACCTTCACCCACAGGCATTCAGGCAGGTATATCACATAAGCACATAGCCTCATGGTAAGTATGCTATCATGGCAGTCACTCACACGCATGCAAGGATGCTAAAGCATAAACACTTACCGAGTACTCCAAGCCAAAACAGAAGCTATGTTAGAAATCAATGCATGATCCTAACTATACAGAAATGCCTAATGCAACACATGCAAAAATGCAACTATAATAGGCTCGGCTATTCTAAGAATGGTATATGAGATGCTACAGCTAACACGTATTCAACTTGGAATTGAAATACGATGCAGTTAGTATGATGCGCCGAGCCCGATGTATGCAAGACAGATGAATGGATGCAAAACATGTGAGCATAAGTATGCTAATTGAAACATGTCCTAATCTAACCATCATAAGCTGGTAAATAAAAGGGAGAAAGACGTGGGGTTGGAAGACATACATCACACACACGCACACTTATTACAATTGTGCCCTCGCTCGGAGGGTCCGAATAAATAATACAGTCCGAATAAATAATTACAGTCCGAATAAATAATTAAATATTACAAAACCCTAATTAATCAACAAATTAACTAGGAAAGCAAGTAAATTAGCATGCAAGCTAAATGGACCGCCTCAGCTCTGTTCCGAATGATGAAAGATGCATGCATGCTTGAGCTACCTCGTCGGGAAATTCCTCGCGATGCCCCGATTTGCCTCTGTTTGCAATTAATCCCAGAATGCTGTGCAAAGCTCTAGAAGGCTGCTGATTTCTGGTTTGCTGCAACAGAGAGCAAGAAAGGGGCATGGCAAAGTATTTCACATATGTATGCACACCTCGATCCTCGTGCCACCAATCATGCATCTCGATGCATGATGGCCGAGGATTCGAATTGCACGACTCGATGTGAAATGAATGCACATGACATCACAACAAGGCCTAGACTCCATCATGGGTAATCCGGAGTGTCGGCGACTGGGAATTGAGGCACATTCCGTCACTTCGGGTACGAAACGTCCATCGTTTCCCGTGTTTGGGCTAACTCCTATCCCAAACACAATGCAATGAGATGGCATATACAATGCGACTAACATGCAACCTAGCATACGCAATGCTATGGACTAAAATGGCGTACACAATGCACTAATATGCAACCTAGCATACGCAATGCTATGGACTAAAATGGCATACACAATGCAAGATGGACTTACACCAATATGAGTGGACCTCAGCCACACTCACATTAGTGGCCATATGATGAAAATGAGACAACCGAAATACATGCAAACATGCACGAATGCAATGGACCGATCTTAAGGCACAACATGCAACTTTAACAAGGCATGGCAATGAATGAAATATGGCATAGGATGGCACATGATACAGCTCTGAAATGGCATAAAAGATGGTCCCGAAACATGCAAGTATGTCACACAATGCAAGCTAGATAGCCCGAATACCGAAAATAGTGAAGTGCGTCACACTAGAGGTACACAAAGCAATGCACCAGTGGTAAAACCAACCCCAAAAAGACCCTAGGCAGGTCTGAAACAGTGGGGAAATGACCTAAAATAATGGCTCGGAATGCAAAGAAATGGAGCTCATTCAATGGTCGGTAAACAAGGCATTCATGCACAACTCTCAATCACACTTAAAGAGGAGAAAACATGGAAATATGGCATTCACATAAGCTCTGAAATATGATGCAAAATGACCCCAAAGCATGGAAGCACCTCAGTATATGCATGCAATACACCTCAAATCTCAAAGCTAGGCAAGTGTATTGAACTACAAGCATGCAAAACAAGAATCATTCGACCATGAGACCCAAAAACAGAGCTAGGGCAGTCCAAAATATGCACAAAATCAGTTTAAGGCATAGTCAAAATGTGCTAGAATCAAGGGTCAGCAAAGCATGCAAAGAAAGCTAGTGAACCATAAGTTGTACTACAACTATATGAAGCATATGAGAGCTCACCAAACCTGCCAAAAAAAAGAAGTATGCCATGCCAAAATATGCCCAAAAACCCAATGAAACTCAGTCAATGCATGCAAGAATGATAGGCTCCTTTGGAAGGCCAATAAGAGGGTCATTCTACACATGCAAGATAGACATGCAAAATGGCAAAATCACCTCTGGACAGAGGTTATGAGGGCCCTAAAACTCATCAAAAATGGCCTGAAATGAAGCTAGGAAGCATGCAAATAAAAATCCCTTTGAAAGGCCTTGAATAGGATTGCTTTACACATGCATAATAGACATTCAAAATGGCCAAAAGGGCTCTGGAAAGAGCTTATGCAGGTTATAAAACTCACAAATAATGGCCTGAAACATGGCTTCAAAACATGCAAATAGGGGCTCCTTTGTAAGGCCAACAAAGCTAGTAAAGAGAACAAGGGGTGAGAGGGTCACCCCTCTCTGATTTTGAAGCTCAAAGGCACATGTTAGCCACTAAAAATCCACTGGATTTCAGTGGCCAAAAAGCCAAACCAAGGCCAACACAAATGCTCTAATGCATAGCTCAAAACATGAGGAAATGAAGCATGCAAGGGGGTAGATGACGCCCAACAGAAAAATGGCCTTGAACAAACTTGAAGAGGAGCTTAAAACAAGACTTTTTTCAGTTTATGAAAAATCCTAAACATGCTTGCAAACTAGGCTAAAAGATGAAGAAAAATAGTGCTACAAAGAGGGAAATAGAGAGTTACCCTTGTAGAGCAGACCTCCAGCAACTTCTGGACCAATGTAGCAACCCTTCAACCTCTGAGAAACAGCTCCAAGGTGCTTGGATGGATGTGGGAAGGTTAAGCTAAGGGTTGGTGTATGATAGGCCAAGAACTATGGAGTTTTGGAGGCAATATAGAGATACAAGAGGGAGATATATGCATGTATGCTCCAGCACTTTTCTGAACCAAGGCCAAGGAGGGGAGGCCCTTGCTTTATAGAGGAGAAGGTCTAAAGCTTCTCAAAGAAGCTTAAAAGCTAGGCCAAACATCCTCCATACACGTGTATGGAGGATGCACCAAATGCCTCCCAGCTAGCACAGCTGGAACACACTCAGAGAGAGGAAAAAGCAGATGGCTGGCCGACCAGTTAAGGTGGTCAGCCGGCCACTCCCCCTGGTTGGCTAACCAGGGGTCAAAAGGTTCAAGCAAAAAAGGTGGTCGGCCATCCCAAATTGGTGGTCTCCCAGGTGAATGCAGTTCAGTGGTGGTATGGGAGACCCGAAATTGTGGCTCAAAAATGAGGGAGACCAAGGGGTCAAAAGGGTCAGGGAGAAAAGGTGGTCGGCCATACCAGATTGGCGGCCTCCCAGATGAATGCAACACAATGGTGGTATGGGAGACCCAAAATTGTGGCCCAAAAGTAAGGGAGACCACCTACCTGCCAAGAAAAACCGGCCGATCGGGGAAAGGTGGTCTCCAAGAAGAAAAGGTGGTCTCCCACCATACTACCACCTTCCTGACAATGAAACTAGGGTCCATACCAAAAATGAACCCACACCGATGCAAAACGAGGGTTCGGGGGCCAAAACGCGCAGCCGGGGGCCCCGAAAACTAACTATTAAGCACCGGAGGTGGCGCGCGACCACGAAGGTGGTCTCCTGGGCCACAGTGTCCCTCTAGAGAGAGGGAACAAGGTGTGTGCCAAAAATCGGAGCAAACTGAGGTAGTTAAGCGGTCTCGAACCGAGGCGTACAGCCGATGGCTCCGAAAACCGAAAACTGGTCTCCAAACAGGAATAGTGGCCTACGACCACGAAACGTAGCCTACGGCCACTGAGAGATGGTCTTCAAGACCTCTCCCTCCTTTCGAGAAGAGAAAACAGAGAAAACAAGACCTGGTTCGCAAACCGAGGCAAAGCACAAAAGAGTCCCGAAGTCCGGAGGCAAGGCTCTCAGTCGAGACTCTGTGACCTCAGAACGAGCACAATATGCAACATCACCGAGCGCTCAATCGGCGACGTCTGAGTCTTAAGGTCGGTCAAAAATGGGGTGTCTACAGTTGCCCCACTTTGACAGAACTCGAAAGTCATAAGTGACGGGAGTGAATGTCAAAGCCCAGAGACGACCCATTTTTGACGAGGCCGAAGACTTAGACAAACAGGCAAGATAAACAAAGAGATGTGCCCGCAGGCGGGGGAAAAATGCAAAACAATATGCACCAAGTCGAACGTAACTCATGATCATGCAAAGCAGCAAGCTGTAATGAAGCAAATATACACAATAGATGCAACAGTTTTAAGCAAGAATGCAAAGCAGCAACTACATTTCATGCAGTACGAATGTGGAGAATTATTCAATTCTTGCCACGTCTCACACGGAGAAGATACAATACCTGTGCGACTCGTCTGGTCGCACCAGCTTCAAATAAACCGTACATACAATATCGTGCCTGCAAAAGAGAGAAGCTTAACTAGCACAACATAGTTAGCAACACGTGTTCAACACTACATCGAATGCAGACAAACATGGTGTCGATGGAAAAGTGCATCGCAATGCGAGGAGAAACGTGCGTGACAACGCAAGTTAAGCATGGAGGTATAACAATACCGGTGAAACGTGCACAACAATGCAAGCGATATTCATAACAATGCGAATGGCATGCACAACAATGCAAGATAAGTGCGACTTTACGAGCATGTTTAAAACAAAACATTGAGCAAAGAAATGCAAGCTTCGACGAGGACAACTCAAATCGCGACCTCCGATTTACCTCCCGAAAGGGTCACAACGTATTCAAAAAGGATACACCTCGCTCTCGGTGAGTGACGATGAAACACGCATCGAAAGTTGGAGTTGAAGTTCCTGCGGAGGGATTTTGCGCCGGAAAGTGCACTTTCCTTGTACTTTCTCGAGTGCCAGGGACTCCGATCATCACCAAAACTTGCAGGGAGCTCAAAGAGGCATGGGAGACCACTCAAGAGGGCCACCGACCAGGTAAAGAGGCCACCGACCAGGTTTGGTGAAGGGGGGTGGTCGGCCTACCAGAAAAGGTGGTCGGCCGACCACCTAGCCAAAAACAGGGGCAGTTTTGTCCTTTTGCACCCGGATCTTTAAATACATTCAGCCAAAACACTTTTCCTCATAACTTCAAGTCCGAAATCAGCTCTCCTCCCTTCCTAGACCATTTTCCCTCTCAGATCTGTGCTCTATACGCGTTTTCCAACGCCCTACGCAAAGTTGTTTCGCGAAATCCTTCAGTTTTCTTCACTTTGGACCGATTAAAATTTGATTTCGGAGCTTCTTTCTCCATTTTCACCACTTGAGGTAAGTTTGTCTCAATATTTGGAACATTTTCTCGGGAGTTGACTTTTGTTGACTTTTTCATTTTCCGAGAGTTGACTTTTGTTGACTTTTTCCAATTTTGGCTCATTTTGCTCATTTTCGCTCCTTTTTGCAGATTTCTCAAAATGGCAGGTCATTTTCCTCAAGGCGAAGGTCCTCCAGGTGCCGGAGGTGAGCCAGACATTATGTCTTTGCCTCTGAGGATTCAGACATTTGTTCCCGAGAGGTATGACCCTCCGGCGCACATCCTTCCTCGGGCCGTTTTCTACCACTTTACCGACTTTGACGAGCGAGCACCTGTAGATCTATTACTGCGGGAGCCAGAGTCCCACATCTCTCATCAGGCACGAGAGGTATGTAGTTCACTTTTACATTTTCTGCAATGTATTCTGCATTTTCCGTGCATTTCATGCTTTTGCTATGTATTTTTTATTTGCTCATTCTGAATGCGTTCACACACCATACTTCTGCTCATTCTAGCACACAGCTTGTTCTGAATACTTAGTCTATAACACATTATTTTGTTTACCTCTTGAACACACAACTCAATCACTTGAATTTCTGAACCCGCAGCCCATATTTGATTGTGAACACGCAGCACACACTTGTTGAGAGTCGAACACACAGCCCAAACTTTGAATTTCTGAACACGCAGCCCATATTTTGATTGTGAACACACGGCACACACTTGTTGAGAGTTGAACACACAGCCCAAACTTTGAATTTCTGAACACGCAGCCCATATTTTGATTGTGAACACGCGGCACACACTTGTTGAGAGTTGAACACACAGCCCAAACTTTGAATTTCTGAACACGCAACCCATATTTTGATTGTGAACACACGGCACACACCATTTCTGAAATCTGAACACACAGCCCAAACTTGTTGATTATGAACACGCAGCCCACTATTTTTGAAAGTTGAACACGCAGCCCGAACTTTGATGTTGAACACACAGCTCACACTTTGATGATGAACACAAAGCCCAAACTTTGAATTTCTGAACACGCAGCCCATTTTTGAATGTGAACACGCAGCACACACTTCAATTCTGAACACGCAACCCAAACTGTTGTATTTCTGAACACGTAGCCCAAATTTTGATGTTGAACACGCAGCTCGAACTTTAGGATGGACACACAGCCCATATACTTTATGTTGAACACCAGCTCACGGCATTGTATCTGATTTAATTTGCACACAACTCATATACTTTATTTTGAAATTGAATACATGTGTTCATTCTGAATGCAGGTATCTTCCCGTATTACACGAGGATACGGATGGATCATTGCCAGGGAGTGGTACGCGGAGCTCCCTGAGGCTGTTCGCGGTCTGGTTTACCAGGCAGGGTTCGGACTCTTCTGCACAGGGATATCACGTTATCTAGCGAGCAGGACCCTGATGGGCGCCCTTGTAGAGAGATGGTGGGACACCACCAACTCCTTTCATTTCTCAGCTACCGGGGACATGACTATGACCCCGTTCGATTTTGCCGTGCTGACAGGCCTTGACATGGGAGACTGGCCGATCCCCTACGACGAGGACATGGGCGAGTGGGAGGCTGCTTGGATATATCTGTTGGGAGCTTGCCCGCCGGTTGACAGATCTTCGGGCAGAGTCCGGTACACTTGGTTTTCTGCACATTTCAGGGACATTGTGCCCGAGACTCCCGAGGAGATAGAGCAGTATACTCGAGGGTTCTTGATGTTCCTCCTCGGGACCACTCTGTTCTCCGATAGGGGGAACACCGTTGGACTCTATCTGCTGAGTGCTCTGGTAGACCTCTCACAGGTGAGCCAGTATGACTGGGGTGGCGCCAGCTTGGCTACCCTCTACTGCTACATGAGTGTTACCTCCCGCGGATGGGGGAACATAGTTGGCGGCTATTGGAGAGCCTGGGAGGTACTTTCTGCCCTCTTGATTTACATTTCTGCTTTTCATTATCTGTACATTGCACACACGGCACACTTTACATTCTGTACTTTGCATTCTACACTCTCTGTACATTCTGTATTCACATTCTGCACTCAGCATTCTGTATTCTGATGGCTATTGCCCTGTTTTCCACAGCTATGGGTTTTCACGTACTTTCCGACGCTAGCCCCGGAGCTTGAGGTGGAGGTGCCTCTCATGATTCCTTACTCGCTCGTTTTTTAGGGCCAGTACCGGCCGAGAGCTCGGGAGACTCTGCCCTACCTGCGGCAGTTTTTCGATACAGTGCGGCCGACCGAGGTAATTCAGAACTCTCAATTCTTCATGTTTTCATCTTTGATTCATCTTGCACATTTAAGATTTCTAATCGGCTTATGCATTGGTTATCCGCAGATCACATGGCAGCCCTAGGCGCCCTTGGGTGGAGATACCCGATTTCAGTTTGCTGGAGGATGGGCCGCTTCTCGATACAGGATCCTGTTTGAGAGGCCAGCTGGTAGGGCCTGGTTTTTGGGGGACCGCTTCATGTGCCAAACTATGGGCTTCCCCGAGTAGAGTGTCCCCGCAGCACCTCCGGACGATATGCGATCCACCGAGGGGCTCACTCCCCAGGATGTCGACAGCGCCATGTTGGGTACCGACGTATTTCTACATTTGGAGGAGGGGGAGTACGCGACTTACCGTCATACATACCTAATGCCTCCATTGATAGGTGTTCGTACTCCCACGAGGTCTGCTGGCATGCCATCATTGAGTCGAGCTCGGGCTGCAGGTGTCCCTTCTACTAGCAGGGCCGGCACATCGAGAGGTGGGGCTGGACTGGTCCCCCCGATTCCCCCGACTTATCATCACCTGGATGGCCAGATATTCTGACTGAGTTGACAGGATGGCGATACAGGACTTCCTACCCGATTCCGATAGAGCCTCCTATGCCTGGTCACCCATACATCAGAGACCCCGATTTGCCACCGGTATGCTTTACACCTTTGATTTATCACTCAAATACTTGGACATCCATTCATTTACCGATGACTTGCACTTGCATCTGCAGCCTACCACGGAGTATACTGAGGGGTTGCTCGGGTTGGTGGCCTCACTCGAGGGCATGGTCCTGCGGAGAGAGACGCAGTTGTCCATCGTCGATGTCCGGTACTCTTTAGTTTCCTTGCATTTATCGTACTTCTGATGACATGCTGATCTTGAACATTTCACTGCATTGATTGACTGTATGTGTAGAGCACATCTGACACAGACCACATTCATGTACTGTATCCGCATACACCCTCTCTATGTAGTTTTCTTGTATCTGCATCTGATATACATATTGGCTAATGTACTCAAATTATCCTCTTCCTTTTCAGATGCCTCCGCTACATACCGGGCCACAGGCCGGGCCATCTAGGCCTTCTTGGGGAGCTGGGAGAGGGGACTCGTCTCGTAGACAAGGCAGGCGCAAACCACCTGTTATAGAGGAGGAGTTCAGCGAGGAGGAAGAGTCTGCGCATCCTCAGTCAAAGACATTTGCAGGCAGAGAGGATGACTCTGAGTCCGGTTCTGAGGGCGGAGGTGATGCCGAGGAGGGTTCCGAGGACAGCAGCTCCGATTCAGATGGTGGTGCTGGTGGAGATGGTGCAGGGACTTCTCAGCCGAAGAGGACGAAGAGGGCCTCTTATTCTTACACTTGAGAGCACTGATGCAGATGTTCCTGCTTTATTTGCCTTTTTACTAGTAGTTGTAGCACATTGTACATTATTAAGTAGTTTTATTTTCTGTAAAACTTGTACCCTTGTTGAAAATGTTGTAACAAAGGAAGCATGATGGAATGAAACAGCTTTTGTTCAAAAAGTGTTGTATTTTATGTTCTTAGCATTGCATCGCATCATTTTGCACAAAAATGAGATTGAATGAAAATTGAGCATCGAAAATTGCCAAGTCAGGTAGTGAACCGACACAACAAACAAAACAACTTATCTTACTAAGAAACAATGAGGCCTTAGCAAGCTTACAACTCGATAACCAAATCCCAGAAATGTTGATAAACAAAGAACAACAATTTTAACGGACAAAACTCGACAACTCGATAAAACTTAACAATTCGATAAACTTAACAGCTCAACTTGATAAGCAAAACTCAACAACAACTCGATAAACAAAACTCAACAACAACTCGATAAACAAAATTCAACAACAACTCGATAAACAGACGTATCTTGGACAATCAGGGTGACGGAACGCATCCGAAACAGAGGAAAACTCGCACCTTCAACACCCCCAATGCATGGAAATGCTAGGAACTTTCTTCTAGAGACTAGGACAAGACCAAAGCCACACTTCTCTCCATGGCCGACCATCAGAGGGAGCTGGCCGACCAGCTATTTCCATTACAGACCAAAGGGGTGGTCGGCCTACCAGAAAAGGTGGTCGGCCGACCACCTGGCTTGGCAACCACCAAATTTTCGACACGTGTCCCCCGAACAGTGCCTTATCCTCTTTAAAAGTTCCAGCCTCGTGGTTCACATTTCATCTTAGTTTTGCATCAAAATGAAGGCGTTCCTCATCCAAAATCTCACAGCTTGGATTGCTTCTCTGGATGGCTCGGAAAAGTTGAACTTCCGGGGCTTCGGCTTGAATGCACTATTCACGCTGGGCCGTACTCCGCTGCATCTTCCTTTCCTCCATGCCGCAGCAAGGTTTTGGAATCCGGTAACACACGTCTTTAGCTTTAGCGGGCAAGAGATATGTCCTACTTTTGAGGATTTCCAAGCTTTGATGGAGTCTGAGCGCAACGAGGAAATCTTGCCTCAACTCCGATTTGGCCACGTCCAAGCCCTAGGACAAATGTGCGGCCTCACTTTGCATGACGCTCGATCATTGATTCGCGACGGGGGGCTGGACATCCCAAGCTTGGTTTGCCAGTTTTCTGATGCTGGTGACCGCGGCGACCATCATTGGCAGGGCTATCGGCGACACGCGCTTTGCCTATGCTTGCTATCTCATTTCTTGCTTGCCCCGGGCTCCGATGGATTCAGTGTCCGGTTGATCGAGGTTGCCCAAGGTTTGAAGGAGGGCAAGAACTGCATNTTACTACCTTAAGGAACGCGGGTCAATGGTGGAAATATGCCAAGGGTAAGTGGAGCCGACATGGGAAGCCTTTGCAGTTGCTTCCAAGAAAGTACATACCTCCCACTGCTAGGGAGAGATTGAGGCAAGAGTTTAAAGACCTCAAACAACTCGACATGCCCGTGGTCGAGTTTGAGGCGGTCTTCTCTAGTTTTCCAAATTTGACCAAAGTGGTGGAACGGAAAAGCGCCGTTGCATTGAATTTGAAAAGAAATTGAAAAAAAAATCATGTTCAAGCTTGTCGAAAATATGATTCGAGAGTATGACCGTCTTGTGGAGACGGCGACACACGTAGAAATTTCCATACAAGCCGAGGAGGAGAGGCTTCGGAGTTGAGGTCTAGGGGCCAGGAGTCTCAAGGAGACTATAAGCAGAACAAGAAGAGCAGGAACACCTATCCATCCCAGTCCAACAAGCAGTCTAGATCCACTTTTCCTTTGCCTAGTGCGGGTCCGGGAAAAAGTGCATCGAGTAGCTTCTCGTGTTTCAAGTGTGGCCAACCGGGTCACAAAACCTTCTCATGCCACAAAAGGGAGGAGGGCAGTTAATAGTACCACCACCTAACCAATCTCAAATTCAGTCTCAGTCTCAGAATAAAGGTCAAGGTTTAATTTTATAAGTGTGGTAGCCGGGGCATATGAAAGAGAACTTGCTCCAGTTGGGAGGCGCATCTGGGCATCTGGGTCGAGGCAGACTCAGAGCCATCAGCAGGCTCAATCAGTCCAAGCTTCGCGAGTTAATCAGGGAGCCGTTTCGGCTCAGTCAGTAAACATGGCTATGCTCCGAGAGGAGAGCAAGTTAATCAGGGGCCACAGGGGCGCGTGTATGCTATTACCGTGCCAGAGCAGTTGCCAAAATCCTCAGTTGTGAGAGGTATTTTTGTTGTGTGTAATTCTTTGGCTAATGTATTGATAGACACGGTGCGTCTCATTCATTTATATCTACTGCATTTGCTTCTGCATTGGGGTTAGAGGTAGCACGGTTAGTGCCTCCACTCAGAGTAGAGTCACCTGTTGGGGTACAGTTGATTTAGACCGGGTTGTCGTGATTGTGAAATAGAAGTTGCTGGGCGTTGACTTCCGTTTGCTTTTGTGTCTAGATATGTTAGTTTTAATGTCATTTTAGGCATGGACTGGTTGTGTTCTTATCAAGCTTGATTGATTGTTACCGTCAGAGAGTTACAGTGTGCACTTCGGGTGGTGATCGTTTCTATTTTATGGGGAACTGAGTTGATAGAGCCTTTCGCCAGTTGTTGACCCTCTAGTAGGAGCAAGCTTAGTGGCCTTCTTGCAACTCTCTTGGATAGTGAGAGTGACGGGGCTCGTGTTGAGTTACCAAGGGTAGTTTGTGAATACGGATGTCTTTCCAGAAGATCTTACTAGTTTACCACCTCACCGGGAGATCAAGTTCTCCATTGAATTAGTGCCTGGCACGGCACCGATTTCCATGTCACCTATAGATTTGCACCGCCGAATTCATGAGTTGAAGATTCAACTCCAAGAACTTTTAGACAAGGGCTTCATTCGCCTTAGTATATCGCCTTGGGGAGCGCCGGCTCTCTTTGCGAAGAAGAAGGATGGGTCATTGCGGTTGTGTATTGATTACCGCAAGTTGAATAGAGTTACAGAACTTAGAGGGTCTTGTTGCTTCTCAAAAATAGATTTGAGGTCGGGTACCATCAGTTGAGAGTCCGGGCATTCAGAAGACGGCCTTTCGTACTCGTTATGGCCACTATGAATTCCTTGTAATGCCTTTTGGGTTGACCAATGCACCGGCTTCCTTTATGGATTTGATGAACAGAATTTTCCGGAATACTTGGACCGTTTTGTGGTCGTCTTTGTGGACGACATCTTGATTTATTCAACCTCTGAAGAGGAACACGAGACTCACTTGCGGGTAGTGCTGGGTTTACTTAGTGAGCACCAATTGTATGCCAAATTTGAAAAATGCGAGTTTTGGTTAACAGAGGTGAAGTTTTTGGGGCATGTAGTGTCTAGAGAGGGAGTGACTGTGGACTCCTCAAAGATAGATGCCGTACAGGATTGGGAACAACCCAAGAATGTTTTTGAAATCCGGAGTTTCTTGGGATTAGCGGGTATTATCGACGTTTTGTAAGGGACTTCTCTAGACTAGCTGCACCTTTGACTAGGTTGACTAGAAAGGGTATCAAATTTGTGTGGAGTGAGGCTTGTGAAAAGTCATTCCAAGAGCTTAAGACTAGATTGACTACCGCACCGGTTTTGATAATTCCGGAAAGGGGTTTGAATTACACTGTCTATTGTGATGCGTCCGGGGATGGACTTGGTTGTGTCTTGATGCAAGAGGAAAAAGTTGTGGCCTACGGTTCACGACAATTGAAAACTCATGAGAAAAATTACCCCCCATGATCTAGAATTAGCAGCGGTGATTTTTGCTTTGAAAATTTGGAGGCATTACTTGTACGGTGAGAAGTTTGAAGTCTTTTCCGATCATAAGAGTCTAAAGTATTTGTTTTCTCAAAAAGACTTGAATTTACGACAACGGAGGTGGATGGAATTTATGGAGGATTATGACTTTGAGTTACACTATCATCCAGGGAAGGCCAATGTGGTGGCCGATGCTTTGAGTCGAAAATCTGTGAGTAGTTTGGCAAGTGTGGCCATTCGGGAATGGGATATGCTAGATGTTATTGGCAAGTTTGATTTGCACTTGGGTGAGTCCGGAGAGAGTGCTACCTTGTTTACTTTGAATGCTCAACCTACCTTGGTTAGTAAGGTCATAGAGGCACAACGAGGAGACCGTGATGTGGAATCAATCCGTGTTAAGATTTCCAATGGAAGGAAGAGAAAGGTTTGAACGTTCACTCGGATCTGAGTGTACGTTACCTAGACCGTTTGTTTGTACCAGAATCTTGTAGAGAGGAAGTACTTCGGGAGTTCCATCACTCACGCCTTGCGGTACACCCGGGAGGCACTAAAATGTATCATGATCTTAGTCGTCAGTTTTGGTGGAGGGGTATGAAACGGGATGTCGCTTTATTTGTATCGAAGTGCCTTACTTGTCAACAAGTGAAGGCCGAACACCAAAGACCAGCGGGTTTGTTACAACCCTTACCGATAGCCGAGTGGAAATGGGAGCGTGTTACCATGGATTTTGTAGTTGGGCTTCCTAGAACACAACGAGGCAATGACGCCGTTTGGGTGATTGTTGATAGGTTGACTAAGTCTACCCATTTCATTCCGATGTGCACCAGCGACTCAGTTGAACGCTTGGCAGAGTTGTACATTAGAGAGATAGTTCGACTTCATGGAGTCCCTGTGACTATTGTGTCGGATAGGGATCCTCGTTTTACTGCCCGGTTATGGCAAAGCCTTCAAGAGGCGTTGGGAACTAAGTTGACTCTTAGCACCGCTTATCATCCTCAAACCGATGGACAGTCGGAACGTACCATTCAGATTTTGGAGGACATGCTTAGAGCTTGTGTCCTTGATTTTAAGGGGCCTTGGGAAAGGCACTTACCATTGATTGAGTTTGCTTACAACAATAGTTACCAAGCTAGTATTGGGATGGCACCATTTGAGGCCTTGTATGGCCGACCTTATAGATCACCGGTTTGTTGGGCCGAAGTGGGTGATGCACCGTTACTGGGTCCGAAAATTGTTAGAGAGACAACCGAGAAAGTTGTTCTCATTCGAAAGAGGTTAGCTACGGCCCAAAGCCGACAAAAGAGTTATGCCGATAAGAGGAGACGACCTTTATCTTTTGAAGTTGGTGACCATGTGTTTCTAAAAATCTCACCAAGGCGGGGTTTGATGAGATTTGGTAAGAGTGGTAAATTATCTCCAAGGTTCATTGGGCCTTTTGAGATCTTAGAGCGAATTGGGGAAGTGGCATACCGGTTAGCTTTACCGCCACAACTTTTGGGAGTTCACAACGTATTTCATGTAGCTATGCTTAGGAAGTATGAACCCGACCCTTCTCATGTGCTTGATTGGGCTGACTTGGAGGTAGATGAGGATGCCTCTTACGAAGAACGACCGGTTCAAATATTAGATACCCGGGAGCAAGTGCTACGGGGCAAAACTATACCGTTGGTAAAGGTGTTGTGGAGACACCATGGGGTTGAAGAAGCGACGTGGGAACGGGAGGCGGAAGTCCGCTCCAAATATCCGGATTTGTTTGAAAATGCTTAAGTTGCTTTTCTTTGTAATATTCCCTAGTGTTGAGGGAAACGTATTTAAAGTTGTTAACCACATGTTGATATGTGTTGTTGTTTTAAGCATAAGGTTGTTGAGAGTTGCCATTACTTTTTGGAAATTTATGTTTATGCATATTTGGGAGGTTGTTGTTAATGAGATAACCATGGTGGAAATGGTGGAATTTGGTTGAGAGTTAGTATTGTGATTTGAAAATGAAATAGCGTGGTTTTGATCGCTAGAAACCCTTTGTTTGGGTAGTTTGATTTGAAATTTCGAGGACGAAATTCTTTAAGGGGGGAAGGTTGTAGCGATCCCAGTTTTCCACTTTGCTGAGTATGTTGGATCGAGCTGCTCGGTCAGCTCACGGGGATCCAGGGGGCAACGCCCCATGGCGGGTCCAAGGGCAGCACCCTGCGGGGATCGAGCTGCCCGGTCAGCTCGTGGGGGTCCAGGGGGCAGCGCCCCTTAGCGGGTCCTAGAGCAGTGCCCTGGCAGGGTTGAGGGGCAGCGCCTCCGAAGCAAAAATGCAAAATGTATTCGAAGTTGCTGTTTCGCTCGAGCGGCCGTTTATGCGCTCGAGCGGAGAATGTTTGGTTCCAGAAGTTTGACCTGTTTGAAAAGTACTGAGAAAGTGTATTTGACGCTCGAGCGGGGCTTTTCACGCTCGAGCGGACCATGTTATATCAGTTCGTGAATCTGATATTTCAATACTTTTGTATATCTCTCTCTAAAAACCTTTTTATCTCTTTCTCTCTACATTTCCTACGCCAAATTGGATCAAAACCTTGATTTCTCAAGATCCATTAGAGTTCTGCCATAAGTTCTTCATCAAAGTTGGTTAACTTCTCGAGGGCTTCGTTGTGTGCGGTGAAGATCGAGTTTCGACACTGTTGATTTTGGGGGTTTCATCTCATTTCTTCTTCAAAATTTGAGGTAGGGATTTTCTTAGAGTTATATATATATTTTTGCAAGATCTAGATGATTTTCGAAATCATCTTTCGATAGCTTTGAAAATTATTGTTGATTCAGAAGTTGAGCGATTTTGAAAGTGGGTTTGTCTCTTGTTCTTTTAAAATGATCTTATGGTTTTGATTTTCGTTGATTGAAGAAAAGATGATTTTGGAAAGTTTTCTTTCAAAAGATTTGAGTTGTATAGTTTTGGTGAGAAAACCTAGAATTTGGGGATTTTTTTAAAAGAGACTGAAAATCCATGAATGATATTGTTACATTTATTTTGTGTGTCAAAATAAATGGATGTTTGAAAAATTTCTTATTATATTTATATAAATGATGAATTTCGGGAAATATGAGATGTTGTTCATTTTGGAAATTATTGTTAAAACGTTGAAATAGTCTTGAAATAACTAATTGTTGAGGATACTGGAGAAGAGAAAATTGTGTTATTCCTTGGATGATGAATTGGAATAAAAGTATTTATATTCATCTTGTGAAATTGGCATATCAATTCTTTGATTAGATTAAACTTTGAAAATTGATTTGAAAACTTGCATTGAGAAAAGAATTTGAGAAACAAGTTTTCATGGAATGGTTTTAGGTAAATACGTTGGTAAGTCTTGATAGGTGGTGTAAATGATATTGAATAAGTTGGCTTGAGAGTCCGGGGTGAAAGACCGAAAACCCGCGCGAATAGGTGTCGAGCCTTCCGGTTAATACCGGTAAAAATGACAATTTGGTAGTACTTTATAGTCTACTTGCAGACACCGACCTAGGGATTACCAGAGTCATATTTACCGCCCTTGAAATAAATTGTTAAGTTTTGAACAATTGAAATTGCATGATATCATTGAGCATGATGGTTTTCAAAAGATGAAAATGTGATTTATCTTCAAAAAGGGCATAGCATGGCATGTGCATTTCATCTCTTGAGACTTGTATAAAATGTATATATTTTGTTAAGAATTTCCTACTGGGCTTTATGCTCACTGTAGACACCCCATTTTTGACCGACCTCAAGACTCAGACGTCATCGATTGAGCGCTCGGTGATGTTGCATATTGTGCTCGTTCAGAAGTCTCAGAGTCGCGGCCGTGAGCCCTGCCTCCGGACTTCCGAACCCTCTTCTGTACCTTGTCTCGGTTTGCGAACCAAACTCGGTTTTCTCTGTTTCTTTTCCTGAAGGGAGGGAAAGGTCCTGTAGACCATCTCTCAGTGGCCGTGGGCTACATTTCGTGGCCGTAGGCCATTTTGCCCATTTCGGAGCCCGGTTCCCGGTTTTCGGAGCCGTCAGGCCGTGTCCTCGGTTCGGGACCGTCTAACCATCTCCGATTCCTCCGGTTTTTGGCATACATCTTATTTACTCCCTTTTTAGGGACACTGAGGTCTGAGAGACCCACTTCGTGGTCGAATGCCACTTTCGGTGCTTAAAAGCCTATTTTCGGGACCCCAAACTGCGTGTTTTGGCCCCCGAGCATTCGTTTTGCATCGGTTTTCGTTCATTTTTGGCAGGTACCTCTGTTTTATCACCAGGAAGGTCACTGAAGGGTGGGAGGCCAGCAATTGTCTCAGCAACCAGTTATGTTCCTCCGGCGCCCTCCGACGCCCGTTTTTCTCACTTCCGAGCCAATGTTGACTACCCTAGGGCCATTTTCTTCAACCCCAAACCACATATTTGTGTTGTACACACATGGGAGGACCCTGAAAGTCTATGGCCGGCCAGTAATTGTAATTGAACCTTTTGAACCCCTCCTAAAAGTGGCTTGTTGTCTCTCCTGTTTTACAGTTGCCAATTTCCAACCACAGGGTCTTGTTGAGGAGACCTGGGAGGACACCAATATCTGGTGGCCGGCCAGAAATTATTTTGGACCATTTTGCCCCTTGGCCGGCCGGCCATAGGGGGTGGCCGGCCGGCCACCTGCAACAAAAATAGCAGGCCGACCATGATCCTTGGGATGTGTGCCTTGCAGCTGTATAGCTTTTTCCCCCAAAATATCTGATTTGGGGGACTTTTTGTAGGGAAGGGAACTTAATCCCATAACACTACACATTTTTCTCTCCCTTTCTCCTCCATCCTTGGATACACACAGCAGCTCCCTCTCTATCTCAAGGGTTGAAAAACTTGCTTGGAGGATACACATACATATTTCTCTCATTTTCTCAAGTTTTGGCTCCATTTCTTCACTACCACCAAGCACCACCACCACCACCACTCCATTTCCAGCAGCTTGGGGGCTTTCCAGCAGCTAGGAAGCAACATTCCTTGGTACAAGAGGTAGCAAAGAAGTGGTCTTCAAGGGTAAGTGCCAATCTCCCTCTTTTGTAGCACTTTTTTATCCTATTTCTTAGCCCTATTTTCTTGCTGTTTTGGGCTCCGACCCTAACTGAAAGGGGAATTATTTTGAGCCATTCTTCATGTTTGTTTAAGGGCTCAACCTTTTTGAGCCCCCCATTTGGTACTTGCTTCAATACCTCTTTGTATGCCATTATTTTGCATGGTATTTCTAGTCTATGTGTGATCTGTTTTTGAGCATGATATAAACTGTGAGTTGGCTTATTTGGAGCCCCTCTACAACATTGTAGAAGGGCTCAACACTGTTGGGGGCCTCCATGTTGTACTTACCATTATACCCCTCTTTGGCCCCCATTTTTGCATGCTTTGTTGGCTTGTCTTGCTTCTGTTTTTAGGCCATCATCAGAACTTAAAATGGCCATATTTTGACCTTCTTGGCATATCTCATTAAGGTTCTTTGGATGTTTGGTGAATGCTTTGTATACCTCATGTTATAGCCTCTTGTTGGCCTTAATCTTGCATTGCATTTTGAGCATGTTTTCATACTGATTTGAGGTTTGTCATCTACTGTAAATGTTCATATTTTTATCCCCTCTTCAGTGTTGTAGAAGGGTATTTTTCCATTTGGGCTTTGAATCTACCACTTGCTTCATGACCTCCCTTGCGGAGCCATTTTTGTATGCCATCTTAGCCCTACTTGTGATTGCTGTTTGGCCTTATTTTGTACTGTAAAAATGTGAGTTTTGGGGCTGCCTTTCTTCTGACTTTTCATGTCATGTATCAATTATGCATGTATGGTATAGCTGTAGGCCATTTTATGCATTGAAATCCATGTTTCGGGATCATTTCATACATCGGGTATTATTTCGCCTCATTTCGGGGCTGTTTTGCCCCTCATTTTGCCACTGATTTTTGCATGTTTGCATATCATATTCCATGTCTTTGCTATGTCTCATTAGAGTGGCATTTCGGTACCTGAGGGTCTGTTCTCGGTTTGCGTGCCCGCGGGCACGCACTTCGAGGTATCTTGTTTTCATCTGATGGCCTCCTATGTGAGTGTGGCTGAGGCTCTCTCATGTTGGTGTAAGCCCATTATTGCATTGCGTATGCCATTTCACCCATAGCATTGTGTATGCCCGGTTGTATATTACCTTGTATAACGTGTATGCCATTCCATGACATTGTGTATGTTAGGGTTGCATATTAGCTACATTTCATGCATATCATGCATATCGCATCGTGTTCGGGATAGGAGTTAGCCCGGGCACGGGAAACGAGGCACGTTTCGTACTCCGAGCGATGGAACGGGTCTCAATCCCCAAGTCACCGACGCTCCGGATTATCCATGATGGAGTTAGGTTTTGTTGTAGCATTCATATGCATTCATCCTATATTGAGTTGTGCAAATCGGCTCCTCAGCCATCATGCATCGATATGCGTGATTGGTGGCCCGAGGATCGAGGCATGCATATATTTGTGAAATACATTGCTATGCTCCTTTCCTGCTCTCTGTTGCAGCAAAATGAAGAATCAGCAAATTTTCGGGACTTGGCACGCATTTCAAGAAAAGGTGTAAACAGAGGCTAATTGGGGCATCCCAGTGGATTTCCGCGCAAAGCAGTCCAAACATGCATCATTCCATCATCCGGAGCAGAATTGAGGCAGTCCCTGGCTTGCATGCCAGCTTTATTTTTCTTAGTTAATTTGTTAATTAATTAGGGATTTGTATATTATGTGGACTGTATTATTCTTTCATTCGGGACTGTATTATTTATTCGGACCCTCTGCGCGAGGGCATGATTGTAATAAGTGTGGGTGAGCGTGATGTATGTCTTCCAACCCCACGTCTTTCTTCCCTTTTATTTACCCGCTTATGATGGTTAGATATAGGGCATATTTCGATTAGCATACAGTATGACAGCATGTTTGCATCATTCATCTGTTTTGCATGCACCGGACTCGGCGCATCATCCAAACTGCATTTGTATTTCAAATCCAAATTGAATACTTGGTAGCTGTAACATTTCATATGCCATGTTTAGAATAGCCGAGCCTGCTATAGTCGCATCTTTGCATGTGTTGCATTAGGCAATTCTATGTTTAGGATCATGCATGATTTCTAACGAGTTTCTGTTTTGGCTTGGAGTACTCGGTGAGTTTTATGCTTTAGCATCCTTGCATGCGTGCGAGTGTTGCCATGAGTAGCATGCTTACCATGAGGCTATGCTTATGTGATATAACTGCCTTGAATGCCTGGGTGGAGGTTGAGTTACTTGAGTGGAACAAATCATTGAATGTTTGTTTTAAACCCACTAGATAGTGGCAAAATCACGTTTTCTAAGCCCACCCGAGGGTGGCAAATCCACGTCTTAGCCTACCTACGGGTAGCACCATCAAACCATTTTCAAACAAACAAACAAAACAAAAAATGTTTTCAAAATAAGATATCATGTTAGTAAGGCCGGTCTTTGATCGGGCGAGCAGGGGTGCTCACGAAGTGACCTTCCCCAATCGTACCCAAGTTCCCGAGCCGAGGCAACTTTGGTGATGACGGACACGTGGCCTTTGGCACGAGTCAGGGTTTCCTAAATTTCCCATTTAAAAAATATTTAGGTGGCGACTCTGTATCTGGCGAAGCAGTCCATGTTTGGCACTTCTTTCAAAAAAATCTGTTTTCAAAATGATTTGCCGGATTTGGACTCTTCGGTTCAAGATTGAGAACCGTGACATTTGAGTCCTTCGAACTGTAGTGACCCAATATCGAACCAGAACGGGGGGGGGACTCGCACTCCTTTCGCCCGGGATGCGTTCGGGGACGTCTACAGTTTCTGGCGACTCTGCTGGGGACTTAGAGAACTTGACTCGAACTCATGATATCTGGTTTTGACTACACTTGTGTGTTTCTTTGCATTGCATTTGCATTGGTGCGCCTAGGACATCGTGTTTGCCATATGCCATTCCCGAACGATTTGCCGGAGGCTTGTCTTGTCAAGGCATGTCCATATGGCTGATCGGCTCTGGGCTCTGACAGCATGGGAACACAAGCCCCGGTTTTTGTCGGGGCACCCTTTTTGACCATTCGACCTAGTGCATATTCGGATCCATAGTGACCATTCCAAACTAGGACAGGTTGCTTACCCGTTTATAGGTTGTTTGAAATCGCTGTGTGCGTAGTAAAACCCTAGCTCCTGACAAAATAGGACAGGGAAACCCTCCCCCAACATTGGGGTGTTTTGGCTCTCACTTATCTGCTATGTGCTTGCTAGAGTGTGTCTCTACTGGGAATGCATGTATCAGTCTATGAGTTTGGGCATCAGGCCTGCGGGCATCAGTCAGTATCTGAGAATCAGTTGTCTGCGGATATCGGATTCAGTTTTGGGGAACAGTGATACAGGAACAGTGATCAGTGATTGAGGACAGTGTATTTTCAGCTTATCAACTGTGTGTTGTATGCCCGACTGTGTGTTGTGTGTATTTAATTTAAGCTGTTATGCTGCCCGTTTAACTGGTTATTTATTTCCTTTTCACTTTATTATCTTTTGCTAGGGGCAGTTTTAGCACGATTGCTTCCGAACCAGTAGATACTCCCCAAGCACTTTGGCACGAGGTCGCTGACTCAATCGATCCGAGGATCTGGTTGACGGACATCCAGTGTTCCACTCTCTACCCCCAATTAGTCAGAAAGGCCGAGGAGCGCAGTGTGTCAGAACAGGGATTATCGGGACAGAGGGCTACTTTGACAGTAAACAGTCAGGTTGAGATTTCTGTGTCTGCCATAGAGATACATTTACCGGTCATTCAGATGGAACAGCAGAATACATCAGGGATGGAGGCGATGATGCGCCAATGCAGAGAGCATGAAACAGATGCAGAGGATGCCATCCGCCAAGCGGAATTTTCTAAACAACAAGCCGCAGTCATGGCCCAGCAGGCCGAGCTGATTACTAGGCTGCAACAGCAGAATGCAGCGTCTGCTTCACATCAGGCTCCTCCTCCACCAGCGGCTCCACTACCCGAGCAGGCACCTACTGGTCAGAATACCCTGCCAAATCCTCAGAATACCCTCCCGAACACCCAGAACACCCTACCCAATGTCCAGAATATCCAAGAGGACACCAACCTTCCAACGGGGCTGGCTCCGCCCCCGCTTCTGCCGCAACTGTCCAAGAATCTTACACCCAACCACCCGGACTCTCCATTCGAGTTCGAGGTAGATCATACAGCTCTAAAACTGAGTAAGTTGGAGAAGCTTTTCAAGAAATCGCAGGGGGTGAAGGCCATCCCAGACATCGAAGATGGGTACACCGACGTGGCCGTAACATTGCCAGACAGATTCAAGATGCCACAGATTGATCGTTTTGATGGGTCAGGGGATCCTATGGTCCATCTCCGGCTATTTTCAGACATCCTGAGGCCAATGGGCCTAACCCGACCAAAAAGCTTTCTGTTTGGCCGAACTTTGTCGGGGTGGCGGCCATTGGTACGAAGTTAGAAGATGATGTGAAAGAAGCTGGGATGAGATGGCTGAGGCCTTCGTTGCACAGTACTCGTACAATACACAGATCGAGATTACAACCGTGATCTCGAAACGACGAGGCAGGAACCCAAGGAGTCTTTCTCCGATTTTGTAACTAGATGGAGGGCAAAGGCGTCGATGATGACCTTGAGGCCTACAGACAAAGATCAAATCGGATGATTGTGCGCAATCTCCAACCGAACTCATGCAGAAGATGATCGTACTCCCCTTTCCCACCTTCTCAGATTTACACGAGATGGGGGTACAGATCGAGGATGCGATGAAGCAAGGTTGATCGACCAGGACCGGGAGCAGCCCCGAAGGACATTCAACCGCAATAACAACGCAGGCCCGAGTGGCGCTGCAAACACAAGGACTTCGGAGGTCGGTATGGTCACCACCACTCCCCCTCCCACCAAGGCCCGCAGCGGCCACACCCTTTTCCAGTACATCCGGGAGCAGTACCCAAGCCCGAGATATCAGTCCAGAGGCCAAAGAACCTTCACTCCACTATACATGCCTTTGTCCAAGGCTCTCGGAGTTCTAATCAAAAAGGGGCATTTGAAACCCCTAGAGCCGAGGCCATTACCAAATCCCCTTCCCCCCTCCCACAACCCAGCCAAGTACTGTGCATACCACCAGCAGCATGGCCATGATACAGACCAATGCTTCCGACTGCGCCATGAAATTCAGGACCTTTTTGACAAAAATATCATCTTACCTCCAGAAAGACCCAACGTCACAACCAACCCACTCCCCACACACAACCAAAATCCACCGCCCAAAAGGATCAATCTCATCCAAACTGGGGTCGTGTCCTACGATCCTAGTATCTATATTACTCCCTCTCACCTACCCAAGCCGGAGGTGATCCTTCCTGACTGCACTGACTTGTGCATGTTGGACACCTTCACAACCCAATCTGAGCCAAGTGGTGACCATCGAAGATGGAATGGGGCAGGTTTCAGAGGAGAAGAATTATTGAGTCTGGGATGGAACAGTCTGGGAATCTAGCTGGAAGAGCCTATGATCCAAGCGGATACATCTATCAGTGGGCCAGTCGAGCTGAGTGTGGGCTCCAGAAAAAGCTGAACTGTGCATGATTCGGGGGACAGACTTGAACAAGGGGCAGATGATCTGACAACAGTGGAAGAAGATTTTGCCAACCTCCAGTTCTTCAACGACCAAGAATCAGGGGATGTAACAATCAACTGGTTTGATATGAGGAGTCGGCAGAAGTCATCGGATGGTTAGATGATCAGCCAGATGTGTGGAATTCAGCCAGAGCAAGGCCCGGCAGGGGCAGGGTATCAATGATGGCCGGAAGGGCCGAGAGTCAGAATGATTGCCGGAGAGCGCCGGTACAAAGAATTTCGCTCGGGACCAAGATATTGTGAAAACCGAACAACAAACCATACTAACACAGGAGGAGCAAGAGAAGAATGGGGATTCTGAGAGAATCCGGAAAGCCAAGAACCATGAAGAGATTGAAAGTGCTGCGAGCACGAGAGCAGGCCATGCTGTGAGCATATGGGATGAAAGTACCGAGAGTATAAACTTGCCAGAACCAGATAGGTGTCTGTTGAACGCTAGTGGGATGTGGTGGGAAGACGATGACTTATGTCTTGTCCACACGGATGAAGATTGGGCAGGTGCTCAACCAGATGATACTTGGTACCTCGATGAGGTGGACCACATGACCAGGAGGGCGGTACTTCAAGCCCCCACACCTGACCAACCCGACATCTGGAAAAGATAAAGAGGCTGAGAAACAGAGAGAGAAGCAAATTGAAGAAGAAGCTGTACTGAGACAGTTAAAGAAGATACAAGCAGACATCTCCATCTGGGGACTGCTTATGGCGTCAAGGGTGCACAGACAGGCCGTCCTATCTGCTATGGACAAGGCCAAACTCTCCATGATACTACACCAGAGCAGCTGGTTGGGCTTTTTTCCGGGAGGAGGTTCCCCGGCATTAACCTTTTCAGACAAGGAATTGCCGCCTGAGGGCGTAAATCATAACAAACCCTCTACATCTCCGTGGAATGTAGAGATAAGTGGATACCGGTGGTACTTGTTGATACCGGGTCGCCATCAATGTCTGCCCAGTCAGAACAGCATATGCATGGGTTGAACCGCGGACTTCATACCAACACTCAGGTGATCAAAGCTTACGATAATACAGTAGGGAAGTGATGGGGACTGTCAAGTTCAACCAGGTTGGTCCAGGACAACACAACATCGAATTTCATGTCTTGGACGTTCCCGCAACCTTCAACTTACTCTTGGGGCGGCCGTGGCTGCACCAAGTAAAGGCAGTCTCTTCCACTCTACATCAGATGTGAAATACCCTATGGAAAGGGGTAGCCATTGTTTGGAAACTCATCCATCCATCCGCCCCGGAGGTCTACGCCAGTTGGAAATCGAGCATGGCACGGAGATGTGTTCTTATCAGGTTCACTTTGGCAGAGGCCCGGGTAGTGCAAAATATTATGGCTGTGAATGAAGGTGTGTACGTCAGTGCTCAATCCGTCTACCTCATGAACAAGCTACAACATATTCCCGGGATGGGATTAGGAAGGAGCGGCAGGAAAGGAGTCGCAGCGTTGGCCGAAGTGCCACACAACCCGCATACCTTTGGACTGGGTTATCTGCCCACCAAAGAGGACTGGGTGAGGAAAGGAAAGGAAATGGCCGGCAGAGCCAGAGCGAAGCAGGCTGGGAAGCCTTTTGACTTAATACACAGGCCCATTCAGGGTACCCTGAACGGACGCTTCGTCCGGGAGGGGGAGGATTTTCCATTTTGCGGCTTCCCAGAGCCATGGTTAAACGCGGAGAAGAAGCGCGTACCAGGTTTCGAAATCTTCTTCGACCTGCAACTATCCGGGGATGACGTTGCCACAGAGCAGACAGACCCAACACTGAGGTTGAGCAGAAAAGCAGGGATCCTGAGGGCACAGAATTTGAAATGGGGGTAGCACTGGCATGTCTCCTCTCTGATCCTCCGATCGACCAAGAGTGCTTGGGGGATAACTTCGTTTCCATGATTGGGGATGAAACGGCTGCGAGCCAACCAGCAGCTATCTTGGATGCATCAATCGCACCCTCTCTCACTTGGCAGTACGAGGAGGGATTTTTGTCCAGCAGCACCGGGTCAGGTAGTGAGCCGGAATCTGATTCCACCGAGTCCTGTGAGTCGGAATCAGGTTCCAGCTCGACTGAGTCTGAGTCTGGTACTCCTGGGGATGTTAACCCGGATGCCACAGTCCTGTCTAGGTCGTCTTTTTCCTTTTCATTTGAGTCTGTTGTAAATGAATCGGACGATTTGGATGAACTTAATGAGAATGAGGTGAATGTGGTTTCCGAGTATTTTCTGTGCCCTTGATTTATTGCATTAATTCAGACTTTCAAAACTTTGATGAAAACGACGAGGACGAAGTTCCTCCGGTTTTACAACGTTTAATTGAGCAAGAGCAAGAGAGATTTGTTAAACCATTAATGGATGAAATCATTACCGTGAACATTGGTACTGAGGAGGACCCGCGGCTGGTCCAGATCGGGTCCACGTTGTCTTCGGAGGAACGCGAGCGCTTAGTCGCTTTATTAAAAGATTTCAAAGATGTTTTCGCGTGGTCCTACGAAGACATGCCTGGAATCGATCCTGAGATTGTACAGCATCGGATCCCCCTTGACCCCGAGGCCCGACCTGTCAAGCAGAAACTCAGAAGGATCCGCCCGGATTGGGCTTAAGATTAAGGAAGAGGTCACCAAGCAAATCGACGCAGGCTTCCTGCTGGTATCTGAATATCCGACTTGGTTGGCCAACATTGTTCCGGTGCCGAAGAAAGATGGCAGGATCCGGGTGTGTGTAGACTTCAGGGATTTGAACAGAGCTAGTCCGAAGGACGACTTTCCCTTACCGCACATCGATGAGTTGGTAGACTTCACAGCAGGGCATGCATTGCTCTCATTCATGGATGGCTTCTCAGGATACAACCAGATAGTGATGGCACCAGAAGATAGGGAAAAGACTGCATTCACCACCCCGTGGGGGACATACTGCTACCGGGTAATGCCGTTTGGGTTGAAGAACGCTGGAGCTACTTATCAACGGGCCGCGACCACAATACTACATGATATGATCCACAAAGAGGTTGAGGTGTATGTGGACGACATGATTGTCAAGTCCAAGGAAAGAGAGGGCCACTACACCGCCTTGCATAAGTTTTTCCAAAGGATCAGGGAATTCCGGTTGCGGCTAAACCCTCAGAAATGTACATTGGTGTTACAGCGGGAAAAATGCTGGGGTTTCTGATTACACAAAGAGGCATCGAGGTCGATCCTTCCAAAATCAAGGCCATCTTAGAAATGCCACCACCAAGGACTGAAAAGGAGGTGCGAGGCTTTCTGGGTAAAGTGCAATTCATAAGACGGTTTATTTCAAAATTAACCTTGACTTGTGAACCACTTTTTGGTCTCCTGAAGAAAGGAAAGAAGTTCCAATGGGACGGCCGATGTCAAGCTGCATTTGAACAGATTAAAGAATATCTACAGAACCCACCCGTTTTATCGCCACCAGAACCGGGGAAACCGTTGATTTTGTATCTGTCAGTGACTGAAACTACAATGGGCTGCATGCTTGCACAAGAATCAGAAGATAAGGTGGAGAAGCCATCTACTATTGAGCAAAAGATGCTGGAGTATGAGACCCGATATACACCGCTGGAAAAGGCTTGCTTAGCTCTGGTATGGGCTACCAGGAAGCTGCGGCACTACCTGTTAGCTCACTCTGTAATGTTGGTTTCACGACTTGATCCCATCAAATATCTCTTCGAGAAACCAGCGCTTACGGGTAGGCTAGCTCGTTGGTTGCTGTTGCTCTCCGAATTTGATCTCACGTACGTGACACGCAAGTCAGTGAAAGGAAGAGCAGTGGCAGAGTTCCTTGCCGACCACCCGGTTGAGGGGGATGAAGCAGTTGAGTACCTTCCCGGATGAATCAATTCTGCATATCGACGATGAAACTTGGACGATGTACTTTGACGGAGCGTCAAATCAACATGGGTATGGGATAGGAGTGTTGCTGATAGCACCCGACAATTCCCGTATCCCTCTAGCCTTCAAACTCCGATTCAAAGTCTCGAACAATGAAGCAGAATACGAGGCGTATTGCTGGTCTAGAAGCAGCCCTGGAACTAGGGGCAAGACGGTTGGACGTCATTGGGGATTCGAACCTTGTTGTGTCTCAAGCTAAAGGAGACTGGAAAGTGAAAGAGGAAAAGATGATGATGTATCACCAAACCTTGGATTTGCTGATTCCTCGGTTTGAGAAGCTAAGTTTTACTCATCTACTAAGAGAGAACAACAGGTTCGCAGATTCTTTAGCAACTCTATCTTCTATGATAGACATCCCGTGTGGAGTCCGGATGCGTCCAGTCATCATGACCAGAAATTTGCACCTGCCTATGAGTCGATTGCAGCCATAGATGAAGTTCAGGACGAACACCCCTGGTATTACGACATCTGGAATTTCTTGGAGAAAGAAGCATACCCGCCAGGGGTAAATGCCAAAGACAAAGGGCAATCAGAAGAATGGCAGTTCAGTTCATCATCTGCGGGGGTAAACTGTATAAACGGGTCATCTGGGAATGCATAAACTGTGCGTTGATGCCGAAGAGTCAAAGCGTCTGATGGAAGCCATCCACGGGGGAGAATGTGGTGCACACATGAATGGGGTAATGTTGGCACGGAAGATCTCAGACAGGGTTATTACTGGTCCACCATGGAGGAGGATTGTATTAGTTTCGTCCGGCGATGCCACAAATGTCAATTCATGCAAATCGCATGAACATCCGCCGTCAAAGCTGTACAACATGACTTCGCCATGGCCGTTTTTAGTCTGGGGAATTGATGTAATCGGAGCAGTTACGCCGAAGGGGTCGAATGGGCATGAGTTCATCTTGGTAGCGATAGATTATTTCACAAAGTGGGTTGAGGCCCAATCTTATGCGGTGTTGAAGGCTTCGCATGTAGCGAAATTTATCAGAAACAACATCATCTGTCGCTATGGGGTCCCAAACGAAATAATTTCAGACAATGGTTCCCACTTCAAGAAGGAGGTGATTGATTTGTTGGAGAAATACAATGTGGCTTTTCATAAGTCATCTACCTACCGACCGCAAACCAATGGAGCAGTTGAGGCCGCCAACAAGAATATCAAGCGCATACTACAGAAGATGGTGGAAACCTACCGGGACTGGCCAGATAAGCTGCCGTTTGCTCTGTGGGGCTACAGGACTTCAATCAGAACTTCTACTGGGGCGACTCCGTACTCATTGGTTTATGGGATGGAGGCCGTTCTACCTATTGAGACTGAGGTTCCGTCATTACGAGTATTGGCCGAGTGTCAAATAGCCGAGGCAGACTGGCAAGAGCAGATTTGAGGAACTCATGCTTTCGATGAAAGAAGGTTGAAAGCACTGTACCACGTCCAAAGTTATCAACGCAGAATCGCCCGGGCTTTTAACAAGAAGGTTAAGTCCAGGAATTTGAAAGAAGGAGATTTGGTGCTCAAAGACAACCGAGCTCCCATCCACGACCCAAGGGGCAAGTTCAGACCTAATTGGACTGGTCCCTACATCATCAAGTCAATCTGGTCAGGTGGAGCTGTGGTTCTGATGGATCTAGATGGCTTAGAGTTTTCCCAACCGATCAACATGGACAAGTTGAAGAAATTACCCCTGAGAGGCTCGCTAGGCCGAAAACCCGAAAGGGCGACCTAGGCAAAACTCAGAGCATGAAAATTTGAAATTATAAAAACTGAGCTCGCAAGGTTGAAAACCCGCAAAGGGCGGCCTTGGCAAAAGTTAGAGCGCAAAAGGAGAGTGAAAATACCCGAGCGAACCTAAGCCTGAACTACGTAAGGCTTGATTCCCATCTTTGGGATACGTAGGCAACTTCGTCTTGAAGTTCAGCCACAATCTTTTCCCCGATCAACTTTGTCCATTTGATCATCTCAGTCATCTCTATTCATCAGCATTTATCGTGATCTCCGGTACAGTGCTATTCAGACTAGGGGCAACTTTCCGTTGCAATGAAGTGCGGGTACCATTCAAACTAGGGGCAACTTTCCAGTTGCTAGGATCCGGGGTTGTGCATCTCAGTGACAGATCTCAGGCGTGTCCAGTTCTGATCCATATCGAAAATAGTTTTGAAAAGTTTTAATAAAAGTTGACTTTGTTCAAATTAATCTTTTTACAACTAAGACCATTTTTGGACCAAAGCGGAGAATTTTCAGTACCACAACCTTCAATTTCATTGATTTCAAAACAGAGTTCTCTTGCTCTTGCATACAATTGAAGTTGCTTTTTATTACACTCAAAGAAAACTTGAAAGTACTATAAAGCAATAAATCCGGGGCATAGTCAAGTCAGGTGTCCCTGCGCCCCCTCCAGAGCTAGTTGAAGCCTCTGATGCCAACCTAGGCCCAACCTGTGCTTCTTCGTTGAGCCAATCCCAGCACTCGTCAGACAAAGTGCAACTAAAAGTGGGAGCAGGGGCCAGAGTTCTCTAATTCTCCACGCTGCGGCCTGCCGAGCCAGCTGTGCGCCTCGAACTGGAAATGTAGCCGGATACTCTATCCCCTCTGGTGGGCAAGTCTGATCATGGCCAAACTGGCGCAGAATACGGAATGGGAAATAGAATACGCAGTGAGTCAAGATCAATCGAATCCCACCTGCCGAGACATGCTGTAGCTCATCGCCGGGAGATTGAGCCAAGGGCAGCGCCAAGCAATGCGTTCGGCTGACAAATTGCACATCCATTCAAACCACCATCCCTCATCAGGGCGTGACTAGGCGTTGTCGAAAGAAGTAGCCGCGGCTGAGTAAGCAGGGCAAGAGTCCACAACTTGCAATTTATCCATCAACCATATCTGGGGAGGGATGAAAAATGAGAGAATAAAGAATAGAGAGATGTACGATGAGAGAAAAGTAAGAAGGGTTTTGTGAGAAAAATCGAGCCTGAGGGCCGAGTGATGTGAGCAAATACATATGTGAGCGGGTGGGAAACATTACCTGCAGCAGTAGTGGACTCCCTGCAAACCTGGTTGTCTCCCCACGGTAGAAAGCATCCAGCCCATCAGTGTCTCGCCAAGTCATGGCGATGCAACTTTCCTTCTTTCAAGCCTTGGGCCACTTCAATAACGGACGCTGGATCCTCCAAGCGAGGCAAACAGAAAATGAGATAACAGCATAAACAGAGGGCGTGTGCCGGAAGCCTTGCCAATGATGGTCGCTGCGGTCACCAGCATCGGAGAATCGGTAAATCAAGCTTGGGATATCCAACATTCCGTTACCAATCAGGGATCGAGCATCATGCGCGTTGAGTCCGCACATCCGCCCTAAGGCCTGGGCATAGCCAAAATTGAGCTGGGGCAAGATTTCCTCGCCTCGCTCGGATTCCATCAACTTGAAAATCTTCAAAAGTGGACATACCTCTTGCCCTCCGAAGCTGAAGACGTGCGTCACCGGGTTCCAAAACCTCGCCGCGGCATGGAGGAAAGGAAGATGTAGCGGAGTCCGGCCAGCGTGAATAGTGCATTCAAGCCGAAACCCCGGAAGTTCAACTTTTCCGAGCCATCTAGAGAGAAATCCAAGATGTGAGATTTTCTGAGAAATGCCTCCATTTTTGGAAACAGTGATGAAATGAATAAGTTCCAAGGTTGGGGCTTTTATAGGGTAAAACACTATTCAAGGACAGTGTCAAAATTCTGGAGGTTGCGAAGTGGCCGGCCGGCCACCTTCTAGCAGGCCGGCCACCTGATTCAAAAACTGGCCGGCCGCCACCTCCTTTATTCAAAACTGCCGGCCGGCCATGCTCAATGTGTCCATTGTTTTGCCCTCCGGAAGGAAGTTTGAGGCATTTCTGCATCGGGATGTCGAAGGCCTCCATTTCTCAGTTTCGATGCGTTCCATCATCCAGATCGTCCGAAGTACGCTTTTGTTGTATTTTGCTTATCGAGTTGTTGTTGTTTATCGAGTTGTAAGTTTGTCGAGCTGTCCATTTTTGTTGTGAGTTATTACCTTTTGTTTACGCAATTTTGTTAAGTCTTGTTTATCGAGTCGTTAACATTGTTGTATTTTGCTTATCGAGTTGTAAACTTGCTAAGATTCTGTTATTTCTTAGTGAGTCGAGTTGTTTGATTTGTTGCGTCGGTTCATTACCTGACCGGTAAATACACAAGGCACATTCCCATTCAATTCCATTTTTGTGCAAAATGATGCGATGCGATGCTAAGATTTCAAATACAAACACCTTTTCAAAAGCTGTTTCATTCCATCATGTTTTACAACAAAATAAAGGTACAAGTTTTACAGAAATAAAACTGCCTAACAATGTGCAAAGTGCTACAAACTACTAGCAAAAAGTAAAATAAAGCAGGAAATAACATCAATATCCTCGGGAGCGGGAATGAGGAGGCCCTCTCATCCTCTTCTGCGGGACAACCTCTGCACCATCATCACCATCCGGGTCAGAGCTGTCATCCTCCGGATCCCCCTCAGCCTCGCCTCCACTCCCGGAACCAAGACCGGAGCCCCCTCCCAGCAGATGTCTCTGACTCACGGTCTGCGACCTCCTCCTCCTCCTCCTCATCACTCTGCCTCATAATGTGCCCTACGTCTGCGAGACGACCCGCTCCTCGAGCTCCTCGGACAGGCCTAGATGGCCCTGCTCCCTGAGAAGGCCTGGATGGCCCAGCTCCTCGAAAGGGCCCAGATGGCCCAGCACCTCGACCTCTCTGAGAAGGCCCGGGTGGCCGGCCTGCGGCGGTGCGTATACAGGAGGCATCTGAAAGTGAAGAGTTCAATACATCAGTTCAAATATGAAAAGCAGATGTCGCGAGTGGGGTGTGTGTCAGATGTGCTCTACACAGCCTATCAATACAGCAGAATGTTCAAAACCAGCTATGTCATCAGAAATATGCTAAATACGGGAAAGATGGACAGTACCTGCACGCCCATGATGGCTAGCTGTGCCTCCCTCCGTAGGATCATGCCCTCGAATGTGGCCAGCATCCCAAGCATCTCATCCATGTACTCAACTGGAGGCTACGATACAAATGCAAAACTATCAGTAAAGGAATGAATGTCCAAATATCGACTGATAAATCAAAGCTGTAAAACATACCGGTGGTGAATCAGGGTCTCTGACATATCTGTGGTCAGGAAGAGGAGGCTCTAGCGAGACCTGGTAAGGAGTCCCGAATCGCCAACTCGTCAACTCGGTCGGCATGTCTGGCCACCCAGGATGATGAAGAGTCGGAGGGATCGGAGGAATCGAACACCCCCACCTCGAGACGTACCAGCCCTGCTAGAGGAGGGGATATCCGTAGCACGAGCCGGCTCGAAGATGGTACATCAGCAGGCCTCAGTGGCGGAGCACGCACTCCCGTCAAGGGAGCATCAGATATGTGTGACGATAAGTGGCGTAGTCCCCGTCCGTGAGATGTAGCAAAGCATCGGTGCCCTGCATAGCACTAATGACCTCCTGGGTAGAGAGTCTATCAGCAGTCCGCATAGTGGCTGGAGGTGCGGCAGGAGGGTCCTGAGAAACGTACCCCCATACCTGACGCAAAAAACGTTCCCCCAGGAACCATGCCCTACCAACCGGCCCCTCGAGCAGGACCTGTACTGGGAAGTGCCCGATCCTCCAGCATACTGAAATCGGAGACCATCGCCCAAGACTGCCCAGGGCTGCCACGTAATCTGCGGATAACCAGTGCATAAATCAATCAGAAATCGGGAATATACAGGGCAAATCAAAGATGAAAACGGAAGAACTGAGAGTTCTGAAATACCTCTGTCGTCCGAACAGTGTCAAAATACTGTCGCAGGTAGAAGAGAGTCTCTCGAGGTCTGGTCGGTGCTGGCCCTCGAATACCAATGAGAACGGGGTCATAAGAGCCCTGCCACCTCCATCTCCGGGGCTAACGTCGGAAAATATACGTAGACCCATAGCTGAGAAAAGCAGTGCGGAATGTAAATACAAAGTGCTGAGGGCAAAATACATGTAAAGTGCGCCGTGTGTGCAATGAACAAGTAATGAGGAGCAGAAATGTAAATCAAGAGGACAGAACGTACCTCCCAGGCTCTCCAATAGCCGCCGAGTAAGTCTCCCCGCCCGCGAGAGGCCGCGCTCATGTAGCAATAGAGGGTAGCCAGGCCGGCGCCACCCCAGTCGTACCGACTGACCTGTGATAGGTCCACTAAGGCACTCAAAAGATACAACCCGACAGTGTTCCCCCTATCAGCAAACAGAGTGGTGCCAAAAAGGAACATAAGGAAACCGCGGGTGTACTGCTCAACCTCCTCAGGAGACTCGGGCTCCATCTCCGGCCTCCGAAAACGGGAAGAGAACCAGGTGTACCGGACTCTCCCAGAAGCTCTGTCCACAGGCGGGCGGGCCCCCAACAGATGTACCCAAGCGGCCTCCCATTCGCCCATATCCTCGTCATAAGGAATGGGCCAACCTCCTATGTCAGCCGGTAAGTACGGCGAAATCTAGCGGGGTCATGGTCAAATCCCCGGTGGCGGAAAAATGGAAGGAATTGGTGGTGTCCCACCATCTCTCCACCAAAGCGGCTAACAGTGTCCTACTGGCAGGACAATGTGATAACCCCATGCAGAAGGCCCCGAACCCTGCTAAATCAACCAAATCCCGGACAGCCTCCGGGAGCTCGGTATACCACTCTCTCGCAGCAGTGGAGCCGTATCCTCGCACGGTACGAGAGCCAACCTGCATTCAGAATGAATGCATGTGTCAGTATGAAATGAATGAGCTGTGTGCAAATGAAATGAATGAGCTGTGTGCAAGCGCAAGTAAATAAGCTGTGTTCGATATCAAAATATGGGCTGCGTGTCCATCTCAAATGTCTAGGCTGTGTGTTCAGAAAATCAGTGTTTTGGGCTGCGTGTTCGAATCTTAATCAGTGGGCTGCGTGTTCGCTTTAATCTGGGCTGTGTGTGTTCAGAAAATCAGTGTTCTGGGCTGTGTTCAGAAAATCAGTTTTGGGCTGCGTGTTCAAATTTAATCAGTGGGCTGCGTGTTCGCTTTAATCTGGGCTGTGTTCAGAAAATCAGTGTTTTGGGCTGCGTGTTCAAATCTTAATCAGTGTTCTGGGCTGTGTGTTCAAAAAATCAGTGTTTTGGGCTGCGTGTTCAAATCTTAATCAGTGGGCTGCGTGTTCGCTTTAATCTGAACTGTGTGTTCAGAAAATCAGAGTTTGGGACTGCGTGTTCTACTCTCAATCAGTGTGGGCTGTGTGTTCACCATCAACTAGAACTCTGTGTTCAGAAAATCAGAGTTTGGGACTGCGTGTTCTACTCTCAATCAGTGTGGGTTGTGTGTTCACCATCAACTAGAACTGTGTGTTCAGAAGATCAGAGTTTGGGACTGCGTGTTCTACTCTCAATCAGTGTGGGCTGTGTGTCACCATCAACTAGAACTGTGTGTTCAGAAAATCAGAGTTTGGGACTGCGTGTTCTACTCTAATCAGTGTGGGCTGTGTGTTCACCATCAACTAGAACTGTGTGTTCAGAAAATCAGAGTTTGGGACTACGTGTTCTACTCTCAATCAGTGTGGGCTGTGTGTTCACCATCAACTAGAACTGTGTGTTCAGAAAATCAGAGTTTGGGACTGCGTGTTCTACTCTCAATCAGTGTGGGCTGTGTGTTCACCCTCAACTAGAACTGTGTGTTCAGAAAATCAGAGTTTGGGACTGCGTGTTCTACTCTCAATCAGTGTGGGCTGTGTGTTCACCATCAGCTTGGACTGTGTGTTCAGAAAATCAGAGTTTGGGACTGCGTTTCTACTCTCAATCAGTGTGGGCTGTGTTCACCATTAACTAGAACTGTGTGTTCAGAAAATCAGAGTTTGGGACTGTGTGTTCTACTCTTAGTCAGTGTGTGCTGTGTGTTCACCTTCAAATTCGGGCGGTGTGTTCGACAAATCAGTGTTTGAGCCGTGTGTTCAATTCTTAACTAATGTGTACCGTGCGTTCACAATCAATCGATGAGCCTAGTGTTCAGAAATTCAAGTGTAAACCACATGTTCAGGATGCAAGCAAAGTACTATGTCATAGGCTAAATTGTGTGTTCAAGCATGGCAAAGGTATGAAATGCACGAAAAATACAGAAAATGAAGTAAAAAACCTCTCGTGCCTCGTAAGAAAGGTGATGCTCCGGCTCTCGTAGAAGTAGATCTCCGGGTGCCCGATCGTTGAAGTCAGTAAAATGACGAAAAATGGCCCGCGGAAGAATGTGTACCGACGGGGCGTATCTCTCGGGAATAAAGGGGGCGGACCCTGGGTGGGCAGCGTCATGATATCGAAATCATCCCCGGCACCTGGAGGACCTCCACCATGGGAAATTACCCGCCATTTCGAAAGATCTGCAAAATGAGCAAAAATGAGCCAAAATTGGAAAAAGTCAACAAAAGTCAATTCTCAGGAAATGGAAAAGTCAACAAAAGTCAACCCCGAGAAAATTTTCCAAATATTGAGACAAACTTACCTCAAGTGGTGAAAATGAGAAAAGAAGCCCCGAAATCAAAATTAATCGGTCCAAAGTGCTTAAAATCGAATGTTTTTGCGAAAACAACTTGCGTGGGAGGCTGAAAAGCGCGTATAAAGTGCAGATCTGAAGGAGAAAATGGTTTGGGAGGCAAGAGGAGAAGATTTCGCAGCTGTGGGTGTGAGCTCGAAGTCGAAGTGAATGGATGAGGAATATAAAGAAAATGAGGTGAAAAGACAAAGTTGCCCCCTGTTTTGGGCAGGTGGCCGGCCGGCCACCTTTTTTGGCTGGCCGGCCATTTGCTTTTTGGAAACTGGCCGGTGGCCTCCCCTTAGGCAACCAGCTGGCCGGCCATGTCCCCCACATGCTCACCTAGCTCTCTGCAAATTTTGAGGAAGATTGGAGTTCCCGGGACCTGAAAAAGTTCAAGAAAAGTGTACTTTCTGGCGCGAAATTGCTCCGCCGGAACTTCAGCTGCAATTTCTGACATGTGTCTCATCATTACTCATCAAAATCAGAGGTATCCTTTTTAAGCATGTTGTAACCTCTCGGGAGGTGAACCAGAGGCCGCAGTCGAGTGTCACCGAAATGCGCGTTTCCTTACTCGTTTCGCAACAAACGGGCACCCTGATTTATGCTCGTTTTGCATTGTTGTGCACATAACTTGCATTCTCATGAGCATTTTGCATGTCATGCATGTTTTCTTGGTGTACCGTACTCTGTGCTCGAGCATGCGTTGTCACGCACGTTCCTTTCTTGCATTGTGATACATTACTCGCCGACACTGCGTGTGTCAAACTTTCGGAATCACAGGAATCACATTGAATATATGTTGTTAGCAATTGTTCTTGTTGAATTTCTCTTTTTTGCAGGCATGATATTGTATGTACGGTTCATTTGAGGTAGGTGCGACCAGACGAATCGCACAGTATCGTATCTTCTTCGTGTGAAACGCGACGAGAATTGAATAATTCTCCGCATTCCTAACTGCATGAAATGTAGTTGTTGCTTTGCATTCTTGCTTAAAACTGTTGCATCTATTTGCGAATACTTGCTTCATTACAGCCTGCTGCACTTGCATAATTATTAAGTTACATCTGGCTCCGTGCATATCACTTTGCATTTTGCCCCCTTTGCCTAGGGCACGCCTGCGGGCACATATCTCTGTTTCTTGTATGATTGTCTAAGTCTTCGGCCTTGTCAAAAATGGGTCGTCTTGGGCTTTGACATTCACTCCCGTCACTTGTGACTTCCGAGTTCTGTCAAAGAGGGGCAACTGTAGACACCCCATTTTGACCGACCTTAAGACTCAGACGTCACCGATTGAGCGCTCGGTGATGTTGCATATTGTGCTCGTTCAGAAGTCTCAGAGTCGCGGCCGTGAGCCCTGCCTCCGGACTTCCGAACCCTCTCTGACCTTGTCTCGGTTTGCGAACCAGACTCGGTTTTCTCTGTTTCTTTTCCTGAAGGGAGGGAAAGGTCCTGTAGACCATCTCTCAGTGGCCATGGCTACATTCGTGGCCGTAGGCCATTTTGCCCATTTCGGAGCCCGGTTCCCGGTTTCGGAGCAGGCCGTGTGCCTCGGTTCGGGACCGTCTAACCATCTCCGATTCCTCCGGTTTTGGCATACATCTTATTTACTCCCTTTTTAGGGACACTGAGGTCTGAGAGACCCACTTCGTGGTCGAATGCCACTTTTGGTGCTTAACAGCCTATTTTCGGGACCCCGAACTGCGTGTTTTGGCCCCCGAGCATTCGTTTGCATCGGTTTTCGTTCATTTTTGGCAGGTACCCTGTTTTATCGCCAAGAAGGTCACTGAAGGGTGGGAGGCCAGCAATTGTCTCAGCAACCAGTTATGTTCCTCCGGCGCCCTCCGACGCCCGTTTTTCTCACTTCCGAGCCAATGTTGACTACCCTAGGGCCATTTTCTTCAACCCCAAACCACATATTTGTGTTGTACACACATAGGAGGACCCTAAAAGTCTATGGCCGGCCAAGTAATTGTAATTGAACCTTTTGAACCCCTCCTAAAAGTGGCTTGTTGTCTCTCCTGTTTTACAGTTGCCAATTTCCAACCACAGGGTCTTGTTGAGGAGACCTGGGAGGACACCAATATCTGGTGGCCGGCCAGAAATTGTTTTGGACCATTTTTCCCCTTGGCGGCCGGCCATAGGGGGTGGCCGCCGGCCACCTGCAACAAAAATAGCAGGCCGGCCATGATCCTTGGGATGTGTGCCTTGCCGCTGTATAGCTTTTTCCCCCAAAATATCTGATTTCGGGGGACTTTTTGTAGAGAAGGAACTTAATCCCATAACACTACACATTTTTCTCTCCCTTTCTCCTCCATCCTTGGATACACACAGCAGCTCCCTCTCTATCTCAAGGGTTGAAAAACTGCTTGGAGGATACACATACATATCTCTCCATTCTCTCTCCTTTTCTCAAGTTTTGGCTCCATTTCTTCACTACCACCAAGCACCACCACCACCACTCCATTTCCAGCAGCTTGGGGGGCTTTCCAGCAGCTAGGAAGCAACATTCCTTGGTACAAGAGGTAGCAAAGAAGTGGTCTTCAAGGGTAAGTGCCAATCTCCCTCTTTTGTAGCACTTTTTTATCCTATTTCTTAGCACTATTTTCTTGCTGTTTTGGGCTCCGACCCTAACTGAAATGGGCATTCTTTTGAGCCATTCTTCATGTTTGTTTAAGGGATCAACCTTGTTTGAGCCCCCCATTTGGTACTTGCTTCAATACCTCTTTGTATGCCATTATTTTGCATGGTATTTCTAGTCTATGTGTGATCTGTTTTGAGCATGATATAAACTGTGAGTTGGCTTATTTTGAGCCCCTCTACAACATTGTATAAGGCTCAATACTGTGGGGGCCTCCATGTTGTACTTACCATTATACCCCTCTTTGGCCCCCATTTTTGCATGCTTTGTTGGCTTGTCTTGCTTCTGTTTTTAGGCCATCATCAGAACTGAAAATGGCCATATTTTGACCGTCTTGGAATATCTCATTAAGGTTCTTTGGGTTTGGCGAATGCTTTGTATACCTCATGTTATAGCCTTAGTTGGCCTAATCTTGCATTGCATTTTTAGCATGTTTTCATACTGATTTGAGGTTTGTCATCTACTGTAAATGTTCATATTTTAGCCCCTCTTTCAGTGTTGTAGAAGGGTATTTTTCCATTGGGCTTTGCATCTACCACTTGCTTCATGACCTCCCTTGCGGAGCCATTTTGTTTATGCCATCTTAGCCCTACTTGTGATTGCTGTTTGGCCTTGTTTTGTACTGTAAAAATGTGAGTTTTGGGCTGCCTTGCTTCTTAATTTTCATGTCATGTATCAATTATGCATGTATGGTATAGCTGTAGGCCATTTTATGCATTGAAATCCATGTTTCGGGATCATTTCATACATTGGGTATTATTTCGCCTCATTTCGGGGCTGTTTTGCCTCTCATTTTGCCACTGATTTTGCATGTTTGCATATCATATTCCATGTCTTTGCTATGTCTCATTAGAGTGGCATTTCGGTGCCTGAGGGTCCGTTCTCGGTTTGCGTGCCCGCGGGCACGCACTTCGAGGTATCTTGTTTTCATCTGATGGCCTCCTATGTGAGTGTGGCTGAGGCTCTCTCATGTTGGTGTAAGCCCATTATTGCATTGCGTATGCCATTTCATCCATAGCATTGTGTATGCCCGGTTGTGTATTACCTCGTATAGCGTGTATGCCATTCCATGACATTGTGTATGTTAGGATTGTATCTTAGTTGCATTTGATGCATGTCATGCATATTGCATTGTGTTCGGGATAGGAGTTAGCCTGGGCACGGGAAACGAGGTGCGTTTCACACTCCGAGTGACGGAACGTGTCTCAATTCCCAAGTCACCGACACTCCGGATTATCCATGATGGAGTTAGGTTTTGTTATAGTATTCATATGCATTCATTCTATATTGAGTTGTGCAATTCAGCTCCTCGGCCATCATGCATCGAGATGCGTGATTGGTGGCACGAGGATCGAGGCATGCATATATCTGTGAAAATACATTGCTATGCCCCTTTCTTGCTCTCTGTTGCAGCAAAATGAAGAATCAGTAACTTTTCGGAGCTTGGCACGCATTTCAAGAAACATTGCAAACAGAGGCTAATTGGGGCATCCCAGTGGATTTCCGCGCAAGGCAGCCTAAACATACACCATTCATCAGAATCAAGGCAGTCCCAGGCTTGCATGCCAGTTTTACAGCTTTCTTAGTTAATTTGTTAATTAATTAGGAATTTGTACATTATTTAGACTGTATTATTTGGACTGTACTATTCTTTCATTCAGGACTGTATTATTTATTCGGACCCTCTGCGCGAGGGCATGATTGTAATAAGTGTGGGTGAGTGTGATGTATATCTTCCAACCCCATGTCTTTCTTCCCTTTTATTTACCTGCTTATGATGGTTAGATTAGGGCATATTTCAATTAGCATACAGTATGACAGCATGTTTGCATCATTCATCTGTTTTGCACGCACCGGGCTTGGCGCATCATACTAACTGCATTTGTATTTCAATTCCAAGTTGAATACATGTTAGCTGTAGCATTCCATATACCATGTTTAGAATAGCCGAGCCTGCTATAGTTTTCATTTTTGCATGTGTTGCATTAGGCAATTATGTGCATCTAGGATCATGCATGGATTTCTAACGAGCTTCTGTTTTGGCTTGGAGTACTCGGTGAGTTTTATGCTTTAGCATCCTTGCATGCGTGTGAGTGTTGCCATGAATAGCATGCTTACCATGAGGCTATGTGCTTATGTGATATAACTGCCTTGAATGCCTGTGGGTGGAGGTTGAGTTACTTGGAGTGGAACAAATCATCAAATGTTTGTTTTAAACCCACTAGATAGTGGCAAAATCATGTTTTTCTAAGCCCACCCGAGGGTGGCAAATCCACGTCTTAGCCTACCTGAGGGTAGCACCATCAAACCATTTTCAAACAAACAAACATGAAATGTTTTGTTCCAATTCAGGCGACCCAGTCAGTATACTTGTATGCTGTGCACATCACATAGTAACCTAGGCTAATAACCGGAATAAGAACACATAATGTTTTCAAAATAAGATATCATGGTTAGTAGAGGCCGGTCTTTGCCGCGAGCGGAGCGGGGGTGCTCACGAAGTGACCTTCCCAATCGTACCCAAGTTCCCGAGCCGAGGCAACTTTGGTGATGACGGACACGTGGCCTTTGGCACCGAGTCAGGGTTTCCTAAATTTCCCATTTAAAAAACATTTAGGTGGCGACTCTGTATCTGGCGAAGCAGTCCATGTTTGGCACTTCTTTCAAAAAATCTGTTTTCAAAACGATTTGCCGGATTGGACTCTTTGGTTCAAGATTGAGAACCGTGACATTTGAGTCCTTCGAACTGTAGTGACCCAATATCGAACCAGAACCGGGGGGGGGGGGGGGGGACTCGCACTCCTTTCGCCGGGATGCATTCGGGGACGTCTACACTTTTCGGGACGGGAATTGAGAGCATGCATCCTCCCTTGTTCAAGGCAGAGCTGAGGCAGCCTGATTTAGTGCTTTATTTGTTAATTAGCATTCGGTTTTGTAACTTAATTAATTCGGTTGATTAGTTAAAGTTTTGTAATAATTAGTTGTAGCTAGTTATTCAAATTAGTTGAGTAGCTTAGCTTAGTATAGCTTAGCTTTCATTCGGACCCTCCATCGAGAGGGCGCATTGTTGTAATAAGTGTGCGTGAGTGTGTGAATGTCTTCTAACCCCACGTCTTTCTCCCTTTTATTTACCCGCTTCCAGCGGTTAGATTAGGGCATGTTTCAGTTAGCATCCTTATGCTATGCATATTTGCATCATTCATCTGTATTGCATGCACCGGGCTCGGCGCATCATACTAACTGCATTGTATTTTCAATACCTATTTGAATACATGTACCAAGTTGCATTTCACATGACATGATTAGAATAACTGAGCCTATTTTAGTTGCATTTCCGCATGTGTTGCATTAGCCATCGTAACATGAACTAGGATCATGCATGATTTCTAACTAGTTCTCTGTTTTGGCTTAGAGTACATTATGAGTGTTTACGTTTTAGCATACTGCATGTGTGTTATTGATTGCCATGAAGGCATGCTTGCCATGAGGCTATTTGCTTATGTGATATAACTACCTGAATGCCTGTGATTACTTGAATTGGAACAATTCATCAAATCCCCGATTTAGCCTACTTGCGAGTAGCAAACTTCAAAATCATTTTCACAAACGAACATGCAATTTGTTGTTCTAAATTAGGCGATCTAGTCTATACTTGTTTGCTGTGCGCATCACGTAGTAAGATTAGCTAATTAATCGAAATAAGAGCACATGTGTTTTCAAAAATAAGATATCATGTTTAGTACAGGCCGATCTTTGATCGGGCGAGCGGGGGTGCTCATTGCATGACCTTCCCCTCTCGTACGCAAGTTCCTGAGCCGAGGCAACTTTGGTGATGACGGACACGTCGCCTTTGGCATGAGTCAGGGTTTCCTAAATTTTCCAAAATAAAATATTTAGGTGGTGACTCTGCATCTGGCAAAGCAGTCCATGTTTGACACTTCTTTATAAAAATCAGTTTTTCAAAACGATTTGCCGAATTTGGACTCTTTGGTGATTTATCGGTCTTACATTGCACTTTGCGAGATTAGATTCAGAACTGTGACATTGAGTCCGAACTGTAGTAGCTTAAGAACGAAACGGATTTCGCGCCTTCGCGCGTGGAGCCGGAGAGTTCTCGGGCACGTCTACAGTGAGGTTATGGGCAAAGTGGGCTAGACCCATTGAACTCAAAACACGAATGTGCCGCCGTTTCGGTCAATCGAGCTGGGCTGGTTGGGCGCCATGGTGTGAGGTTCCATTGGACCCAAAACATGCGCTAATTTTATTTTTCTAAAATTTAAATTGTTACCTTTTGGAATTTGAATTTTGAAATTAAATCCGAATTGGCATTTTGGTCCAACACACCTATCCAAATTTTTCCTTCACCTGAACAGGTTCATATCTGTTTAAATTTAAACCAAACAGGTTGTATCTATTTAATTCAAACTGAACAGGTTTGTACCTGTTCAAACCTGCCGAACAAGTTTTTTACTTGTTTTGAAAAGCCATTATTTTATCTATAAATAGGCAGTTCATCATTTGGATTTTGTATACAATAATTTCCGTTATTGCTTCTGCTTTGCTCTCTGCATTTTGTTGCATTTATTTTTCCTGTGAGAAAGTGTATAAACACGTAGTGTGTTCGTTGTGAGAATAGTTTGTAGTGTCGCTATTATTGCTGATCATTTTATCCTAGGAGATAGACGTCCATAATCTGAAAGCACCAAGGAAAAGACGAATTTGTCTTAAGAACACAATGCTAAACACTGGACCTGATTAAAATTTTGTTCAAGAAAATAATAAGGTAAGTGATTAGTTTACTTTTCTGTTTATAAGTTTTCTTTTTCAGATTCTAATTTTGGTTTATAACAAAATAAGAATTGTTGGTTTTATATATATATATATATATATTGTTTTAATTTTGGTAATCAAACAGTCTCTCATTTCTTTAATCCTTTTTTGAATACATTGAAGATTGTCCAACAATCTTATGACAGATTTTTTTTTTTAATAAGTCTTCATTGTATTAATTGAATCCAAAGAAAATAATTTTTTGGTTTTTGCAACAATAAAATTATTGTATTGTTGTTATTTTTCTGGTTTTAGTAAATAGAAAAAAAAATTATTTTGTGTTATAATTTATTTTCTGGTTAGTAACTAGAAAATTAATTTGTATTTTGATTTTGGTTTTTCTGATTTTTGTAATCAGATATTGTGGCTACTGCAACTGAAAGTCGTACTCCAATTCCAATGTTACAACGACTCCGGTCTTTACCCAAAACCATGTTCAAGCTCCAATAAATCATGGAGAAAAATTAAAAAAAAATTAACAGTATCGAGTTTAAGAGATGGTAGCAGAAAATATTGTTTTATTTTACAACTTTTAATCTTGTCTGGTTTCTCCATGAAGATGCTCTAGTGCTTAAAAAGGATGAAAGTGATCGGCAAGTTGTTGCGGCAGTGGATGCATGGAAGCATTTTGATTTTCTTTGCATAAATTACATCATTAATGGCTAGACAACATACTGTATAATGTTTACAGCCCTCTTAAAACAGCAAAAGAATTGTGAGATTTTTGGAGAAAAAATACAAGACAGAGGATGTCGGCACAAAGAAATTTGTGTTGGTAAATTTCTAGAGTTTGTTATGATAGACTCCCAAATAGTAATTTCTCAAGTTAAAGTTTTCAATTTATTTGCATAATATTAATGCTGAGGGTATGTCTCTTAGTGAATCTTTCTAAGTTGCTACTTTAGTGGAAAAATGACCACTGGCTTGGAAAGATTTCAAAAATTATTTAAAACATAAATGCAAAGAGATGACCATGGATGAATTTATTGTAAGACTAAGAAAAAGAAGATAACCGTAAGGCTGAAAAGATGAATGGTAAAAATCACATTGAGTCCAAGGCTAATGTAGTAGAACAAGTACCCAAACCACATAACAAGAAGAAGAAGTTTGCTAGAGATGGTCTTAAATAAGGTGACAACAATGACAATAAAAAGTTCAAAGGAAAATGCTATAATTATGGCAAGACTAGACATGTGCCTCTGATTGTCGACGCCCTAAGAAAGATTGCGGAAGTACAAGCAAGACTACCAATCAAGCCAATGTGATAGAACTAGATTACATCTCTGACGGGATAAATGACATCAATCTCTCTGCTGGTGTTTGAAGCTAATTTTGTTTGAAAATTCTAAGGAATGGTGGGTTGACACTAAAGCAACTCGACACATTGTGCGGACAGGAAGATGTTCACTACTTATAATGAGGCTGCAAATGGTGAACAACTATTCATGAAAATTATCTACTTCTGTTGTGGTTGGACAAGGGAAAGTTGTCTTGAAGATGACATTAGGGAAGGAATTTGCCCTCAACAACGTGCTGCATGTACCAGACATCCGAAAGAATTTTTTTATGGTTCTTTGTTAAGCAAAAATGGTTTTAGACTTGTATTTGAATCTGATAAGTTTGTATTAACAAAGAGTGGTATATATGTGGGTAAGGGATACATAAGCGATGGTCTTTTCAAGTTGAATGTAATGACTGTTGTACCAAAATCTGTTAATAAGAATAACACATCTTTTGCTTAGATTCTTGAGTCAAATTTATGACATAGTAGATTAAGACATGGAATTTTGATACTTTGCGTAGACTAATTGGTTTGGATTATATACCAAAGTTTGAAATTGATCCTTATCACAAATGTGAAATATGTGTAGAAGCAAAACTAACTAAGGCTCCATTTAAATCGGTTGAAAGAAAAACCAAACCTCTAGAATTAATTCATACTGATGCATGTGATCTTAAATTTGTTTAAACTAGAGGAGGCAAAAAGTATTTCATAACATTTATCGATGATTGCACAAGATATTGTTATAGATTTTACTTAGAAGTAAAAATGAAGCCTTGGAAATATTTAAACTCTACAAAACTGAAGTTGAAAATCAACTGGTAAAACCATTAAAATGGTTATAAGTGATAGGGTTGTGAATATGATGCACTTTTAAATGAATTTTGTGCGCAACATGGCATTATTCATCAAATACAGAACCCTATTCTCCATAGCAAAATGGAATTGCTAAAGAAATAATAGAACCTTTAAAGAAATGATGAATGTCATGTTACTAAGTTCAGGCTTACTGCAGAACTTGTGGGGGGAAGCAATATTATTTGCTAATTATGTTTTTAACAGAATACCCCACAAGAAAACTAATATCACTCCTTATGAATTATGGAAAGGTCGGCCACCTTCTTACACATACTTAAAAGTATGAGGGTGTTTGGAAAAGGTAGAAGTTCCTATTTTGAAAAAGACTAAGATAGGACCAAAAACAGTGGATTGTTTGTTTATTGGTTATGTGCATAATAGTAGTACATATCGGTTTTTGACTTATATATCAGAAATACCTGATATACATGTGAAAAACTATTATAAAATCAAGGAATGCTGTTTTTTGAACATTTTTTCTAATAAAAAAGGATAGCAATTAAGTTCACAAGAAAAGAACTTATGATATACACAAAGTCAAGAGACTAATGATAATCAAACGCAAGAGACTAGTAATGGTCTCGACTAACAAGATTTAATTGATGATGAACCAGACAAAGTAAGAGAGCGAGAATAACAAAATCTTTTGGCCTAGATTTTCTGGCATACCTATTAGAAAATGAGCCTCAAAGCTTTAAGAAAGCAATGTCAGGTCCTCAAGCACCTTTGTGGAAAAAGGCAGTTAATAATGAAATTGAAATCCATTATACAAAATCATATTGGAATTGGTGGATCTTCCACTGGGTTCTAAACCTCTTGGGTATAAATGTATATTCAAGAGAAAAATGAAAGTAGATGATTCAATAGACAAGTATAAAGCAAGACTTGTGGTAAAAAGTTATAGACAAAGGAATGTCTAGATTATTTTGACACATATTCCACTGTAACAAGAATAAAATCCAAGTAAGTTAAAACATGATAAAATCAACCAAGTAAATGTTGAACAAAAGATTTGATATGAAAAGATATGGGGGGTCGTAGATGTAATATTAGGAATGAAATTATAAAACATCTGATGGATATGCATTATCACCAATCTCATTATTTGAGAAAATCTTAGTAAATATATCAAGGATGATGAATGTAGCAAGAATACCTGTAGACATCAGTTTTTATTTATCGAAAAAATAAATGTGATGCAGGTGTCTCAGTTAAATTCTCCGACAATCATTAGAAGCCTAATATATCTAATAAATTGCACACATCCTGACATAGCTTATGCTGTCAGTAAAATTGAGTAGGTACACTAATAACCCCAGAAAAGACCATTGGAAAGCGATATTCGGGTTCTTAGATATCTAAGATTTACCCATGATCATGGCTTCAACTTTACTCTATATCCAGCAGTACTTGAAGACTATTGTGATGCAAATAGATATCGGATACTTAAAGATTCAAAATCCACTAGTGGGATGTCTTTACTCTAGCAGGCGCTGCTGTTTCTTGGAAATCCACGAAACAAACCTGCATCGCACAATCAGAATGGAATCTGAATTCATGATTTAAACAAAGTAGGAGAAGAAGTAGAATAGTTTCACCATTTCTTTAGAAGACTTCCAATGTGGCCAAAACCTATGCAAGCTATTTGTATTCATTGTGATAGTCAATCTGCAATAGGCAAGGCACAAAGTCATATGTAAATGGTAAGTCACGACATATTCATCATCGACATAAGACTGTAAGGCAATTGCTCTCAAGTGGAATAATCTCAATAGTTTATATAAAATCTAAAGAGAATATTGCGGATCCATTAACGAAAGGTTAGCAAAAGAGTAAGTATATAGTTCATCGAAGGAGATGTGATTAAAGCCTATTACAATAAGAGTCATCAAATGGTAACCCTACTTAAATGATTGGAGATCTCAAGAATTAAGTTCAAAGGAACAAAACTAGTTATGTGTGGCTCGTCAAAAATCACTAAGGGATTAAAATTCCCTACTTATTCCTATGTTGAGAGTGATATCTACAACATGTGTTGTATGCAAGGGTTTAAGGATAAGCTTTACTTTTAATAATTACTTATATCCTGATTTACGCATAAAAATCAAGACGAGTATAAGATATACTCACAATAAGAATCACTTATATGAGGTATCGAACTTGTGGCCACTTCATGAGAATGAAGAGGTTAAATTCTCTAGAAGCACTCACGAACAACCAAGAGTGTTTAAGGCTAAATTGAACACAACATGAGAGCATGATGTGTCAGAAGATATGTTGGTGTGAAATCTGTTGTCTTGGCTTAGACTAACAGCTGAACAATTCAAGGCATCACATCCATTGGTTCGCAGTAAGCTCGATAGGTTATCTCTAGGGAAGGTTCAAAGCCAAAAACTACCTATCCTGATGTAAGATATTTTCGATTATACTCTTTCGACAAATTTTCTATATTGCTGCCATTTCCATTGTCATCAAATTCTATTATGTGGGGGATTGAAAGAAATGGTTTTGAAAATTTGTTTGGTAAAAACAAACTTTTCTTAAACTTGGTCTAAGTTTAGGCAGAGACCTATGTGCCAAAGTTGGCAGGTCCATGTGGCAACGCGCTTTTTGCCACGTAACGATTCACGTCGTATATTTGGTTGCTCAAAACCATTATCAGGTGAATGGGAAATTAAAGCCAAAGTGAGCTCCATGAAAATGGGTGTAGGTGAAATTTCCATAAAGGTGGAAGTTACGGTTTGTCTCACATTGCTTTGATGGGCATACTTTGTGTGGGTTTATAAGCCTTGGGTTTGCAACTTAGAGAAGGCGCCGAGGGGTACCCAAGTTTTGTGGAATGGTGAGGTTATGGGCAAAGTGGGCTAGACCCATTGGACCCAAAACACACACGCGTGCTCCGCCGACGCCATCCGTCCGGGTAGACTGGGCTGGGTTGGGTTGGGGCGCGGATGCATGGTGTGAGGTTAGGTTGGGCTTGTTCGGTCTAATGTTTATCTTTTTGGGTCGAAAACATTTGAATTTTATTTTTTCTAAAAATTAAATTGTTATCTTTTGGAATTTGAATTTTGAAATTAATTCTGAATTGGCATTTTGGTCTAACACACCTGTCCAGATTTTTTCCTCCACCGAACAGGTTCATATCTGTTAAATTTAAATTGAACAGGTTCATATCTATTTAATTCCAACTGAACAAGTCTTGTACCTATTCAAACCTATCCAAACAGGTTTTCTACATGTTCTAAAAAGCCAATATTTTATCTATAAATAGGCAGTCCCTCATTTGGATTATGTATTCAATAATTTCCATTATTGCTTCTGCTTTGCTCTCTGCATTTTGTTGCATTTATTTTTTTGTGAGAAAGTGTATAAACACATAGTGTGTTCGTTGTGCAAATAATTTGTAGTGCCGCTACTATTTGTTGTTGATCATTTTATCTAGGGAGATAGACGTCCATCATCTGAAAATACCGAGGAGATGATGAATCTGTCTTAAGAATACAGTGTTAAACATTGGACTTGATCAAAATTTTGTTCAAGAAAATCATAAGGTAAGTGATTAGTTTACTTTTCTATTTTATTAATTTTTTCTTTTCAGATTTGATTTTGTTTTTGTAACAAAATAAGAATCTGTAGTTTTATTTATTTATTTTTTATATACTGTTTGAGTTTTGTAATAAATAGTCTCTTCATTTCTTTAATCCTTTCTTTGAATACATTGAAAATTGTCCAACAAACACAATTAAGTCACTTCACAAAATCGCGTAAGTTAACCTATAAAACGTGTCGTGAGTTCTTACAAAAATGTGTAACTTAAGTCACAAAAATACATAAGTAAATGGCATACCGTATGCCTTGCATACTAAAGTGTTAGGTTTTTATTCTTAGCAATCCCGTTTGATAAAACTCCTTTCAGTTGTAATTGTATTCGATCTTTATTTCAATGAGGCTTTGAGTTTTAGATGCGAATCCAACCCAAATTGCGCCTTGCAGAGATGTTTCAGAAGTTTATTCTTTCATGTTTGCCACTTCGCTGACTATGTCGCTGCGAAAATGCATTCGAAGTTGCTTGTCTAGAAGTTTGAACTGTCTACAAAAGTATTGGAAGTTGTGTTTTTGCGCTTGAGCGGAACTTCCTGCGCTCGAGTGTTAGTCCGCTTGAGCGGCCATTCTTGCGCTTGATGCTCGAGTGGAGATCGTGGATCTTTTTTTTTATAATATGTGGTTTCATCCGTTTTTAGGGTTACGGCTTCCAAATCTTCTTCTTAGGTATTAGGGTTTTCTTCTAGAGCTTCTTTGCTTGTTTTCCTTTGATATCTATGAGAGATTAATCATGAATTGAGTGGACCATATCAAAGGGTTTGTTTGTTTTAAATATGCATGTGTGTATAGATATCAAACTATGCTCTATCTTCATGCACTTTGTTAAATATAGTAATTATATATATTCATCTATCATACATACCATATTATATTCATTACTATATTTAGAATTATCATATTAAATTTCTTTAGTATATATTGTCACATAATTATTCAAATTACAATATTGAATATATACATAATATAATATTCTCTCTTTCTCTTCTCTCTCTCTCTCTCTCTCTCTCTCTCTCTCTCTCTATTAGATATGCCAATTTGGGAACTTAGCTAAAATTCAAATTTTGACTTTTAACCTATTTTGGGTCACATCACCTCTCTATTTTTTTGTTTTTCCAAAAAAAATCCAAAAAGTTAGTTTTTAACAAACTTTAAAAAACAAATGCCCCCCAAAAGTTCCCATCTAAAAAATAAATAAAAATAAAAAGCACTTGACATCATCATCTCGAATGTGCGTTAATGCCTCCGCTTTGACCCATTTTGTGAAATAATCTGTGGTGACGATCAAGTATCGCTTGTTGCCCGGGGCCCTCGGCAATGGTCCTACAATATCAAGCCCCACTGAGCAAACGGCCAGGACTGGTGATAGAGCTCAACTCTTCAGCAGGCAGATGGGTTAACAAGGAAAACTTCTAGCACCGTTCACATTTTTTCGCATAGCATTCAGCATCAGATCTCATTGTCGGCCAATAATACCCCTGTGTTATAGCTCGATGGGCCAAAGAACGCCCGCCAGAATGTGCGCCGCAACTGCCTTCATGTATTTCGGCCAGAAGCTCTTCAACTTTGTCCGGATGCACGCATTCTAAGTATGGGCCAGAAAGGGACTTTTTGTAAAGCTTTCCTTGCGGATCCAAGTAGTAACGCAGGGCTTTGTTTCGCAGCTTGTGCACTTCTTTCTTGTCCTCTGAGAGCTATTCAGAAGACAGGAATGCGGCGATGGGATCCATCCAACTCGGTCCAGATTCTATAACATTGACCTGGACTTCCTCCGAAGGGCCAATGCTCGGCTCCGGGATGAAACCTACTTCGATGGTCCGTTTAATCTCTGAATTAATGGCGGAGGCTAGGCAAGCAAGGGCATCTGCATGTGTGTTCTGATCACGTGTTATCTGGTTCAATTCATGATGGTCAAATTTTGCCAGCAAAGAGTTGGCCGTTTTCATGTAAGCCGCCATACGGTCGTTTCTTGCCGTGTACTCCCCCTTTAGCTGATTGATCACCAGTTTTGAATTGCAAAATACAAGCAAACGCCGAGCACCCAGAAGATGTGCATTCCACAAATCGGCTAGAAGGGCTTCGTATTCGGCTTTGTTATTTGACGCTTTCAAGCCGAGCTTGATGGCCTGCTCAATTATTGCACCGTCGGGAGCCATGATTACAACTCCGGCTCCGCTACCCCGCTAATTGGATTATCTATCACAGTACAACTGCCAAATGTCTCCAACATAAATTCTCCAGTTCGGCTCCGGTCGAATCTCATCGGACTTGAAATCGGCAAGACCCCCAGTGAATTCGGTAACAAAGTCGGCAAGCACCTATCCCTTGATTGAGGTTCTAGGTAGAAACTGAATGTCATACTAGCCGAGTTCAAGAGCCCACTTTGAAACACGTCTTGATGCTTCTGCACTTCGTAGTACTGATCGGAGGGGATAATCTGTTAGCACCCCAATGCTATGTCCCTGGAAGTAATGCATCAGTTTTCTTACCGCCATAACTAGGGCTAGGATGAGTTTTTCCAGCGGAAGGTAGCGTGTTTTGCGTCAACCATTGCCTTGCTCACATAATACACTGGCTGCTGCTCCTCCAGCTCTTCCTTTATCAGTACGGCGCTGACGGCCCTGTCGAAAACTGCCAGATACAAAATGAACGGGTCACCAGCAGCAGGTGTTGTCAAGAATGGTACTGAGCGGAGGTAGGTCTTGAGGCCGTTGAAAGCGGCTTCGCATTCGGCAGACCATTCAAAAGCCTTGCCCTGTCGTAGTGTATGAAAGAATTGTCAGCAGCGATTTGTGACCGATTGATGAACCTGTTGAGTGCGGCGGCCATCCCCATTAACTTCTGAACTTCCTTGACCGATCAGGGGAGCCGAGTTCTAGGAATTCTGTGATTTGCCTTGGATTGGCTTCAATTCCTCGGTGGTTGACAATGTATCCCGAGAATTTGCCAGAGTCGATCCCAAACGCACATTTGGAAGCGTTCAGTTTCATTCTATATTTGCGTAGAATGCCGAATGTCTCTTCCAGATCGGCTATATGATTCTGCTCTTCCTTGGACTTGACCACCATATCGTCAATGTACACTTCCATAGTGTGGCCGAGTTGCTCCTTGAATATGGCGGTGACCAGTCTTTGGTAGGTTGCCCCTGCATTCTTCAGCCCAAAAGGCATAACCTTGTAGCAGTAGGTTCCTCTTGGGGTGAGGAATGCAATTTTGTCCTGGTCCTCTGGATGCATGCTGATTTGATGGTAGCCTCTGTAAGCATCGAGGAAGCTCATACGTTGATGGCATGTCGTCGCATCTACAAGTTGGTCAATTCTAGGTAGGGGAAAACAATCCTTAGGGCAGGCTTTGTTCAGGTCCGTGAAATCGACGCACACTCGCCAAGTCCCATTTTTCTTCTTCACCACCACTGTATTAGAGAGCCATATAGGGTAGGTCACTTCCCTGATTGCCCCGGCATCAAGCAGCCTGTCAACCTCCTCAACAACGGCGGCAGTGTGCTCTGCGGCTGACCGCCGGCTTTTCTGAATGATCGGCTTGCACTTAGGATCAACGTTCAAACGGTGCTGTGAAATGGACGGATCTATACCCGGCATCTCATATGGAGTCCACGCAAAGACATTGAGGTTGCTGAGCAGGAAAGAGATTAGCTGCTGTCTATCGGCCTGATTCAGGGATGCGCCGACCATGAAGAATTTGTCTGGGCTTCCATCGATTTCAACTCGGTCTAAGCCTTTCGTGGCCTTTTCATTTGGGAGCCGCCCAACATCGTCGAGGCTCTCTCGATCTGGCACCTCAATACAATTCACCTGCAGCTCCTTTGGCATTTTTTCAGCAAGGAGATAACATGCTTGTGCCGATTTCTGTGAGCCACGGATTTGCTTAATACCGCGTTCTGTCGGGAAGCGTAGCAGCTAATGATAGGTGCTTGGCCTGGCCTGCATAGTATGCAACCAAGATTGCCCCATGATAAGATTATACGGCGACGACAGCTTGATGACAAAGAATTCCACATCCACTGTTCGGGAGCCTGCTCGAACAGGTAGTGTGATCTTCCCCAACGGGTACTCTGGATTGGTGTTGAAGTCGAATAGTGGATACGGGGCCGGAGAGAGATCCGATTCGGAGAAGCCGAGTTTGGTAAATGTCTTATAGTACATAACCTCCGATGTGCTCCTCGGATCAATGAGTACGCGCTCAACTGTGAACCGGTTTACGCGTAACTCAATTACCAAGGGATCAATGTGGGGCAGTGTTACTCCGGCCAAATCTGAATCATCAAAAGTAATGCCCGCAGCTTCATGGGGCCGTTTAGCCGGAGTGAGTTGGTTTTGAGGGTCGGAGTTCAATTGAATCGTATGCATCGGCGATGACATTGGCAGGCTGTATATCATGTGGATCACGCCGAGCGGAGGTGAATCCTGTCTTAAGGCTATTGCTTTGGTCGGGTTGCCTTTTCGGACGTACTGTTGTAGCCGGCCATCTTGTACCAATTCCTCCAAGTGATCCTTCAGTGCATAACAACTCTCAGTATCATGGCCATGGTCCTTGTGATACTCACATCGTCTATCCCGTCTTCTCGTGTCGGGAGGTCCCACCATTTTCGACAGCCATTTGAAGAACGGAAGGTGTTGGATTTTGGGCATAACCGCACTGATCGGCTCCGTCAACTCCATATATTTCTTGTCAGCACGCCTCGTGCGCCTGCTGTCAACTTGCAGTTGTTCATTTTCTCGGTGGGAGCATTGGTCGCTTGATCGGCGGGAATCCTGTCTCTTGTCTCGTTTGGCCCGATGCCGTGGTTCAGGGCTTTGAGGTGGTACAGAATTTATTGGCCGAGCAATTTCAGAAGGAGCTGTCTTGTTGGCCGTGTTCCCGGCTTTAACTCGCAAAGCGTCATCTTCCACTTTGCAGTATTCTTCAACTTTCTTTATAAACGACCAAATCGTCTTGGGAGGTCTTCTAGTCAAAGAACTACGGAGAGCACTGTCAGGATGCAAACCCATTTTGAAGGCAGTGATGGCCATGGAGTCGTTACAAGCGTCATCAACAAGATTAAAGCACTTCCAATAGCGCGCCGAATACGCTCTTGGTGTTTCTCTTGGCTGGATCTGCATTGCCTAGAGAGAGTCGGCTTGTTTCGGCTGGACCTCATTAATGATGAATCTAGCCCTGAAAGATTTCTGTAATTGATGGAAGCTTTTGATCGAAGCCGGCTCTAGTTTATAATACCACCTGACAGCCAATGGTCCCAAACTACTTGGAAATGTTCGGCACATAAGGGCCTCGTCGTCTGCATGCAATGTCATGGCTTACTTGTAGTGACGGATGTGATCGGTGGGGTCTGATTTTCCATCATAGAGAGTGAACGACGGAGCTTTGAACTTTTTGGGCAGAACCGCCCTGGCGATCCGTCATACAAAGGGATCATGCTGGTCTTTTTCATCTGAGCTGTTTCTTCTGCGTTTATGCCTTATACGTGGACTTCTTCTTGGGCTCCGAGGATAATGAGTCGGAGTTGCTATCAATGTCTTGTTGTCGGGCTCGAGATGTCGACCACCTGCCCTCACAGGTCGTTCCGGGCCTTGGAGTACAGCTTATTGGGACTTCGCCACCTCCAAGGCCAAATCCTGACGGAGACGTTCGTTCTCTGCGATCATGTTCTCCAACCTTTGTTCGTTTTGCTTTGCTTGTTCTATGATCACTTGCATTGCTTCATGCTCTGGAGTCGAGGGTGAGGCGAAGTTCAAAGCGTGTCTTGCGGGGATAGTCTCCGATCCAAGCATGTATGTTGGAGTGAGGTCGTCTTTCTGCGTGGTTTCATCAATGACTATCAGAGGGTCTTCCGTTACGCCCGTCATGGATGTGTTTAAGTATTCCCACAGACGGCGCCAATTGTGGAGAAGTGGTTTGGAAATACTCTTTTGATCCTGGGGGACGCTAATGATCCTCTGCTAGTCACCTGAAAAGGAACAAACACTCCGGTCGGGGGTGTCGGAATTAGCACTCCGACGGATAAGTCAGTCTCTACACTCAAGATTACTTGTATTCTAAGTTAAGCATAATAGTTCTCACATACCTCTTTCTGGCTGATGTTCTTCTATTTATATATTTTCTTTCTTGGGCCTCGGGCTGGGCCTACCTTTAGTTCGCCATTCGGCTTCTTGTAAAGCAAACTGCTTTTCACTCGGCCCCTTACCCAACCGGCCTTTTGACCGAATAGGGTAGGATTTGAAATTGCGGGACGAAACCGAATACTATATTTATAATCCAACTCTCCAAGTTCAGCCATTCGGCCTCTTTACGATCCCCAGTATTCGGCCCCCACAGGCTAAAAAGTCAATAAGACGAAATGTCACATCCAAACCATAATCATTTTATTTTTCTCTCACAAAAATTAAAAAAAAAATCAAAAAATCCATCACAAATAAAATATTTTAATCTCAAATTAAAATAATTAAAAAATCAAAAAAATTAATCCACATCTCAAACGAAGGCAAAGATTACCTATCTTTTTTTTGGTGCATGTAAAGCACATTTTAACATTTTGACTTTTGCCAAAAAGCTAGCATTCCAAAGTCTTAATGATAGATATTACTATGTTCACCAATCACAATTTGTTTAGAACACTATCTAACTATGCGTGATGGGCATGGTTTATATATAGGGGTTTTGGGGAAGCAAGTAAAAAGTGAGTTTTAAATTTTTTTACTTATTTTGAATTATCACTTCTTACGTTTTTTTTAATAAAAAAATAAAATAGATTAAAAAGGTCAAAAAAAATTAACTTTTTATCAATTTTGCAAAACACCACATAATTTGTGGTTGGTGGATTTTAGGCTCTATTTGGTACAGTTTTGAAACTTTAGTTTCAGTCATTGATTCTCACGTAGTGTTTGTTTGCAGTTTTCAAAAATTAATTTCACGCTCACTTTTGAAACTCGATCGAAGGTGGAAAAATTTAGACTAACCGGTCTTTCAACTGGATGACCGGAACAGTGCATTTTTTTTTTGTTACAATTGACACATGTTAATTTTTATATATTCAACAAAAAATATTTTCCGAATTTAAAAAAAAAAATTATGAGCTTTAATAAAATTTTGAGTTGTGTGTTTGGTTATGAGTTATAAGTTTTTGTATCAGATATCATACGTCACATCAAAAATTTCCCACTCAATTCAAAACTCTTTTCAAAACTTTTTCACCAAACAAAATTTTCACACTCAAATCATAATTCCAAAACTCACAAACTCAAAATACAACTCCTATTCTCAAATCATATTTAGAAAACTCTACCAAACGCTACCGTATTTTTCCTACCACAAATAGTTATTATGTAAAGAGAATATAACCAACCAGCATGGTTGAAATATTTTTCAATTCTCAAGGTTTGTCAAACATAGAATGATGCCCTCTTTTTTTTTTTTTCTTTCTTTTAGGTTGAGATTTTGTACAAGATTAGGCTTTAAAATGTTTTAAATGAAAATCAAAGAAAAAAACGTTTTATGGGGACCAAAAAACTTTGGTTGAAAATTGTTTGAAGTGAAAGAAAAGGATGTTCGGTTATATATTGAAGCTATGAAATTTGAGCATCTAGATCAGATATCACCATGGTATTTGGATTGGAATAACCAAACACCACTGCATGTATTGATCAAAAAATTGTTATCTTAGATTTGCGAGAAAGAAAAAATAAATAATAATAATAATAATTAGGAGGAAAAAATTGTTGGGTCAGAAAAAATAATTAGATTATTGTCAAAAAAAAAAATATTTATTTAATTATCTATAAAAATTAAATATCTATAAGTTATTTTATTTTGATTTCATTGACAAATTCAAGAATTAAACCGAGGTTATGTTTGGCATGGACTTTTTTTTTATTATTTTAGCCACAAAAAGATAAAATAGACTAAAAAATCAATAAGATAAAATGTCGCATCTAAATCATAATCATTTCATTTTTTCTCTCTTAAAAGTTAAAAAAAAACTAAAAAAATTCATCTTAAACGAAAATTTTTAATCACAAACTAAAATAATTAAAAAATTAAAAAACCAACTCATATCCCAACGAAGGCAGAGTACTAATATTGCGAACAACGACTCATATGTTGGTGAACAACAAGGTACTAATTCATGAGTCCAGATCCTCTGCAGTGGTACCAAAACGACATCGTTTTGGAACTTTTCTTTTTTTTTTTCTTTTTTTTTTTTTTTCAGCTTCTTGCTCTTACACTCCATTCCCAAATCAGAGACCCAAATCAGAGGGACCACAAGGACAACAGAGAAGAAGGAAGGAAGAGGAAGGGGAATCACCGGCATCACCAACAAGACCCTTTGCCTCCTTACCTCGTCGGAAAACTCTCATGCTACCATCGTCGCCGTCACAACTGCCAAAGCCTCTGAAAAAAAGGGGTTTCATCTTCTTCTCGCATTTACGTTTTCGTTTTGATTACAATGTTGTTACTATGATTTCAATCTAGGGTTTCTTCGCACAAGGAAGAGAGATATGGCACCTCCACAATAGAAAAAACTCAATCTCCTCTTGCAAGTTGGTTTAGATGCATGAACAATCAAAATGGAAACAAAAGGTAAAACCAATTTCTAAAACTATGAAACCCAGTGTTAGGTTTTATTATTGGCAATCCCGTTTGACAAGGATTTCTTTAAGAAGTTGATTTTCTTCCAAAACTAGGATTACTTTTGGATTTTCTATAAATAATTGGTTTTCTCCCAAAACTATTTAATTCCTCCAGATCTTCTTGTTGGATATTAAGGTTTATATCTGGGGATATTTTGTTAGTTTTCTTTGATGTTTTATTGAGTATTCAACTCATGGTTTAAAGAGAGTACATCAAAGGTTTTGTTTGTTATACACAAGAGAGAGAGAGTTGTTCTTCGATGGATTCTGAAGAATTCAAGCCTGAAGCTTCGGTGGATTCTGGAGTGGCTCATCGTAAAGACAATTCCGAGGTAAAGACGGGGTTGGAAGAGGCACATAGAGATTGGTTCAATTAGGCGTGGATTCGCTAGGTAATTGAGAGTATACCTGTGTAATTCCTTTAAATCTTCTTAGTGGATTGTTTTGTGGCTGTTGCCGTGGTTTTTTAATCACAGTTGGAGGTGTCCAATTGTGATTTTTCCACGTAAAATCGTTGTGTCGATTTGTCTTTGATTGTTTGATTGGGATTGTTATATTTTGCTTAAAATTGGTACATAATCACAAATCAACATCTAGGGTTTCTAGATTTTTTCAATTGGTATCAGAGTAGGTCGTTCTATTTTTTTTTTCAAAAAAAATTCTTTTAGAACGAGATCTTGTTTGATTTGTGATAATGGATTCAATTCGTGAGGGAAATTCTATGGTTCGACCACCCCTACTTGACGAATCCTCGGAGAGTGATGATGAAGAGCTTGAGCAAGCTTATGAAAAGTTGTATAAGAAGTCTCTTAACTTATTCAAATTAAATGACAAACTCACAAAGAAACTCAAAGCATGTGAAAGTGAGAATGTCAAACTTAAGGAGGAAATTTCCGAGGCCAGGATTGATGCCATCAAGATAGCTGATGATCGACAAGCTCTTTGTGCAAAACTCTTGACTTGTGAGACAGAGAGGAATGAGCTACAGCAAATTTATGCAACATATGAAAAAAAGATTGAAACTCTCGAGATGTCTCAAGTTGCTTTGGAAGAACTAATGATCAAGAAAGAGGAAGAACTCAAGTGTGCTATGGCTACCATTGGTCTTTGGAACAGAGGATCAAAGACTTTGGACAATATCATTGGGTCTCAACAAATTTGTTCTGACAAGAGTGGCATTGGCTTTGGTGGTAAGAAAGAGCAAAAACAGAAGGCTTCTACATCTTGTGACACAAGAACTCAAGGAAAGGGAGAACAAAAAATTCAACATAAGGATGGACTTCTCAAACTTTCTAGAGTTGGTAAGGTAAAAGAAAGAAGGTACACCCTGTTTTTATTTGTCATCATTGTGGTATGCATGGTCATATTCGCCCTTATTGTTATAAGTTGCATGGGAGAGTGTATTTGCCTAGACCTAAAAATAGGAAGTTGGAAACCAAGTCGAGACGGGTTCCCATTGAAAGCAAAGGGAACCATAACGTCAAGACATCACCCAAGAACCGCAATGCTCACAACTTTGTTTATACTAAAGCGGTTTGGGTGAGAAAACTTGACTTGTGTTAATTTGTTTATTTGTTTTAGCTTTTGGGTTTCTGTGTGTTTTTTTTTTTTAATGAGAAAAAAAAAATGTATGCTTGTTCATTTTTTGTCTTGCTTTGGTTAAAAAATAAAAAATAAAAAAATCCCAAAAAAATTTTCTTAGTATGGTTTTGCAAGCTTCAAATTTTTGAGTGGTCCTTGGTGCATATTGGAATTGATGAGAATATCCATTACAAGTTAATATGTGTGTGCTTTCTGTGGTTATTACTCATTTTGGAGTGTACGTTTTTTGATTAGTATGTCTCATTCTATACACACTCTTGGATTAGCAAATATTGGAGTCTTCCGCCTCAGTGATTATTTTTTTTTATGGACTTCTGGCATGGTATCTTTTATTTTTCTAGAGGAATTGACCTATACTAGCACATCATGGGTGATGTTGAGTCTCTTAACTACCTTCTATCTTTTTGCATCTCCCGGCTTTCCCCTCTGTTCTTTGTAGTCCAGGCATGAGGAAAAGGCTACCTCAGAGTCACCAACCAGGCCATCCTTATTATATCCATGCTTCTCTGGTTCGGTTTCCATACTCTTGAGTGTGTCAATCGCCAATGAGTGTGCAAAAAAAAAAAAAAAGATGTGCAAAAGAAAGAAAAAAACAATGTGCAAAAGACAGAAAAGAAAAAGATGTGAAAAAAAAGGAAAAAATAAAGGATTCATTGATTGAGGGGGAGCTTCCGCCTTTACTCACCAAATACCCCTTGATTCCTAGTGGTTTGACTTTCCTTAGTTGTGCTTAGATTCTCTTGTCGAAGGTCCAACTTTCATATCACTACTAGGATTTGAATCTAGTGTTTGTCGAACTCCAAGAGTCACACACACACTTTTTTCATGGGATCTATGCTTTTCATATAATGCATCACTTTTTTTTATGAGGAATCTTCTAGAGGCTGTGCACATTGTGTTTTCATGTAATTATGCTTCTTAGATAATCTTGTGTGTTCTAAGGTACAAATCTGAGATTTCATGCTTGCTCCACCATATTATTTTTGTCGTTTCTTCTTTTTCATTGTTTTTAAGTAAGGGGGAGAAAGTTGTTTTTCATGTGTCTTAGGATTTCATATATTCATGTCATGTGTCAGGTGCATGTGTCTTAGTTTTTATCTATTCATACTACATGTTCTTAAAATCTCCAAGTTGCATTTATTCATGTTTTCCATCTCATGCTTCAAGATAATCTTGTCATACGTTTATTGCTTTTTTCATATACTCTTGTGGGACTAATAGTTGTTTTGGAGATTGTGGCGTTAATAGTTGTTTTGCAGATCCTGACCATCATAAAGAAGTTTGTGTTTGTTGGCTGTAATGGGTTGGGGTGATTAGGATTTTATTTGTTAGGTGTGTTTTGTCATGGCATTGCCAAATGGGGGAGATTGTTAGGTTTTATTATTGGCAATCCCGTTTGACAAGGATTTCTTTAAGAAGTTGATTTTCTTCCAAAACTAGGATTACTTTTGGATTTCTATAAATAGTTGGTTTTCTCCCAAAACTATTTAATTCCTCCAGATCTTCTTGTTGGATATTAAGGTTTATATCTAGGGATATTTTGTTAGTTTTCTTTGATGTTTTATTGAGTATTCAACTCATGGTTTAAAGAGAGTACATCAAAGGTTTTGTTTATTATAAACAAAAGAGAGAGAGAGTTGTTCTTCGGTGGATTCTGAAGAATTCGAGCCTGAAGCTTCGGTGGATTCTGGAGTGGCTCATCGTAAAGACAATTCCGAGGTGAAGACGGGGTTGGAAGAGGCACATAGAGGTTGGTTCAATTAGGCGTGGATTCGCTAGGTAATTGAGAGTATACCTGTGTAATTCCTTTAAATCTTCTTAGTGGATTGTTTTGTGGCTGTTGCCCGTGGTTTTTTAATCACAGTTGGAGGTGTCCAATTGTGGTTTTTCCACGTAAAATCGTTGTGTCGATTTGTCTTTGATTGTTTGATTGAGATTGCTATATTCTGCTTAAAATTGGTACATAATCACAAATCAACATCTAGGGTTTCTAGATTTTTTCACCCAGAAATTGAAAAAGCCAATTTCTTCGTTAGTTTGTGTTTTCATTAAAAGAAATTGGTGTATTGCCAAGTGAAATTGATGGGTTGAGTTTAATTTGTGTTTAGAGAGTGGTTTGTTGCAGACTCATGGTGAGAAATTGTGTTTGATTGGAGCAATAGAGAGTTATGATATAAATAAATATATTATATATAGTGGTAGCTCAGATTTCTGCCATAGAGAAAGATTGAGATTTACATCTTTTACCCATTACTAGTTCAAAACCTTCAAGTATAGGATTACATTCAACATCTTCATCTCCCTCATCTTCCTTCGTTAGTTTCTGAACCCAACCCAGATTCGATTAAGAGAAAGAATAAAGAGTAGTGAAGAGGATGAACAGAGTGATTGTCACAGAGCAAAGAAATCTAAAGAAGAAATTTTTCCAGATTTTTGCCAATCAAAATCAGATTTTGCTTGTTTTCTTAAGTCAAAACCCGAAGAGGAGTTGGAAAAAAGAACGGGTGTTAGAGTGTTAGAGAAGCACCCATTTCTTGAGCCAAAATCAGATTTCTTTTGGGTCTCAGATTTGGAAATGAAGCATTAGAGAGAGAAGCTGGGGAAAAAAAAAAAAAAAGGTGTCAAAACGACGTCGTTTTGGCACAACAGAAACCACTGCATGAAAACACTGCAGAGGATCTGGACTCACTAATTCATGACTTGAAATAGACCAATAGAATATTGGGAAATGAGAAAAATGAAGGCTACTTTTTGGATTTTTTCATATTTTCTAAGGAGACAATGAATTGTCACCTCTTATAAGCTAGTAGGCGAGACCAAGCTTCAAATCGTAGGTTTAGGCCAAACCGAAGTCTTATTCAGGCTTACTCGCTTGCCCAAGTACAAGCTTGGGCCAGGTAAAAGTCCACCAGGTCAGGCAAATTTGGATCAAGCCACAGGACATATGATAACCCTTAACAATAATGTGGGTGTTTGGGAAGTGGATTTTTATGTAGGTTTTTTTAGTTGTAGGATATTATTTGATAAAAAAATTTTGGTGTTTGGAAAGATAGTTTGGTTTTTTTGTGGTTGGATGTGATGTTTGTAGAGAAAAAAATGAATGATGGGGCTGGATATGATATTTTGTTTGGATTTGTTTTTTTTTTTTTTTGGTTTTACAAAAAGTTTGTCTTTTTGTGTAAAAAAAAAAAAAAAACCAACCCACAAACTTCCCAAACACCACCAATGATTGAGAGCTCTAATGAAATTCTAATAATATGAAAAGTATTCATGTGAAAGTGAGGTTCACATTCTTCCTCTATCTCTCTCTACTCTCTCTCTCTCTCTCTCTCTTCTACCTCACTAGAGCTCCATTTAGAACTCTTAAATTAGAGTTATGTATCATTATTCTAACCCTTAATTATTATTGGTTTTTTTTGTGAGCCACATAAGATTAGACCGATTATAATATTTCATGTAATTGGAATAGTTTAGGTAGGAGTGTTCGCGATTCGGTTACGGTCGAAAAAATTTTAATATGTCATTTATTCGTCGAATTAGTAGATTAGAAAAAATCAATCTGCATCAGTTTGCCAGATTGGTGGATGCGGATTGGCAGATCGGTTTAGCAGTTTAAATGTTTACAAATTTTAAATATAATACAATAACTTGTCAACATTTTTTTGAATAACAATCCAACTCAACATAATTAAAAGATTATTAAGTAAATTGTCAACTATCAATAATAAATACATATAAGAAAACCATACATTATCAAAACTATTTCATTACTTTTTTATTTAAAAACTATTTATTTGATTATTTTTTTAAAAAAATGACAAAATTAAGCCTTATATTTTTCACACAAAAATACCAAATATCAGCACTTATCATTTGAAAAAAAAAAAATCTAAATTGAAGACACAACAGAATCTCTAAACTCTTTTTCAATTGAAAATACAAACAGAATATCTAAATAAATTGAAAATACAAAATTTTACAAATTATTTGGGGTGCTCACGGTTTAACATTTCAGTTACGGCCAAAGGAACCTCAAATCCGTCAGCCATCCAAAACTAAGCAAATTGAAAAAAATCAATCCGCAACTATCCACTCATCATCATGCATCCGTCCAATATGTGATGGATCGGTTCGGTTCGGTCGGTTTGGACGGATCGAAATATTCGCTGAGCACTCATAATTTTAAGTAGTGAACTATAAATCATTTTCTGTGGAAAAAAAATAGTAATTAAGAATTAACATTTAAAATAAATTTTATTTCCTCTTATATATATATTTATATATTTTTAATCATTTAGTTGTTGATTTTTAGAAGAGTAATATTTTGTTTGGTATCAATTTTTTGGATTTAATTTTCTAAAAATTGAATTTTTTATTTTTCATATTTTTTTTATTTTTAATGAATATTTTTAAAATTTTAAATAATTTTTTTATTTTTTAAAATGTACCTTATCTAAAATTTTAAATCTTGATATTTGTTAAGTCAATATGGACAAATCAAAGGGTAAAGGTGAACTGCACCCAGGACAAACCCCAAGAAATTAAAATACCGACGCGTGACAAGTGGTCTTTCCCTTTGTTATACCAACACTTGCGCAATGGATTGAGATGTTTGAACAATATTCCTAAGCATGCCATTTCTAATTCAGTAATATTATAAATTTAGATTTAATCAAAAAATATTATTTCATGATTCAAATTTATTCAATATATAGATATCAAATTGTACCAATTTAATTTTTACTACACAACTATTTACCGAGAAAAACTTGGAATGATAAGTTTGAGTTCTAGACTTGGGATTATTTATTGATGATATAAATAAATGCACTTATTTAATAAATATATTTATTTAGATCACGTTACCTCTTGATTTTTCAATACATCTTTTTATAAAAAATTAAATAATACACGCAAATCTCAAACAAACAAACACTTCTTGCCACCAACACAATGGTTCCCTACAAAATCATGAATCATGTCTTCTTCTTTTTTTCTCTTTTTTTTTAGTAATAAAAGGGAGGATTATTTTCAGATGTAGGAGGAAGGGATTGTTAGTAAAGAATTAAGTAAAACTGTATTTGTTTTAATGATAATTATTAGTGTAGTGATTGTAAAATTATTTTTATATAAAATAATAAAATAAATAAAAACCATGATTTTTAATTAACCAAAAAAAAAAAAAAAATACTTAATGTTCAAAATGTGCGGTTACACATAAAAAATAAATAAATTGCACTTGTTTGGACAATCCATTATGCTCAAATTTGAACGGATTATTTTTGAATATTATCTCTTTGCCTTGACTGCTATCTGCTCGTTCAAGATCCTTCTAACAGACTCTCAATTCATCCTTTCATTTTTGAAAATAAACATGAGATTGGTGCTGATAACCGGACTAATAATCTAGTCTAGAGCTCTATTATGAAAAACAAACGGGCTCTCAGACTTGATCAATACAGTATATTTTGTTTTTAAATTTTTTTATTTTTTATTTTAATATACTTTTAATTATTAAATCATATATATTGACATTCTTATGTTTTAAAATTCCTAAGTGATTTTATGAGAAAAAATTGTAGGCATTAAAAATTGTATTATGATTCGATGTATCTCGTATTTAAATGCTTTGTAATGCTATTTCAACTTATAAACTAGCTACCATCCTTTATAGTAAACAAAGCAAAAAAATAAAATTATATTATGTATAATCTTCATACTAAAGACAAAATATGGAATGTATTTATAATTTTTTAATTTTATTTTTAAAAGAGAGTGAATAGAATTTCTCATTTTTTATTTTGATTTTTCTTGTAATAGCCTTACTCCTTTAAAAATTGAAGCTTGTCTTAATAAAAATATGCATGTGTGTATATGATATCAAACTATCCTCTATCTTCATGCACTTTGTTAAATATAGTAATTATATATATTCTATCTATCTATCATACATACCATATTATATTCATTACTATATTTAGAATTATCATATTAAAATTTCTTTAGTATATATTGTCACATAATTATTCAAAATACAATATTGAATATATACATAATATAATATTCTCTCTCTCTCTCTCTCTCTCTCTATTAGATATGCCAATTTGGGAACTTAGCTAAAATTCAAATTTTGAATATATACAAGTGCCTAATTTTTAAATTTATTTTTTTCAAAAAATTTAAAAATTAGTTTGATTAAAAAAATTAAAAATACTCATTTTTAATATATTTTTTTCTTCTTTCTTTCAGGGAAAATATCCCTTTTCTGGTTTATTTTTGTTCTAAAAAGAAGAAAAAAACATATGAAAAAATCAAAAAAATAAATCAAAAAAATAAATTTTTAAAACAAAACTAACCAGAGTTTGATGTCCCTTTGAAAGTGGATTTTAATAGAATTAGATCTTAAATCACACTTTAATAATTTGATCAATCACAATTAATTAAAAATCAAAATTGACATAGTACTCCAACCTCTCATACCCTATAAACAATACTGTGAGAGGGATTTTTCCTTTTTTTTTTTTCGAACTCATACTGTGAGAGGGATTGATTCCATATTTTTGTGAGAGGCAAATACACCACCTCATCAAATGTTCTCATTACACAAACTTTCTCGTAATGGTGACACATTGTACTCATACTTGAACATTGAACCTTGAATTTTGCCAATAAAATGGTAGTCGGACATCCTTTGTCATGAATCTACTCTCCGGAATAAGCTCTCCTACACATTTTATCTTTTTATACTTCTCCATATTTTTTTTATAGGCCTTAATTTGGGTCTGCACCGATAATCCGAACAGTAGATTTCATAAATTTTGTAATAAAAATCATTCATGCAAAAAAATAAGTTTCATCGAAAAATTATAACCTTAAGAAAAAAAAATCATATTTTTTATTTTATAAAATAAAAGATAAATATGATTATAAACTTAAACAATTCTTTTCATACGATAAAATATTTTGTTTTTGTTTTTATATTTATAATTTTTCAATGAAGTTTATTTTTTACATAGATAACCTCCATTATCAAACTTACGAGATAGATGATTTGAACCATTAAAATAAATCTGAATTAGGATTTACAATATATATATATATATATATATATATGGAGAGATGAAAATGAGGGCCTATCCCTGTAGTGATCAACATTGTAGATTCTTCACTACTCTTGCCTTCATTGATGACAAGGACACCTGTGGTGATGAACAAGTCGGCTGCAAATTATCTAATTTTAACATTTTCCTACAAAACAAAGTAAAATTTCTAATTAAGAATGAGAAGAAAACAAGATTAGCAAGTCAACAAATTTACTTGAAATATTAAATTTTGATATTAGAGTAGTGCTACGAAAAAAGAAATTTATCATTAAAATTTTATACTTGATAAAGAAATCAATTAACCATTTGATCAAAGTCTTAATCACAAAAACATTAAAAAGAAAAACAATTACAACATTAACAATCTTATTATTGGATGTTGAATTTGAAAAAGAGGAGGTACTAAATGAATCAATAATTTTTTGGATTTTCTCTCTAGCCTCCCCCTAAATTCTAAAACTCTCTTGCTTTTGTTTCTAGGGATTTCTGTAGAAGGAGAGAGAGATGGTGGTGGTTCCTTTACCTCTCTGATCCCCCTCTTCTCTATTTCCTCCTCCCTTCGAGCCTCCTCTAGATTTGATATTTCCCTCATCAGTCTGACTATCACTATCTTACCTTCTATATCTTCGAGTCCAAAATTTTAAGATTTGGTTTTAGATCTTCTTACAGTCTAAAGGTCGACGCTAAATAACGCATTTGTTTCATGTTAAGCAATCACCTCAACCCCAATATTCTATCTTGACCAGCAAAAGTGGAGTCATTGGATTTTAAGTTGAAGTGTGCAGAGCATTAGAGTTTGGATAAGTTCGGTGGGGACTTGGACTTAATTTTTTCGTGTTTTAATTTTTAGTTTATTGATGTAATAATCCTTTCTGTGTGGAGGTTTGTTTCCCTTCCTTGTGGAGGCCTTTTCTCCTCCTCTATGGAGGCTTGGATCCTCCCTTCTATGGAGGTTGTTCATATAGTTTTGAGATCTTATGATACTGTTATACTTAGGGGTGGGTAGCGGATATTTCAATCCGCTCGAACCGAACCGAACCAAACCGATCCGCCGCATTTTGGACGGATGCATGATGACGAGTGGACGGTTATGGATTGATTTTTTTAATCCGTTTAATTTTGGACAGATAGCGGATTTGAGATTCCTTTGGCTACAATCAAACCGCTAAACCGCGACCACCCCTAGTAATTTGTAAAACATTGTATTTTCAATTTGTTTTAATATTCTATTTGTGTTTTCAATTGAAAAAGAGTTTAGATATTCTGTTGTATTTTTAATTTATTTTCAATTTGGAAATCATTTTATCAAATTAATGGTAAATGTTGATATTTTGTATTTTTTGTGTAGAAAATATAAGGCTTAATTTTGTCATTTTAAAAAAAAAATCAAATTAAATAGTTTTTAAATAAAAAAAAGTAATGAAATAGTTTTGATAATATATGTATTTATTATTGATATTTGATAATTTACTTGATAATCTTTTAGTTATATTGAGTTGAATTGTTATCCAAAAAAAAATATTGACAAGTTGTTGTATTATGTTCAAAATTTGTAAAAATTTAAACCGCTAAATCATTCGCATTCATCCGCTCAATCCGCATCCGTCAATCTGGTGGACAAATACGGATTGTTTTTTTCCAATCTGCCAATTCGGCAGACGGATGGCGGATTAGAGGTTTCTCGACCGTAACCGAACCGCGAACACCCCTGGTTATACTAGATTGATCCAATCGTTTATCTATTTTGCAATAAAGATTTTCTTTCTGATCTAAAAAAAAAAATATATATATATATATAAAGGAGGGTACTAAACAAAAATATTAAAATTAAAAATAAAAAAATAAAAAAAGCTACGTATTTGTTTCTTGTTTTTCTAAGCCAAAATAGTAAAAATTAATTTCTATCTTTTTATTTTTTTTACTATTTTTTCTTGGGCGAACTACACTAATGGTCATTGTTGTTTTAAGTTTGTATCACTTTGATCCTTAACCTTTTAATTATGATATATTTGGTTCTAAATTTTGAATCTCGTTCCAAATAAGGACAATTGAAGACACTATTCTTCTATTTGAATGGCAAAGTGGTCAATTTGATAAAATATAAACTAGTTTGACAAAAATAAATGTCAAAAAATTATTTTTATCACACCAAAGATAAAATTATATGAAAATGAAAAATCTTTTACATTTTATTTATTTTTATTTTTTTACCAAATTATTTTTAGTAAGTGTTTTGAAATAATCATATAATGAGTAATTCTTTTTATTGATTTTTTTTTTTAGTTATCATGTAGTAGATAGTTGTAGTAGATAGTTTGTATTTGTTGTTAATATATATTTTTATGATTATCATGTAATGGATGGTTATTAAGCTTTTTATGTGTAATCAATGTTGAATATAGAAATTAGAATATATAGAATCTTTTTATTTTTAGTATTATGTATATAATCTGTGATTGTATCAATCACTGATCTATTATTGTTTCCTTATTGATATCCCTTATTTATATTGTTTCCTAAATTGTATCATGAATCTATTATATATACATGACGTCTACCTCATTCATCGGTAAGCCAAATCATTATTTTCATTCTTTTTGGTATTAGAACTAAGTTAAGTACCTAGTAATTTTGCTTCACCAGTGCCGCCCGCCGGACCTCAACCCATTCCACTGCCATATTGTTTTTCATTATCACTTGGTGGTGATCTCTTCCTCTATCCTCTAGTTTATTCCATACCCTTTTACAAACCCCTTAAACTGTCCCAACATTGATTCCAGTTAGTTCCTACAACGGTCTGACATGACCCTGTAAACTGTCTCTGACATTTAATTCAGGTTAGTTCCTATAACGGCCCAGCATGACCTTAAACTGTCCTGACATTAATTCTGATAAGTTTCTGCAACGGTCTGGCACGACCATAAACTATCTCTTGGCATTAACTCCGGCCTCTGATGCCGACTAAGGTCTTGTTGGCTGCCGACCAAGGTGTTTCCTCGCCATAGATGCTTCGACAGCTCTTCTAGAGCAGTTCAATCCCTGTTTTTTCCCTTTCTAGGGTGTAGTGCTGATGTATTTTATTTAATGGATTACCAGATTTATTCAGTAGCATTTATTTGGACTGGCTGTTCAGTTTTTTTGGGCTCTTCCAGCCATCCATGGGCAAGCTGTAATTGTTAGATATCTTTACACTAGCATGTAGGGGAGTGTTGAATATAGAAATTAGAGTACATAATTTTTTTTTTTATTTTTAGTATTATGTATATAATGTGATTGTATCAATCACTGATTTAGTATCATTTCCTTATTTATATTGTTTCCTAAATTGTATCATGAATCTATTATGCCTTTGTTTGGCAACTTGGGTTGGGTTGGGTTTGGGCTATTTTAGCCACAAAAAGACAAAATAAGTTTTTTAGCCTAATAAGACAAAATATCACATCCAACACATAATCATTAAATTATTTCTCTCACAAAAACTCAAAAAGGCCAAAAAGCCTATCCCAAATGAAATTTTTAACCCCAGGCTAAAATAGCCAAAAAGCCAACCCACTTCCCAAACAAACTCTATATATACATAACCTCTTACCTCATTCATGGGTAAGCCAAATAAATTTTTTTTTCTTTCTTTTATCGATATGCTTAATATATGAAATATTTTTAGTTTTAAATTTTTTTGATTTAATAATGATATCAAAATTGTCGTCATGTTTGACTTTTGAAAAAATAGAAACTAATTTAACAAAAATAAATATTAAAAAATTATTTTTATCCTCCCAAAATAGAAAATTATATAAAAATAATGTGTTTTAATTTTTTCACCAATTTAATTTTTAATTTCTTAGAAAAAATTTCTACAAATAAATTATGAAAACAAACTAAATAGAACTTTATAACTAAGAAAGTTTCAACATTGTTCATTAAAAAAAAGATTATTACATTTCAAACGACATATAAATTAACTAATACAAAATAAGTTGTATGATAAATTTACCCTTAAAATGAACCGTTTGCAAAAGATTCATCTTTGATTGTCTTTGTTTAAAACAAAATTTAAAATTAAATGTATTACAATTAAAAATTTAATAATTAAAATAACACAAATCTCAATTTATAAGAACGATTAGCATAATTTACCTTTTTTTCTTTCCCATCCAGATATATAGAATTAAAAAAAAATGAAACACTACATAACACATTCTTGTAGACCAAACATGTCATTTCAATTTAAATTAAAAATAGCACTCCCGTCAAAGGTTCATTTCTGAAATTGTTAATTCTAATCTTTTTTAACTAAAAATTATTTGTCCAAAAGGAAACTTGAGGCTATTTCGGCAAGCTGATTAAAAGTCAAATTTTAATTTTTTTGATTTTTTAAAAATTATATCACATTTCTATTTTTTTAAATATTTTTTCAAAAAAAAAAAAAAAACTTTTAATCAACTTCCAAAACATCCCTAATTTGTTCAAAATTTAACTATGGAGTGTTTTAGAAATATAAGTTAAAAACTGACTTTTTAACTTTTTTTAGCTTTTAGCTTTTTTATGTGAGAGGAGAAGTGGGTTAAAAGCTGAGAAGTGACATTTAACTCACTTCCCAAAATTAGTTTATAGTATTTATTTAGAATAATGTTATATATACCAATTAAGGTACTAACTAATGTACTAATAAATTATTTGACATAATTTTAAAAGTTTTGGTTATTTATAATTTGTATAATAAATGAGGCCAATAATAATGACATAACACTAGTTGATACATTAATATGTATATTAATTGGTATATATAACACCACCGATTTATTTATTCAAATGTTCACATATCTGTACATATATCACATATTTATTTATTATTTTTTATAACACCAAATTTTTATATACATATCACTTATTTATTTACTTATCTATTTGCTTTGCTGTCCCTAATTTGCTGGGTGTCCAGCAAGCATCCCAAGTTCCTATTCAAATCAAATCAACCAAGTAAATGCTGAACAAAAGATTTGATATGGGAGTAGCAGATGTTATTCTAGGAATGAAAATTTTAAAACATCTGACGGATATGCATTGTTAAGTTTTTGTCATTGGTAATCTCATTTGTCAAAATTTCATTCAGTTGTAATTTTATTCGCTCTTATGTTTCAGTGAGGATGTGAGTGTTTAGATGTAAATCCAATCCAAATTATGCCTATGTAAAGGAGTTTGTGATCTTAATCCTGTCATGTTTTGTCACTTCGCTGACTAAGTATAGAGATCGAGGGGGTCCCGGGGGCAGCGCCCTATGACAAGTCCAGGGCGATGCCCGGGCAGGGTCGAGGGGCATGGCCCCTAAAGTAAAAAATAAAAATGCAGTCGAAATTGTTTGACCGCTCAAGCGGTCATTTGTGCACTGGAGCGAAGAAAATGATCATCTAGTACTTTTGCAGAGCATTTGAACTTCTGGGAATTTTTTTTTACCGCTCGAGCAGTGAAAGTTGCGCTTGAGCGGTCAGCCTATATTTTTCACACAATCTTTAGTCACACTGCTCGAGCGGTGAAATGTGCGCTCGAGCGGTCTTCACAATCTAGGTTACTATAAAGTGCATTGTTTGCTCGTTTTAGGGTTTGAGCCGTCTAGATTTTCAGAGATGAAGAAAAAAACGAAGGTAGCGTTTGGTTTAGTTTTAGAATCATGATTTGATAATGGAGCTGTATTTTGAGTTTATGAGTTGCTGAATCATGATTTGAGAAGAGAAAATTTGTTTGATTATGAGTTTTGAAAAAAGAGTTTTGAATTTTTGAAATGAGTTTTGAAATAAAAAAAATTGTTTAGTTATGAGTTTTGAAAACAATTTTTAAAACTTAATTCAAAAATTTATAACTCATAACTAAACACACAACTCAAAACTCTATTGAAAATTCTATTCAAAACTCATAACCAAACTCTTTTTAAAATTCAATTCAAAAGAATAATTATTGAAAAAAATAAATTTTTTATTTAAAAAATTCAAAAAATTCTGAATTTTTTTTATTTAAAATATTAAAAATATATATTATTTTTTGTTAAAAAAATATTCAACTAGTTCTTTAAAATTACTTTTGATTAGAAATTTTTTTTAATTGTTTTGTTTAAAAATGTTTTTTTATTTTTTTAAAATTACTGTGACAAATTAATTTTTATTATTTTTGTTAATTTTAAATAAATGGCCAAATAATTTGTCATTTTGGTCTAAAAAAATAATTTCTACATTTTAAACATATCAAAAACAAATATAATTTCAAACACTGTCCGGGAGGATGTATGGGGCAGACGACCGGGTAGATCCAATTTCAAAATTCAAAATTCAAAAATCCACTCTACCAAACATGTTTTGAAAAGAATTTTCAAACGTGGGTGTGGAATTAATTTTTGAAAACTATATCCACACACAACACTGAAATAGGAGGGTGGAATTATGACTCCACCCCTAAACTAAACACAGCCAAAGTGTTTTATATTGGAGGGTGATTTATGAGTGTTTTCTTAATGATTTAAGAGTGATCAATATATCCATGAACTTTATATCAACATCATCAATGAGTTTGTTTATTTCCTTTTATTCATAAAAAGAGAGTTATTTTTCAGTGGATTTTGAAAAATTTGGGTCTGAAGGTTTGGTGGATTCCGGAATGGCTCATTGTCATGGATTCGACATCAATGTTGTGGATTCAACATTGGGCAAGACAATTCCGAAGTAAAAACGGTGGTAGAAGAGACACATTGGGGTCGGTTCAATTTGGGTGTGGATTCACTAAGTAATTGAGAGTACTCTTGTGTAATTGCTTTTTTGTCTTCTTTGTGGAATGTTTTGTGACTTTGGCTCATGATTTTTTTTATCACAATTGGAGGTGTTCCAATTGTGATTTTTTCACGTTAAATTATTGTGTCGATTTGTCTTTGATTGTTTGATTGAGATTGTTATTTATTATTTAAAATTGATATATAATCACAAATCAATATCTTAGGGATTTTCATATTTTTCATGCATTGTCTTAATCACATTATATTGAGAAAATACTTGGTAAATACATTAAGGATGATGTAAATGTGGCAAAAACACCTATAGATGTCAATCTTTATTTGTCAAAAACTAAAGGGGTTGGGATGTCTCAGTTAAAATACTCCTAGATCATTGGAAGCCTAATGTACCTAATGAACTGCACACGTCCTGTTATAGCATATGCTGTCAATAAGTTAAGAAGATACACTAGTAACCCCGAAGAAGATCATTAGGAAGCAATGATTCGAGTTCTTATGTATCTAAGATTTACCTGTGATCACGGTTTGAATTTTACTCAATATCCAGCAGTACTCGAAGGCTATTGTGATGCCAATTGAATATTGGATACTAAATATTCAAAATCCATTAGTTTTATGTCTTTACTCTAGGGAGTGTAGCTGTTTCTTGAAAATCCTCGAAACAAACGTGCATTGCACAGTCTACAATGAAATCTGAATTCATTGCTTTAGATAAAGCAGAAGAAGAAGCAGAATGACTTCGCCATTTATTAGAAGACATTCCAATGTGTCTAAAACATGTGCCAACTATTTGCATTCATCGTGATAGTCAATTTGCAATAGAAAGAATATAGAATCATATGTATAACAGTAAGTCACGACATATTCATCATCGACATAATACTGTAAGACAATTGCTCTCAAATGGTATAATCTCAACAAATTATATAAAGTCTAAAGAAAATATCGTGGATCCGTTAACAAAAGGTTTAACAAAAGAGTAAGTGCATAGTTCATCGAAAGGAATTGGATTAAAGCCTATTACATAAGAGTCATCATAATGGTAACCCTACTTAGATGACTAGAGATCCAAGAGTTTAAAGGGACAACTAAGTTTTATGTGGCTCGCCAAAAATCACCAGGGAGTAAATTCCCTATCCATTCCTATGATAAGAGTGATATTTGCAACATGTGTTGTATGCAGGAGTTTAAGGGTAAGTTTTGCTTTTAATGATTACTTATATCTTGATTTAGGAATAAAAATCAAGATGAGTATAAGGGATACTCACAATAAGAATCACCTATATGAACGTCGAATTGGGGCCAGTTCTATGAGAATAAAGAAACTAAACTTTTCTAGAGCACTCATGACTAACTAGGAACGTTCAGGGCAAAATGAACACAATCGTGAGAACCATGATGTGTCAAAAGATATTTTGTGAGAAATCTATTGTCTTGGCTTACACAAATGGATGCAAATTCAATGCATCGCGTCCATTGGTTAGCTAGTAAGTTTGATAGGTTATCACTAGAGAAGGTTCAAGGTCGAAAGCTACCTGTCCTAATGCAAGTTATTTTCGATTTATACTCTCTCAAAAAATTCTAAATGCTGTTGCATTTTCGTTGTCATCAAATTCCATTCATGTAAGGAATTGTTGGAAATGGTTTGGGAAAAAACAAATTTTCCTAAACTTTGGCCTATTTTCAAAGTGAGACCCATGCGCCAAAACTGGCGGGTCTATGTGGCAACGTGTTCTTTGCTGCGTGACAATTCACATTGTATATTTGGTTGTCAAAACCATTATCGAGTGAATGAGAAATCAATGCCAAAAAGCTGCATGCAAATGATGTTTTGGTGAGGTTTCCATAAAAGATGAAGAAAAGGCCTGTCCCACATTACTCGGGTGGAAAAACATGGTATGGGTTTATAAACCTTGAGTTTGCATCTTGGAGAGGGACCCAAGGGCACCTAAATTTTGTAGAGGGAGAGGTTATGGGTAAAGTGGGCCTTGACCCATTGGATCCAAAAATCAACACACACGTGCCACCGCCCGAACGGACCAGGCATGGACACATGTGTGATGTGTGAGGTTGGGTTGAGCTTGTATGGTACAGCCCAGTGCTTATCTTTTTTAGCAAAAAACATTTAAATTTTATTTTTTTTAAATTAAATTCTTACCTTTTGGAATTTGAATTCTTATCGTGTAGTGCTAGCACTAATCATTTTATCTTGGAAAATAGATATCCATATTTTGAAAGACCGTGAATATGATGAATCTGTCTTAAAGAAACAGTGTGAAACGCTGGAATTGATCATTTATTTCGAAAAATAATACTATAAGTACTTTAGTTTATTTTTTCTAGTTTCATTTTTTTTTTCCTTTCCAGATTCTGTTTGTTTTTGTAATAGAGCAGATTTTGTTTTTCTATATTTTTTTATACATTCTGTTTCGGTGCTTCATACTCAAATAAAATTTCTTCTTTTTTAATCTATTCTTTGAATACAATGTAGATTGGCTAACAAAGTTCATATTTGAAATCAAGCAAATGGTACGAATTGAATACATGATATTTTGTAGGCATTGTATAGTGGACGTGATCTGTTTTTCTTTTTCTCTGTTTGGTGTGCTAAATTGGAATCTCTCCAGTTTTGCTTGTTTGTGGTGTTTGGGTGCATATGATTGGTCTCTTATTCGGTACCTACATAATTGGACTATGATGTGTCGATAATTATGCATTTTTTGTTCTTTTTCCAAACACGAGGCTGGTGCTCGTTGTAATTTGTCTCTCTCTCTCTTGATCTTTACAAAAAATTTCTTTCGCTGATGAAAAAAAAATGATATATTATCTACTGCAATATCATGTTAAATTGCATAATACAGTCTCACTTACGAGTTGTTTGGTGAAAACTAAAAAAAAATCAAAAAATTAAAATGTCACTAAATTATTTATCATGAGTTAAAAGAATCAAAGAAAAACTAATTTTTTTAGCTACTTTTCAAATAAATTATTATTTTTAGCTCTTAAAAAAATCAAAAAATAAAAAATTATAAAAAAGCAAATCTCAAACTCTCATTTTTAGGGTGAAGCACCAATAAGTCCTAAAATATGATCTTGTGAACTGTTTAATCCTCCTTTTTTTTTTATGAACCCAAAGGTCCCATTAAAGTGGAAACACGACAACATTTTCTTAGTTTAGTGACATTTGAAAGTGCCACAAAACTATTAGTTTAATACTCCCTCCGTCCCAAAATATTAGCCCCTTATTCCATTTTTCATTGTCCCAAAATATTAGTCCCTCTTCAAAAATCAAGTACAAAAATAATATAAATTTCCTATTTTGCCCTTCTTTTAAATTAATAAACAATATAAAAAGTACAATTATGACATTGATATTCTCAAAAAATGTACTATCAAAAGGATAATTTTGGAAAACTAATTTTTTTCAAATGCAATAATTGTACTACTAAAAAAAAGTTGAATTCCCCAAAAGGGACCATTATTTTGGGACGGAGGGAGTAACATTTTTTAGTCTTGTGGCCTTTTGAACAAGTGTCATTTGTATCCGTGCCATGGTAGATACTAGTGTCACTGTAGATACTTGCAAGTGTCACTACACCATCATGGCTAAAAACTTTCAATGACATTTTGATGTCATGGTAAATATTATTTGTGGCACTATCAAGTGCCATTAAAAAAAGAGTTAGTGACACTTATAAGTGTCATTACACCATCAAGACTAAAACCTTGTAGTGACACTTTAATGTCATGGTAGGCACTATTCGTGATGCTATCAAGTGCCATTCATGACGATAATTTGTTGTAGAACAATTTGATCCGCTCTTGCGGAGTCTCAAACCGCCAACCTCCCACACCATAAACCTTACACACCACACTCTTCCCACTACACCTCTATATCACCCACATGATTATATATGTAACATATATTATTTATATAGTACATACATCCATATTAATATAAAGTATATGTATAAACATAATTATTTTATTGAACATAATTTATGTAAAATAAACTATTTACTAGCAAAATAAAAAAAGACAACTTTTGGCGACTAAAAATATGTTTTAGTCGCCAATTCTATACTTTGGCTTCTAATTGTTTTTTAGTTGCTAAAAAACTTAACTTTTGCTGACCAAAATCGGATTTGGTCGCTGAAGATGCACTTTCAGTTACCAAAACTTTGGTCGCCAAAAATTTAATTCCCGCCTTAGGATTTTAATTCTCCCGGGCTAAAAATGATCACTTTTGGCAACTAAACTTATTTTTTAGTCACCAATTGTAGACTTTTAGCTACTAAAATTTTTTTAGTCAGTAAGACCCATATAATCAGCGACCAAACTTATTTTTAGTCGCCAATTGTAGACTTTTGACTACCAAATTTTTTTAGTTGCCAAAAAACTTTACTTTGGGCTACTAAAAAATTTTCATTCACTAAAACCCATAAAATCAGCGACCAAACTTAGTTTTAGTTGCCAATTGTAGACTTTTGGCTACTGAAATTGTTTAGTCGCCAAAAAGCTTTACCTTTTGCTACTAATGCTGTTTTGGTCGCTGAAAGCTATACTTTCAGTGACCAAATTTTTTTTGGTCAAGAAATTTAGTCGGCGAATGTGCTTTTTCCTGTAGTGTATATTGAGTTTAATCATTTACTGCATTTTAAAAATTTAGAAAATATATTGACATTTTTTGTTTTTTCAAAAATGCCATTATAAACTTAGAAAGTTTTTGGCTTAGTGGCATTTCCCAAAATGCTATAAAATATTTGTTTATGACACTTTTCACCTAAGGGCCATAAAAAGTAATTTGCACTTACCTAGTGTCCTGACATTTTTTAAAAAATGCCATTGCTACTAAAGTTTAGTGGCATTTATTGGTAAATGTCACGAACATAATTTTGTGTCATTATTTTATAAAATGTTATAAAATTGATGTGACATTTCTTTATTGAAATGCCACTAGAGTCTTATATGTTTGTGGTTCTGTGGCATTCTTCTAAAACATTTAATGCCAATTTTTATTTTTGTGGCATTTTCTAAAAACATGCCACTAGTGTAGTATCACTAAAGTGTAAATTTGTTGTAGTGACATTTTTGTTGTAGTGAAGTGACACTTTTTTTAATTGAAATGCCACTAGAGCCTTGTATGTTTGTAGTTCTATGACATTTTTCTAAAAAATGCCACCAAATATTCTTTTCGTGACATTTTTTAAGAATATGCCACTAGTATAGTGTCACTAAAATGTGTTTTTGTTGTAGTGCAATTACGTAAAAAGATATAGTCAGTTACATGTTTGGGTTTAATTTTTTAGAGATAAAAGTGTGTTCCTCAAAATGTAAAATTACACATTTAGACAATTTGTACTATAGAAGTTTTAGATTTTTCCTCATTCAAGAACAAATCCCACATTATGAATAAAAACTTAACACTCCAATGTAATACGCCAATAACGTAACATTTCAATGTAACACACTAAAAACTCATTGGTGTACTTTTCCCAAATGTAACAATGTAACACTAAAAAAAAAAAAAACTTTGGTGTACTTTTTCCAAACGTAACGCTCCAATGTAACCAAAAAAAAAAAAAAAAATTCCTTAGTGTACTTTTCCCAAACGTAACACTTTAATGTAACATACTCCAATAGAACACAAAAAAACACTAAAAAAAATTCTTAGTGTACTTTTTCCAAACATAACACTCACAGTTTGAAATTATACATTTGTCTAAAACTTACTAAGGAATATTTACACTCAATTTGGAATGGTTTGAAAAATCTCACATCCTTTCTTTTTTAATGTTACATTGGAGTGTTACGTTTAGGAAAAGTACACTAAGATTTTTTTTTTTTGTTATATTGGAGCATTACGTTTGGGAAATGTATACCAAAGAGTTTTTTTTGTGTGTGTTACATTAAAGTGTTACACTAAATTTTTTTTTTGTAGTGTTATATTGAAGTGTTACGTTTGAAAAAAGTACACCAAAGAGTTTTTTGTATGTTATATTAGAATGTTATACTAAGGAGTTTTTGTGTGTTACATTAAGGATTTTTTTAGAATATTATATTAGAGTGTTACATAGAGGAAAAGTACACTAAGATTTTTTATTTTTATTTTTTTGTGTTACATTAGAGTGTTACACTAAGAAGATTTTTTGGAGTTTATATTAGAGTGTTACGTTTGAGAAAATACATTAACGAGTTTTTTTTTTCCGTATTACATTAGAGTGTTACACTGAGGAGGTTTTTTGAAGTGTTATATTAGAATATTACGTTTGAGAAAAATACGCTAATGCTGTGTTTGGTTGGGGGATTTGAAGAGGGATTTGAAAAGAGAAATAGAAAATGCACGTGAAATGTGAATAAAATATACTTATATTTCATCTAATTTCACACACTTTTTCCCTTTCTCTTTCCAAATTCCTCTTCAAATCCTCCAACCAAACACAACGTAAGGAGTTTTTTTTTTTGCATTAAAGTGTTACACTAAGAAAGTTTTTTGGAGTATTACATTAGAGTGTTACGCCAAGGAGTTCTGTTGGAGTGTTGCGTTTGAGAAAATTACAAAAATTAATTTTTTTATGTGTTACATTATGGTATTGCACAATTTTTTTTTTTTTTGAAGTATTACATTGGAGTATTATGTTTAAATGTTACATTGAAATATTACACTTTTTAGTGGGTTAATAAACTTTGTAGATATGAAGCCCACTATTTTTTATCAATTAAAATTTGTGTAATCATTTTAAGCTAACACCAAGTAGGTAACATCAATAATCCCCACAATCACTCCACAAAATCGCTAAAAACATAGAAATGTTAAACCATACCTTACCAACATACACCCAAATCCCAAAAAAAATTAAAACCAAATCTCAAATAAGGGCAAACAAGTAAACTTTAATATTATTAAATAAAATTAATAATATATAATACAAATAAAAAGGACTAATTGGTTTATAAAAAAAACATGTAAGACTAAATGAAATAACATTTCTCCAAATAGGATTTATGAGTAATTTTTTCTTAAAAATTTAAGTGGTTATAAACAAATTTTTATTTATGTCCTAAAAGAGCACAACAATCTAGACACATAAATAGCATTTAAACAAGGGAAATTACAGATCAATGGTAATTTCAAAAAATGATTACAAATTCATAAAAAAATTATGTTCTTTAATTATTAATATTTATAAAATTTATCACTTATTTGTAATTATTTTTCAAAATCAAAATGAAATTCCCCCTGTAAACAGCTGAAGGTTTGTAGACTTTCTTTTCTGGTTGAACATATGGTTATTATATTGAACAAACAGTTTGGAAGTGGTCAAGCTAATAGAATTTTGGAGGAGATTGTTTTGTTTAATCATTTGCGTAATGATTTTTTTAAATCCTTTGGAATACCTCAATATATTAGTCAACTCTTTCCTATCCAATTAGAAATGTCAATTATGTAACAAGTTCCATTTATAAAGTCCTTTCTTGCTCACCCCAACTTGCTTATCTATTATTAAAATAATTTGGTGATTATAATATTTGCTAGAAAGATAATACTGTGGACAAAAAAGGCAATTCAATAGAGGGCATTCGTTTTTGCTTTTATTTTTTAAAATATTTTTTGGAATCGTAGCTAATAAATACATAATTATATGCTCATTCAACCATGAAATTTGGGTTTAAATTCTCTTAATAATGTCTACTTGTGTTTCTCAGTGCATAACTATGTTGGTTTGTTGAGAGAGTCAGAATTTGACATGTCAACGTACAAATGCTAACGCAAAACCTAGATTGATTTGCCTTTGCATACACACAAAAATTCGTGGAATGGAAAAAATTTGGGAAATTTAATCAAAACCTCTCCATTCGACCTTTATTTAATCAAAATGACAACCAATTTATTTTACTTCATAAACCCCTTAAGGAGAAGGCGCATAATTGAGTAAGGATATAGTACAATATATATATATATATATATATATCACAGAACTTTTTTGACAAGAAATACTTTGATTTTATTTTATACAAGTTTAAAAATTTGTGTATATGTATTTTTGGTTGGTTCATCTAGTATGTACTTTGTTTTTGTAACCATAAAATGTTACTATAAAGCAGAGTAACATATTACTGTTTATGTTAATTTTGACGGTATTTTTTTTATTTTTTATTTTTTAAGAATTTCATAGTCAATATGTATTTTGTTTGATAGATCTTGATGAGAGAATTCTAAAATACTACATTTTATTAAAAACCGACATTTAGATTAAAAGTTATATTCTTTTAAAGTTTAAAATATTAAATTACTCACTAAATATATTTTGGCAATAGTGATATGTGTTAGACTTCTTAAAGAAATTTTTTTGTATTTGTCCTTAATGCATTAAAGTTTTACTATAAGGGGATTTTGACCAAATCTTTCAAAAAATTATGGTGTTGTTTGATGACATTTATATTTACAAATTTCTATTAATATTTAAAAAAATTTTGATAACAAAAAATAATTTTTTTTTTTTTGGTTTCTATTTTTATTTCAAAATAATATAAACAGTTTACAAAAGTTTACTGAATTCCATAAATATAAGTAGGGCTGCAACGAGCCAAGCCAAGCCAAGCTAAGCTTTGTTGAGCTCGAACTCGACTCGTTTACTTATCGACCTCGTTTATTGAGTTCGAATTCGGCTCCATAACTAATTGCGTTTGAGCTCAGCTCGACTCGTTAATATTAATGAAAATCAAGTTTGGCTCATTTCCGCTCGATAAGTTTTTTTTAATTATTATTTATATTATTTAAACAAAGATATTTAAATAAATGATGTATTTATGTTATTATATATATTATTTAAATAAAAATAAACAACTCGAACTTATTCAAACTCAAACTCGGCTCGTTTATTAAATAAGCCTAATATTCGAGTTCGAACTCAGCTCATTTATTAAACAAGTTTAACCGAACCCTTAATGAATTGAGTTGAGTGATCTCATAAACAACTCGATTTGTTTACAACCTTAAACATAAAGATGTTTTTATTTGTTTTTAAGTAAACTTTCATTCCTTCCTCTCTTCTCCACCTCCTCCGGCCATCACCCATTGCTAGTGACCCCCAACTTAGCCCACAACCTCAAGTGACCCCCTTCGACCACAATAGTCAACAAGTTCCTCCCTACTTTCTATCAACCGCCTCAATTATCTGCCACACCGAGCGAGTCACCCTTCGCCTTGATCCCATCCGACCACTCCCTCACCTGCTTTCAAAACAAGTTTATGAAAACACGTGTTTATCAAATATGTAATGCATTTCATTTTTATCAAAAATAAATATAAGCATGCTTAGTATGTTTTGTAAATAAAAAAGAAAAATTGTTACTTGTTTTTGAAGTTATGTTTGAAAAGTTTATCATGGTAAGGTATTAATGCATCCAAGAATCTTTTAGGTAGACAAACAACCAACATTATTTTGCACTTAATAGTTGAACAATTAATATGATATTATGCTCTATCAATAGTATAAAAAAAATAGTAAAAAAATATATAATAAAAAATCAGCGTACTTGAGGACCAATGCAGATTAGTTCAATAATTTAATTCTATTTATTATTTAGGAAAATATTTGAATGATTTTTTGGCAGTTAGGGCTTTCAATTTTTCAATTAACCTATGTTGTTGACCCAAACATAAATCCAATATTGCACTTGTTTTTTTTTTTTCTTTGATCAATTTAAAAAAACAAACTTTTGCTGTTGAAAGAAACCATACAAGGCACAGGGTACATCAATAAAAGCAAGGGTGAGTGCTCAAAGTATCGTGACGAGATAAATCAATCACAACTAAATTGGCTCCAAAATACTCACCAAATCACCACACCAAAGTTAGTGAGAAGCCAACAAGCCAACACAAAAACAGAGCAAACAAAACAGCACCGCCAGCAGCACTGCCCTGATCTAGTGCCAAATCGCAATTACGACATTACAAACAACATTTCAAACAAATCCAACCTCCCTAATACTTGAGATAATGTCATTGACTGTGTAATGCATTCCTTTCAAATTAGATATTGCCCACAGAGCCACCCTCACCTTGACTAGTTCCTCAATCTCAGCATAATTTGGTTGACCTCCATTAAGCGCACAATCATTTCGTGCTTTCCAAACAGACCATAACAGGGCAATGGGTAATACCTTCCAAAGCATCTTCTTTAGGGATGTAAAAAAATTAAAACAATCGACCAAACCAATTGAATCGGACAAAATCAATTATATTTAGTCAGTTTTTTTAACAAAAATCGGTTTGTGCGGTTTTTAAATTTGATTTTTTTCAATTTTCGTTTCGGTATCGGTTCAAGCATTTTATACATCCAATTAAACCAAAACCGACCACTTCAACATATATTTATAATATGTATAATTCAATAATATAATGATATTAATAAGTATAATAAATTATTAACTTTAATTAATTAATTGTTTCATCTTTAAAACCTACGTTTATAAATTCTTATTATATATAATCTTAACTATAACTCATTATTCTTGAAATTTTAGTATTTTTTTAACTTTTTTTTTTGGGGGGGGGGGGGGTTAATTTAGGAATTGAAAAGTATTTATTAAATAGATGGATTGGATATGTTTGAAATGTTGGGCAAATAACTAATTTAATATTTGGGTAAATTACACTTTGCACCCCTGCACTTTGTACCAAATCTCACTTTGGCCCCTACACATGAAATTATAACAGTCAACCCCTATACTTTTGGTCAAATCTCACTTTGGTGCTTGCATATAAAATCATGACAGTTAATCCCGTGTACTTTTACTCAAATTTCACTTTGGTCCGTACACATGTATTAATGTCCCACTTCTGTTACTTCAATTTTAAATATTTAACAAAATTCAGTCATGTGACAAAAGTGTGACTACAAAATGAGGGTAAGAGAAAAAAATCATTTATGTTTCCTACCAAGACATTTTGTCCTACGTAATAAGTACGTGAGAGTTATATAATATTATATATATATATATATATATGTTTGTATGGTAAAAATTTGGACGAAAATGTTAGAAAGTAGAGTTTTTGAAATAAAATAAAAAAATGCGATAAAGAAATGAAAGAGAACGAAAGTTGAATAGACAGAAGACTGTGTTACTGTGAAAAACAGAATTTCTTGATTCCAATTTATGAAAAACCCTAGTTGATCTTTTAAATTGTTTACAATTTGCGTTTTGTTTTAACCTAATACAGTCATATTATGATGTAAATTTTGAGATAAAGTGTGTATTGGTGGAAATGTAGCTGATTTTCCTTTCTTACCCTCATGTCATAGTCACATTCTTATAATATGACTAGATTCTGTTAAAGATTTAAACATTGAGTAACAGAAAGAGGACATTGATATTTGTGTAGGGACTAAAGTGAGATTTGACCAAAAATACAAAGGGTTGACTGTCACAATTTCATATGTAAGGACCAAAGTGAAATTTGACCAGAAGTATAGGGGTTGACTCATGATTTCATGAGTAGGTGTTAAAGTGAGATTTGGTGCAAAGTACAGGAGTGCAAAGTGTAATTTACCCTTAATGTTTTTATATAGATTAGTGATTATTTAAAAGTGACTCAAATTTGAAAAATCTTAAGCTAATTAAACCGCATCAAACTAAACTGTTTCAATCTATTTGGTTCGGTATGGTTTGATGGGAGAAACGGTCTGTATCGGTGTTCAAAATAATAAAACCAACATTATCGATTCGATACATTTTCTTACTTCAATACCGATCGTACCGAACCGATTACATCCCTATTCATCTCATTTTCTTGAACTTTACTCCCAACCACCACTGCAACAGCCCCTTCACATTTGCAGGTCTATGCTACATAGACTTGAGTACGTGTGTCGGGTGTAGGTATATATCTAGAGGTCAGACTCATCAAATCATAAATTTAAGGGTACGCGGACTCAGCAAAAAAATGTCATATTTTTAATCTAGTATGTAAGATAAAATGATATTATATATAACTTACAGTATCAAAATGACATTTATAGCAATTATACAACAATATGTACATATAATAATAGTGTTATATTCAATTATATAAGAAGTATCTATTGAAAAGTATACGACACATATTCAATACCCTTGTCCAAGTGTCGAGTGTCTGACACGGATATTTGATTTATTTTGAAAAGCCCGTGTAACATAGTTGCAGGTGTTGCCCAACTGATTCCCTACCAATTCAGCAAGTCAAACCAAACTCTCCACACCCCTGGGCACAGTAGTAACACATGGTTGACTGTTTCGGCTTCGGAATTACAGAGTGGTGTTTTGGGAAGTTAGTAAAAACATGACTTTTTGACTTTTTTGTGACTTTTTAACTTTTTGTGTAAAAAAATAGAGAGATGATATGATTTAAAAAAACCAAAAAGTTGACTTTTTTGGTGTTGCCAAAACCCCCTAGATAAGGCATGCCAAATCCTCACTGCTTCTGATCACACCAATCTTTTGTACGAAATCTATTGCCTTTATACCCTTCCTTTCCATGCTAACCACCGAAAAAATTGAGCTTCTTTATGTCATAGCAACTTTGTGATTTGCTGCCTAGGACCATTCTTAGCATCATACCACTTCCTTACTAATGCCACTGTAAACTGGCCAAATGAGTCAGCCTCCCACTGAATTTGATCAAGACAATTTGCACTACGCATATTCAATATTGTACACTTTAATACGTGTGATATATGCAATTGACCATGTCTAATCTTCTCATTTACCATTTCCGTAATTTTAAAATTAGGTTTAAGATTTTTTTTATTATTTTGGACAACAAAAATTAAGTATTTGATTGTACTCACGTTTATGTGAAAAGTATAAAAAAAAAATTAATAAAATTAAATGATAAAAAAAGAAAAGATGTAATTAGAGACTAAAAAGGCAGACAAGAGTTATTAGTGATATAAGCACATATTGGAAAATATTATTGTAACGGAGTTTTTTTAACAAAATTCTTTACATGATATGCCAGAAATATTTTCATAATTAAATATTATTTAGTGAACACTCTATTTTAAAACGAGAAATCCCAATGTAACTATTTTATTTTATATACAAATTATTTATATTTTTTTTCTTCTGTTTATGGCTCTTATGCACTTTATGGCTTCTCGTAACATTTCTAATCTATTGTAGAGGGCATTCTTAAGGAGTAGCTTAGATTATTTATGTTAATGTATCTGCAGAAGCTGCAGAAGCTTAGCACACACATACAGAAACTGCAGAAGAAGCTCAATCCACACATACCAGCTCATGTGAGCTGACCAAGGTAGAGCCACAGTTGAAGCCACAGCTACATCTCACCAAATCAGTTAGAGCTGCTGTAGGTCATCATGCACATGTTTACATCTAAGACAGTTGTATTCCAACTGTAGTGGTTAAGTAGTTAGGGAAGTTGTTATGTTAACTGTACTATAGTTAGTTTTAGTTAACTAGTTAAGAGAGTTACTAATAGTTGTATATAAATCCCTCTGTACTGAAAGATATTTTGGTAAGTTGAATAAGATTCATTTTCTCATTATGGTATCAGAGCTTGTATAGCTCTTGCGAGCATCAAAGCTTCATCTTCAGGAAAACAATGGTGAATCTTCAACAAGGATCAACAATGGCATATCTTCAAGGAAGAACAACAACGGCAGTTTCTTCAAATGGTACAGCTACTAGTTCTCCTTTACCTTCAAATCTCACTCTGCTTATTTCAAATCTGAATTCTTTTGTTCCAACAAAACTTGAGTCTACAAATTATCTCATATGGAAGAATCAATTTCAAAACATATTACGAGCCACAAATCTACTCAGATATGTCGATGGATTAGAGGTTTGTCCTCCTCCTACGATACTTGATGAGAATCATAATGCTGTGGTGAATCAAGCATACACACAATGGATCACTGTTGATGTACATTTACTTAGCAGTCTTACTGCTACATTGTCTTCATCCATATTCACATCTGTTCTTCATTGTATCACAAGTCATGAAGTATGGACTACATTGGCTACAAGATTCACTTCATTGTCTAGATAACATGTCCATCAATTGAAAACCAAACTCAATCATCTTACAAAGAAGAATTCAACAATAGAGGACTATCTCAGTCAAATCAAGACTATTTCTGATCAGTTAAGTCTTGCAGGATCACCAATTCATGATGAAGATCTGGTTTTACTTACTCTCAATGGACTACCTGATGAGTACAATGCCTTTAAAACAACAATTCGTACCAGACCTGAACCCATCTCTATTGCTGCCTTATCTTCATTGTTCTGTTCTGAATCCATTCATATTGAAGGCTCTCTTAAACAGGCTCACACATCAGACCTTCCATTTGCTTATGCTGCTACCAGAGATAATTCTAGAAGTAGTTCTTGAGGTTACACCAGAGGAGGATATAGAGGTAACAATTCAGGCAGATTTTACAAAAACACTTACAGAGGTGGAGGACAAGGCATATCTAATTCATCGTCATTCTCAAATTCTACCTCTAATCAACATAACAATCCTTTAAATCAACATGGATTGATCTGTCAAATTTGTGGTAAACCAAACCACTCAGCCATGGATTGCTGGCACAAAATGGATTAGGCTTTTCAATCCTCTTCTTCACAAGCAAGAGGACTACACTCTAAAGCCTATGTTGCCTCTTCTTCAACTACTTCTGCTACTGAACAACATCAGTCTACTACTGTTGCACCTGGTTCAAATTGGTTCTTAGATTTTGCGGCCACCAGTCATTTGACCAATGATCTTAATAATTTCACTCATTTTCAGCCCTATCAAGGTTCTGACCATGTCGCTATAGGAGATGGTTCTACTTTGCCTATTCATCACACTGGAAATGGTCTACTTCGTACACCATCTACTTCTTTTTATCTTCATAATTTGCTTCATGTTCCTTCCATTTCTGCCAATCTTTTATCAGTTCATTAGTTCATAAAAGACAACAACTGCACTATTACTTTTGATGCTGATTGTTTCATTATACATGACAAGATTTCCAAGAAAATTCTTCATAAAGGTCCTCATTCAGTTGGTTTTTATCCTCTATCAGCTTCATCTCCTTTTCCTGCTACTTCTTTCATACTTGCTTCAAGTCTTCCACTACTTCTCCCTGCAGCAAGACCACTTGACACAATAGATTAGGACATCCTTTTAGTAATAAGTTGCAATTTCTTATATCTCAAAATCTATTGCATACTAATGTACCTAGTTCTAATGACAATAAGTTGTGCAGACATTGTTGTGTTTCTAAGAGTCATAGGTTGCAATTTCATCTTTCTAATTCCACTGTAAATCAGCCTTTGGCTCTTATATCACTCTGAATGTTTAGGGACCCTTTAATGTTTCTGTTTTCCAATTATAATACTATGTTCTTTTTCATTGATATTACAGTAAATTTACTGGGCTATTCCTTTTACCTTACAGAAGTGAAGTATTCTCTAAGTTTGTTGAGTTCAAGGCCTTTGTTGAGACTCAGTTAATACTAAACTTCAAGTTCTTAAAGTGATAATTGGGGGAGAGTAGGGAGGGGGAGGGGGAGGGGAGGGGGGATATTTAGCAAACAAATTTCAGCAGTTTCTAAAGGATAAGGGCATTGAGCATCAACTTAGTTGTCCTCATACTCCAGCTCAGAAAGGGGTAGTTAAAAGGAAGCACAGACACTTAATTGAAACCACCATTGCTCTCATGCATCAGTCTGCTCTTCCATTGCCCTATTGGTTTGATGCTCTTGCAACCTCAGTCTTTCTTATTAACAGCCTTCCCACTTTCAAGCTCAATAACCTTACTCCTTTTGAAATTTTGTATCATCACTCACCTGATTACTCTTTCCTAAAAGTATTTAGGTATAGGTGTTTCCCTTGGATTTGACCTTACACAACTCACAAACTTCAGCCTAGGTCTTTACCTTGTGTCTTTATTGGCTATGTTCCATCTACCAAAGGGTACAGGTGTCTTGATGTTACCACTGGGCACATCTTTGTTTCTAGGCATGTTGTTTTTGATGAGTCTTATTTTCCTTTTCAGTTTCAGTCTATGTCTCTTCCTCAGTCTACTCCTCCTCATCTCTCTCAGCTTTAGACTTTCTTTTGGCCTTTATCCAGCTTAGCTGCTCTATATTCTATTACTGCTCCTACAGTCCTTTCTTTTCCTGTTGTAGGTCCTGTTTTCTCTGTTCCAGTCATGTCTGGTTCTCCTCCTGTTTTTCTTTCCTCATCAGAAGCTCCTATGCCTACCACTTCTAGTCATGTACTAGTTGACCCTACTGGTCCTGCTACAGCTGTTCCTGTCTCTTCCATTCCTATTGATTTACCTTTTCTTCCTTCTACCTCAAACACTCATCCCATGCTCACCAGGTCTAAGTTTAGACCTCTCTCTTCTACTTGTCTTCTAACTTTTTCTACTCCTACTGAACCTGACAATTTTCAGGCTGCTGCTACATTTCCTCAATGGCAAGCAGCTATGCTAGATGAGTTTCAAGCTTTGCAAAGACAACGCACTTGGTCCCGTGTGCCTTTACCTCAAGACAAAATTGCTATTGGTTGCAAATAGGTCTATAGACTCAAGAAAAATTCAGATAGATCCATTGCTAGATATAAGGCTAGATTAGTAACCAAATGTTTTCTTCAAACTGAGGGCATTGACTATCATGAGACTTTTAGTCCTGTTGCAAAGCAGCCCATAGTCCGAGTCCTTTTGTCCTTAACTCTTCATTTTCAATGGTCTATCAGGAAACTTGACATATCTAATGCATTCTTGCATGGTGTCTTAGAGAAGAAAGTCTATATGCAACAACCTCAAGGCTTCATTGATGCTTCTCATCCTAACTTGGCTTGCAAATTACATAAAGCCCTCTATGGTCTCAAACAGGCTCCTCGAGCATGGTTTTCCATCTTCTCTTCCTTTTTACTATCTTGTGGCTTTATCTCTAGCCATTGTGACTCCTTATTGTTTGTCAAGAAGACTGCAGCCTCCATTACCATTCTTCTCATTTATGTTGATGATATCTTGTTAACTGGCAGTGATTCCTCTTATATAGATACTTTGGTTCACCAAATGCATGGTGCTTTTGCTATGAAGGATCTTGGCTTACTTAACTACTTTCTTGGCATCTCTGTTTCATCTTCTTCTATGGGCTATTTCTTATCCTAGCACAAGTATGCTTCAGAGTTGCTTGCTAAGGCTAGTATGGCTGACTGCAAGCCATACTCTTATCCCATGACTCTTAAACCTGCTGCCTCTTCTCCCAATGATGATTTGCCTTTTTCCAATCCTTCTTTCTACAGAAGTATTGTTGGAGGTCTTCAATACCTCACTATCACCAAACCAGATCTTGCTTTTGTTGTGAATTTTGCTTGCCAATAGATGCACCAACCACTTGTTCAACATTTTGTTATGGTCAAAAGGCTTCTTAGATATCTCAAAGGCACCCTTGGTTATGGTTTTCAGTTTAGCCTGGACTTCTTACACTGCATGCTTTTTCAGATTCTGATTGGGCTGGTGATTCTCTGGATAGGAGATCACCTACTGGGTTCTGTGTTTTCTTTGGTCCTAATTTGATGTCGTGGTCTGCTAAAAAGCAGCCTACTGTGGCTAGATCCTCTACTGAAGCTGAGTATAGAGCATTGGCTTAAACTGCTGCTGAGTTAAGTTGGCTTGGTATGCTTCTCTTTAACCTGTATATTCCTTCTTCCTCCCTTACATTGTGGTATGATGATATTTCTTCCACCTCTATGTCTTCCAATCCTGTTTTTCATGCTAGAACTAAACACATAGAGGTCGATTATCACTATGTCAGAGAAAGGGTAGCTGCTAAACAACTCGCCATTTGTCATGTTCCTACTTCCAATCAGGTTGCAGATATTTTTCACCAAGCCTCTGTCTATTCGACGCTTTAATTACCTCCAATCTAAGCTTATGGTTCTTTCCTCTCCCATCAGCTTGGGGGGGCATGTTAATGTATCTGTAGAAGCTGGAAAAGCTCAGCACACACATACAGAAACTGCAGAAGAAGCTCAGTCCACAAATACCAGCTCATGTGAGTAACCAAGGCAGAGCCATAGTTGAAGCCACAGCTACATCTCACCAAATCAGTTAGAGCTGCTGTAGGTCATCATGTACGTGTTTACATCTAAGACAGTTGTATTCCAACTGTAGTGGTTAAGTAGTTAGGGAAGTTGTTATGTTAACTGTAATATAGTTAGTTTTAGTTAAGTAGTTAAGAGAGTTACTAATAGTTGTATATAAATCCCTCTGTATTGAAAGATATTTTGGTTAGTTGAATAAGATTCATTTTCTCATAATTTAAGCCTTGTTTGATATTTGGCTTTTTCAAAAAGTTTTAAAGCTTTTTTAACAAAATAAAAAAAAATAATAATAATGTGTTTGTAAATAACTTTTTTTTTATTGTACGGAAAAATATAAATGATTGGTTTGTATGATTTGAATTTTTTTTTTATAAATTATTTATTTAGCCAAAATACCAAATTCCCAAATGAGACCTTAGTTCTCCTTCAATAATTTCAACATAAAATATGTTTTTTTTTTTTTAAATGTTATTCTACCCAAAATTTGTCTTCTAATATGTATTGGAAATAGAACTATCAAAATGCTAAGTGGAACAAATAATATGTAGTCGAAGATTTGGCTTGAAAATTTATCAAATTTTAGAGTGTATTTAAATTTAACTAGGGCTATGTTTGGCATGCTCATTTGGGCTAAAATAGCCATATAGGACAAAATTGGCTATTTTAGCCAAATAGGACAAAGTAGGTGTTTGGGAAGTTACTATTTTAGTAGGTTATTTTAGTTTTTGGTTATTTTAGTAAGCTAAAATTTTTGTATTTGGGAAGATGATTGAATTTTTTTGTAGTTGGATGTGATGTTTGTGAGAGAAAAAGTGAAATGATTATGGGTTTAATGTGACATTTTATCTTATTAGCTACTTTAGCCTATTTTGTCTTTTTGTGAATTTTAGCCAAAAAATAGCCTAAACCTAAGTTGCCAAACACCTTTAAAATGTGACATTCAAACTATAATCATTCATTTTTTCTCTCACAAAAATAAAAAAAAAAGCCAAAAAGCCTATCACGAACAAGACTTTTTAACCCCAGGCTAAAATACCCGAAAAGCCAAAAAGCCAACTCACATCTCAAACGAAGGCTTAGTTACTTATTTAGTTGATCTTAAAAAAACAATAATTAAACTGATCAATAGAGTTCGATTAACTTAATTATTTTTAGTACGTCTACTAAAAAGTGAATGGATGATAACAATTATACTGTTTTTTCATTCTAGAGTTTGGCAGTCAATATATATGTTTTCAATCCAGTTATACTTTAGCTGGCAATCAAATATTTTGATCTTTCTTATGCCTAAGCATTCCTTATGCTACCAAACTTTAATCAGCCTAACTTTCAAATGTTTATTGTAATTAATGTTCTTTGAGATATAAATATGTAATTTAATCGATTAAAAAATGATATCACCTAGGGATTACTTTCCATTAATCAAGAATGTTGGGAAGATAGAGTTGGTGCATAAATATTACCTTGAGCGAGGGGATTGCTTCCCATTAATCAAGAAGGTTGAGCCTCGAGGTGTTTTTTTATCAGGTGTAATACTTGAATTCAAATCTTAATGCTGCATAGACTTTTCCCATCTTCTATTGATAAAATAAAAATAAAAATAAAAATGCTTGAATTGGAGTATCACTATTATACTTCGGTTAGCTGTGGCTTAAAAGCCAGTTCATAAGCTATAAAAAAAAAACCCTCATTGTGTTCAAAAAATTTAGATCATCTGGAAAATTTATTTTCTATCAAAAGGTTCACTTTGTCTACTCAAAAAAAGCCATTAAAAAAGTTGAAAAATTAGGAATACTGCACACCATATGCAAGGGGTATACAAACTTCCATAAGTTCTCATAAAAATATGTAAGTTATTTCATAAAATCGTGTAACTTAAAAACACAAATTCACGTAAGTTAACTTATAAAAATTTGAGAAATCATAATTTGACGTAAGTTTTCATGAGCATCGTAAGAAATGGTTTGAAAATTTTGTTTGGTAAAGACAAATTTTTTCTTAAACTTTGGTCTAATTTTTAGGTGAGACCCATGCGTCAAATTTGGCGGCTCCATGTGGCAACACGTTCTTTGTCGCGTAATGATTCATGCCGTATATTTGGTTGTTCAAAACAATTATTGGGTGAATGGAAAATTGAAGTCAAAGTGAGCTCCATGAAAATGGTGTGTTTGGTGAAATTTCCATAAAGGTTGAAGTTAAGCTTTGTCCCACATTGCTTTGATGGACAAACTTTGTGTGGGTTTATAAGCCTTGGGTTTGCAACTTGGGGAGAGCCCCAAGGGGTACCCAAGTTTTGTGGAAGGGTGAGGTTATGGGCAAAGTGGGTGTAGACAAGTCCGCGAGGGGACCTCGCTACAGTTCGGACTCGATTTGTGTCACGGTTCTTAATCTGAATCAAAGAGTTCAAATTCGGCAAATCGTTTTGAGAAAACAGATTTTTGAAAGAAGTGCCAAACATGGACTGCTTTGCCAGATACAGAGTCGCCACCTAAATATTTTATTTTGAGAAATTTAGGAAACCCTGACTCGTGCCTAAGGCCACGTGTCCGTCATAACCAAAGTTGCCTCGGCTCGGGAACTTGGGTACGATTGGGGAAGGTCACTTCGTGAGCACCCCCGCTCGCCCGATCAAAGATCGGTCTCTACTAACCATGATATCAAGTTTTGAAAACATTATGTGTTCTTATTCCGGTTATTAGTCTAGAATTACTATGTGATGCGCACAGCATACAAGTATAGACTGGGTTGCCTGAATTGGAACAAAACATTTCATGTTTGTTTTTGAAAGTGGTTTGCTACTCGCAAGTAGGCTTAAAATGCAGATTTTGCCACCCTCAGGTGGGCTTAGAAAACAATGGTTTTGCCACTATCTAGTGGGCTTAAAACTCACAGTCAATGCATTATTCCAATCCAAATAACCCAACCTTCACCCACAGGCATTCAGGTAGTTATATCACATAAGCAGTTAGCCTCATGGTAAGCATGCTATTCATGGCAGTCACTCACACGCATGCAAGGATGCTAAAGCATAAAAACTTACCGAGTACTCCAAGCCAAAACAGAAGCTGATTAGAAATCCATGCATGATCCTAAGTATACAGAAATGCCTAATGCAACACATGCAAAGATGCAACTATAGCAGGCTCGGCTATTCTAAACATGGCATATGGAATGCAACAGTCAACAAGTATTCAATTTGGAATTGAAATACAATGTAGTTAGTATGATGCGCCGAGCCCGGTGCATGTAAGACAGATGAATGAATGCAAACATGCTATCATACTGTATGCTAATTGAAACATGCCCTAATCTAACCATCATAAGCGGGTAAATAAAAGGGAAGAAAGACGTGGGGTTGGAAGACATACATCACACACACGCACACTTATTACAACATTGCCCTCGCGCAGAGGGTCCGAATAAATAATATACAGTCCCGAAATGAATAAATAATACAGTCCCGAATAAATACAAAAATCCTAATTAATTTACAAATTAATCTAGGAAAGCTATAAACTGGCATGCAAGCCAGGGACTGCCTCGACTCTGATGAATGATGTATGTTTGGGCTGCCTTGCGCGGAAATCCACTGGGATGCCCCAATTAGCCTCTGTTTTGCGATTATTCTTGGAAAGCGCGCCAAGTTCCGGAAGGTTGTTGATTCTTGATTTGCTGCAACAGAGAGCAGGAAAGGGGCATAGCAATGTATTTTCACATATGTATGCATGTCTCGATCCTCGTGCCACCAATCACGCATCTCAATGCATGATGGCCGAGGAGTCGAATTGCACGACTCAATATGGAATGAATGCACATGAGAACACAATAAAACCTAAACTCCATCATGGGTAATCTGGAGTGTCAGCGACTGGGGAATTGAGACACGTTCCGTCATTCAGAGTACGAAACGTACCTCATTTCCCGTGCTCGGGCTAACTCCTATCCCAAGCACAATGCAATATGCATGACATGCATGAATGCAACTAAGATACAACCTAACATGCACAATGCTATGAAATGGCATATACAATGCACGAGGTAACATGGCATACACAATGCGCTAACATACAACTTAGCATACACAATGCTATGAAATGAAATGGCATACATAATGCATAATGGACTTACACCAACACAAGTGGACCTCAGCCACACTCACATAGGAGGCCATAAGATGGAAATGAGACTCTCGAGATGCGTGCACACGTGCACGCAAACCGAGGACCGACCCTAAGGCACGAATGCTACTCTAACAAGGCATGGAACATGGCATACTAGCATGCAAGTTTCAGCGCTAAAATATGATGCAAAACAGCCCCGAATCATAGAAACATGGCACCCGATGCATGGGATGAGACCCGAAATATGAAATTAGGTACGTGGAATGACCTATGGCTATGCAAAGCATGCATTATTTGGACATAAAGTGTGAAGATAGAATCAAGACAGTCCCAAAACAAGCATATTTATAGTTTTAAGAAAGGCCAAAAAGTGAGCACAAATAGGATTAAGCTAGCATGCAAAAATGGCCCCGAAAGAGAGATAATGAAGCAAGTAGCAGCGGCTGGCCCTAAATGGCCAAGAGCCCTTCAACAAAGTTGAAGAGGAGATCAAAATGAAGCACTTCACAGTTTACAACGAGCCACGAAATAAACACAAGTATGGCTAAACTACTATGCAAGAAATGGGCCAAAAGAGAGACAAAGAAGCAAGTGATGGTTGCTGGCCTCAAACAGAGGAGGACCCTTCAACAAAGTTGAAGAGGGGCCCAAAACATGGTATTTTTCAGTTAGTGACCAAACCCAAAACAGTGCACATGCAAGCTTAAAATATTATACAAAATAAGGCCATGAAAGAGAGCTATAACACAAAGAGCAAAAAAGATGCCTCAAAAAACAAAAGACTCTTGATCAAACATGCAGAGGGGGTCAAAATAAGGCTATTTACAGTTCGGACCAGAGCCCAAAAATATAAGCACAAGGGGCTAACAAAGCATGCAAAAATAAGGCCAAAAGAGGGGTAAAGAGGCAAGTGACAGATAGGAGCCTCAAATAGTGAAGAGCCCTTCAACAATGTTGAAAAGGGGATAAAAAAAAACTTTTCAGTTTATGACCAAGCTCAAAACAATTTGCAAATAGGCCTAAAATACTATGCAAGAAAGAGGCATACAAGAGAGGTAAAGAAGCAAGTGGTAATAGGAAGCTTCAAACAGGGAAAGACCCTTCAACAAACATGAAAATGACCACAAACAAATGCTATTTTCAGTTAGGGTCAGAGCCCAAATATGCAAGCAAGTATGGCTAATATATTGAGCAAAATAAGGACCAAAAAGAGGGAAGAGAGGACTTACCCTTGAAGACCAAGGCTTTAGCAACCTTTGGACCAAGTTTGGGAGCTTTTAACCTCTGGAAGACAGCTCCAAGCTGCTGGAATGGAGTGAGGTGGAGTGGTGCTAAGGCTTGTAGAGTAAAGGGTGTGGGACCAAAGGTGTTTTGATGGTTGAATGAGAGAGATGGAGGGTGTGTGTATGCAAGGCTCTTAGGCAAATTTTCTAACCCTTAAAACACAGCTGGGAGGCTGTTTATATAGGCAAAAGAGGGGGAAAAATTGGGGGGGGGGGGGGGAAACAATTCAAGTTTCTCCTAAAAAAGTTGGCCCCCCGGATACAAAATCTGGGGGGAAAAAGAATACATATTTGGAATGTACTAGGAGAGAGGAGCAAGGCCGGCCAGTTTGCTAGGGTTTAGGTGGCCGGCCGGCCCTCCCCATGGCCGGTCGGCCAAGGGTCAAAAGGTTCAAGTTAGATTACTGGCCGGCCACCACATATTGGTGGCCTCCCATGTGTGCTCAACACAACCATGTGGTCAAAAACTGGAGAAAGTGAACCAGGAGAGAGAACAACCCACTTTTCAAAGGGGTTCAAAAGGTTCAAATGCAATTACTGGCCGGCCATATGATATTGGTGGCCTCCCAGGTGTCTACAACACAAATATGGGGTTTAGGTTTAAAGAAAATGGCCCAAGGGTGGTCAACATTGGCTTTGAAGTGAGAAAAACGGGCGACGGAGGGCGATGAAGGAATAAAACTGGTTGTCAAAACAATTACTGGCCTCCCACCCCTCTACGACCTTTCTAACAATGAAACAGAGGTCTCCACCAAAAATGAACCAAAACCGATGCAAAATGAAGGTTCGGGGGCCGAAACGCGCAGCCCGGGGCCCCGAAAACTGACTGTTAGACACCGGAAGGGGTGTTCGACCACGAAGTTGGTCTCTTGGACCACAGTGTCCCTCAAAAGGGAGGAAATAAGGTGTATGCCAAAAACGGAGCAAACGGAGGTGGTTAAGCGGTGCCGAACCGAGGCACACGGCCAATGGCTCCGAAAAACCGGAAACCGGACTTCAAACGGGCAAAATGGCCTACGACCACGAAACGTAGCCTACGGCCACTGAGAGATGGTCTACGAGACCTCTCCCTCCCTTCGGGAAGAGAAAACAGAGAAACAAGCCTGGTTCACAAACCGAGGCAAAGCATGAAAGAGTCCGGAAGTCCGGAGGCAAGGCTCGCAGCCGAGACTCTGAAACCTCTGAACGAGCACGATATGCAACATCACCAAGCGCTCAATCGGTGACGTCTGAGTCTTAAGGTCGGTCAAAAATGGGGTGTCTACAGTTGCCCCTCTTTGACAGAACTCGAAAGTCATAAGTGACGGGAGTGAATGTCAAAGCCCAGAGATGACCCATTTTTGACAAGGCCGAAGACTTAGACAAACAGGTGAGATAAACAGAGATGTGCCCGCAGGCGTGCCCGCAGGCAGGGGGCAAAATGCAAAGCGATATGCACAAGGCCAGATGTAACTTGATGATCATGCAAATGCAGCAAGCTGTAATGAAGCAAGTATTCGCAAAATAGATGCAATAGCTTTAAGCAAGAATGCAAACCAACAACTACATTTCATGCAGTTAGGGATGCAGAGAACTATTCAATTCTCGTCGCGTCTCACACGGAGAAGATACGATACCTGCGCGATTCGTCTGGTCGCACCAGCTTCAAATGAACCGTACATACAATATCGTGCCTGCAAAAGAAAGAAACTCAACAAGCACAACATATCTAACAATATATGCTCAATGTGATATCAAGCGTAGACAATCACGGCGTCGATGGAAAAGTGCATCGCAATGCAGGAAGAAACGCGCGTGACAACGCGAGTTTAAGCACGGAGGCTTGGTAATATCAAGGAGACGTGCATAACAATGCAAGTATATGCATGAGAATGCAAGTTATGTGCACAACAATGCAGAACAAGCATAAACCAGGATGTATGTTTGTCGCAAAACAACGAGCAAAGGAATGCGCGTTTCGGCGAGGGCGACTCGATTGCGGGCTCCGGTTCACCTCCCGGAGAGCTTACAACATGTTCAAAAAGGATGCATCTCACTTTTGATGAGTAATGATGAGACACGTGTCGGAAGTTGAAGCTGAGGTTCCGGCGGAGCGATTTCGCGACAGAAAGTGCACTTTTCTTGTACTTTTCAGGTCCTGGGGACTCCAATCCTCCTCAAAATTTGCAGGGACCTCGGGGGGCATGTGGGGAACACCACCGGCCAGCTTTATTGGGAGAGGGAGGCCACCGGCCAGTTTTTGAAAAGGGAGTGGCCGGCCTGCCAGAAAAGGTGGCCGGCCGGCCACTTTGTCCAATCCGCGGGCATTTTGGTCTTTTCATCCTCTTTTCTTTAAAACCATTCGGCCAAACACTTTGTGCTCACAACATCAGCTCCGAAAACATTTTCTCCACCTTCCCAAACCATTTTCCTCTTCAGATCTGAGCTCTATACGCGTTTTCCAACGCCCCACGCAAGTTGTTTTCGCGAAAACTTTCAGTTTTAAGCACTTTGAACCGATTAAATTTTGATTTCGGGGCTTCTTTTCTCATTTTCGCCACTTGAGGTGAGTTTGTCTCAATATTTGGAAGATTTTCTCGGGAGTTGACTTTTGTTGACTTTTCCATTTCCCGAGAGTTGACTTTTGTTGACTTTTTCCAATTTTGGCTCATTTTTGCTCATTTTTGCAGATTTTCTGAAATGGCTGGTCATTTCCCTCCCGGTGGAGGTCCTCCAGCCGTCGAAGATGATCCTGATATCGTGGCTCTGCCTTCGAGGGTTCGACCCTTCATACCCGAGAGGTACGACCCACCGGCACATATTCTTCCGCGGGCTATTTTCCATCACTTCACTGATTTTGACAAGCGAGCGTCTGGGGATCTCCTTCTACGAGAGCCAGAGTATCATCTCTCCCATGAGGCACGAGAGGTATTTACGTTGTTTTACCCTTTTCTGCAACGTATTCTGCTTTTTACATGCATTCTGTGCCTTTGCCATGTTTGTCTGCTTATCTTGAGTACACAACTTATTCAGAATGTTTAGTGCATGACATAGCATTCTGTTTACATTCAGAACACACAGTTCAAATGCTTGAATTTCTGAACACTCAACCCATTGATTGATTGTGAACACACGGCACACATTGGTTGAGAATAAAACACGCAGTCCAAACTCTAATTTCCTGAACACACGGTTCGAATTGATGGTGAACACACAGCACACACTGATTGAGAGTAGAACACGCAGCTCCAAACTCTGATTTTCTGAACACACAGCCCCAAATTGAAGGTGAACACGCAGCACACACTGATTGAGAGTTGAACATACAGCCCAAACACTGTTTTCTGAACACACAGTCTGAATTGAAGGTGAACACGCAGCACACACTGATTGAGAGTCGAACGCGCAGCCCAAATTGAAGGTGAACACGCAGCACACACTGATTGAGAGTTGAACACGCAGCCCAAACACTGATTTTCTGAACACACAGCCCAGGTTGAAGGTGAACACGCAGCACACACTGATTGAAAGTTGAACACGCAGCCCAAACACTGGTTTTCTGAACACACAGTCCGAATTGAAGGTGAACACGCAGCACACACTGATTGAGAGTTGAACACGTAGCCCAAACACTGGTTTTCTGAACACACAGTCCGGGTTGAAGGTGAACACGCAGCCCAAACACTGGTTTTCTGAACACACAGCCCATTTATTTCATTTGCACGCAGCTCATTCATTTCATTCTAAAATGCTGAAACACGTATTCATTCTGAATGAAGGTGACTTCTCGCACTGTGCGGGGATATGGCTCTACCGCGGCGAGAGATTGGTATGCTGAGCTCCCGGAGGCTGTCCGGGATTTAGTTGACTTGGCGGGGTTCGGGTTCCTTGTATTGGGCTATCTCTTGTCCTGCCAGGAGGACGTTGATGGCCGCCTTGGTGGAGAGATGGTGGGACACCACCAACTCCTTCCATTTTCTGCGACGGGGGACTTGACTATGACCCCGCTTGACTTTGCTGTATTGACTGGCTTGACGTGGGAGGTTGGCCTACCTTACGACGAGGACATGGGCGAGTGGGAGGCTGCTTGGATATATTTATTGGGGGCTCGCCCGGCTGTTGATAGGTCTTTGGGCAGGGTCCGATACACCTGGTTCTTTTCCCATTTTCGGAGGGTGGAGATGGAGCCTCGGGACTCCTGAGGAGGCAGCACACAGTATGCCCGTGGTTTTCTGATGTTCCTCTTCGGGACTACTTGTTTGCCGATAGGGGGAACACTGTTGGGCTATACTGTTGAGTGCTTTGGTGGACCCTATCACAGGTCAGACGGTATGATTGGGGTGGCGCCGGCTTGGCTACTCTTTACTGCTACATGAGTGCGACCTCCCGCGGACGGGGGGACGGACTTGGCGGCTATTGGAGAGCCTGGGAGGTACTTTCTACCCTCTTGATTTACATTTCTGCTCCTCATTACTTGTATATTGCACACACGGCGCACTCTACACTTTGTATTTTGCCCTCAGTACTTTGCATTTACATTCTGCCCTGTTTTCCACAGTTATGGGTCTATGTGTACTTCCCGACATTAGCCCCGGAGTTGGTGGTAGAGGGGCCCCTCGTGACCCCGTATTCACTTGTATTCGAGGGCCAGCACCGGCTGAGACCTCGGGAGTCTCTCCTTTATCTACGACAGTACTTTGACACGGGCGGTCGACGGAGGTATTTTCAGAAATCTCAGTCCTTTCTGTTCATCTTTGATTTGTCTTGTACTTTCCCGATTTCTGATTGGTTTATGCATCGGTTATCCGCAGATCACATGGCAGCCTGGGCATTAGGTGAAGTCTCCGATTCCAGTTTGCCGGAGGGCAGGGTGCTCCCATACCGGATCTATTCGAAGGGCCAGTTGGTAGGGCCTGGTTTCTGGGGCAGCGCTTCTTACGTCAGGGTATGGGGCTATACTTCTCAGGACCCTCCCTCAGCACCCCCAGTTGGTATGTGGATTGCTGATAGGCTCTCTTCCCGGGATGTTATTAGTGCTATGCTAGGCACTGATGCCTTACTGCATCTTGAGGAGGGAGATTATGCCACTTACCGTCATATCTACCTAATGCCTCCATTGACGGGAGTTCGTACTCCGACAATGAGGCCTGCTAGTATGCCATCTTCGAGCCAGGCCCGGGCTACAGACGCCCCTTCCACCAGTAGGGCTGGTACATCTAGAGGTGGGGGTGGACTGGTTCCCCCGATTCCTCCGACTCATCATCATGCTGGGTGGCCGGACATGCCGACTGAGTTGACGGGGTGGCGATTCGGGACTCCTTACCCGATCCCGATAGAGCCTCCCTTTCCTGACCATAGATACGTCAGAGATCCCGATTCACCACCGGTATGCTTTACAGCTTTGATTTATCAGTCGGATACTTGGACATTCATTCCTTTACTGATAGCTTTTGCATTTGTATCTACAGCCTCCTGTCGAGTACATGGATGAGATGCTTGGGATGATGGTCGCATTGGAGGGCATGGTTCTTCGGAGAGAGGCACAACTGGCCATTATGGGTGTCCAGGTACTGTTCAGTTTTCTTGCATTTATCATATTTCCGATGACATGCTGATCTTTGAACATTCTACTGTACTGATAGGTTGCTTGTGTAGAGCACATCTGACACACACCCCACTTACATACTGTATTTATATGCACCCTCTTTATGTAGTCCTTTTGTATCTGCATCTGATATACATGTTTGAGCTGATGTATTCAAATTGAACTCTTTGTTTTCAGATGCCTCCGGTATATGCTCAGCCGCAGGCCGGGCCACCTGGGCCTTCTTGGGGAGGTGGACCATCTGGGCCTTTTCGAGGAGCCGGGCCATCCAGGCCTTCTCGAGGAGCTGGACCATCCAGGCCTTTTCGAGGAGCTCGGGGAAGGGGGTCGTCGCGCAGACGTAGAGCACACATTGTAGAGGAGGAGCCCGGTGAGGATGAGGAGGAGGCTGCAGATCGTCAGTCAGAGACATCTGCTGACAGAGAGGAGGGCTCCGGTCTTAGTTCCGGGAGTGGAGGCGAGGCTGAGGGGGATCCTGAGGATGATAGCTCTGACTCGGATGGTGATGGTGGTGCAGAGGCTGCTTCGCAGAAGAGGATGAAGAGGGCCTCTTATTCCTGCTCTTGAGAGCATTGATACTGCGATTCCCTGTTTTATTTACCTTTTTGCTAGTAGTTTGTAGCACATTGCACATTATTAGGCAGTTTCATTTTCTGTAAAACTTGTACCTTCGTTTGTAAAATGTTGTAAAGGAAACATGATGGAATGAAACAGCTTTTGAAAGTGTTGTATTTTATGCTCTCAGCATCATCGCATCATTTTGCACAAAATGAGATTTGAATGGAAATGTGCATTGTATTTACCAGGTCAGGTAGTGAACCGACACAACAAAACCAAACAACTTACCTAACTTACTAAAAAACAAAACCTTAGCAAGTTTACAACTCGATAAGCAAAACAACAAAATTGATAAGTAAAGAGTAACAACTCAAATACACAAAGCTTGACAACTCGATAAGCAAGACAGCTCGACTAACAAAACACAACTCGATAAGCAAAACAACAACTCGATAAGCAGGACTAAACAACAACTCAATAAACAAAGTGTATCTCGGACGATCTGGGTGACGGAACGCATCCGAAACTGAGGGAAATTAAGGCCTTCAGCACTCCCGATGCATAGAAATGCTTGGAACTTCCTTCCGGAGGGTAAAACAGGATCAATGACACACATTGGAGCATGGCCGGCCACTTTTGGGAGTTGACCGGCCAGTTTTTGTATCTGAGGGAGAGAGGTGGCCGGCCTGCTAGAAAAGGTGGCCGGCCGGCCACTTGCTCAGCAACCACCAAATTTTTGACACGTGTCCCCGAATAGTGTCTTATCTCTTTAAAAGCCTCCAACCCGTGGTTGATTCATTTCATCTTAGTTTTGCACCAAAATGGAGGCCTTTCTCGCCGAAAATCTCACAGTTGGATGCTTCTCTAGATGGCTCGGAAAAGTTGAATTTCCGGGGTTTCGGCTTGAATGCACTATTCACGTTGAGCCGCACTCCGCTGCACTTTCCCTTCCTCCATGCCGCGGCGAGGTTTTGGAACCCGGTGACGCATGTTTTCAGCTTCGGCGGGCAAGAGGTATGTCCAACTTTCGAAGATTTTCAAGTTTTGATGGAATCTGAACGCTGTGAAGAAATTTTGCCTCAGTTTCGCTTCGGCCACGCCCAAGCCTTAGGGGAAATGTGTGGGCTCACCATGCATGATGCTCGGTCTCTGATCTGCAACGGGGAACTGGACATTCTCGGCTTGATCCATCGCTTTTCTGATGCCGGTGACTGCGGCAACCATTATTGGCAAGGTTTTCGGCAACACACCCTTTGCTTATGTATGCTATCTCACTTTTTGCTTGCCCCAGGCTTCAGTGGATCTAGCATTCGTTTGATTGAAGTTGCTCAAGGCTTGAAAGAAGGAAAGAGCTGCATCGCCATGACACTGGCCGAGACGCTGATGGGCTTGGATGCTTTCTATCACCGGGAGACGACCAGATTTGCAGGGAGTCCATTACTGCTGCAGGTAATGTTTCCCACCCAACCTCACATATATATTGCTCACATCACTCGGCCCTCGGGCTTGGTTTTTCTCACAAAACCCTTTTCTCACTTTTCTCTCATCGTACATCTCTCTATTCTTTATTCTCTCATTTTTCATCCCTCCCCAGGTATGGTTGATGGATAAATTGCGGTTGTGGACTCTTGCCCAGCCTACTTCAGCTCGCGGCTACTTCTTTCGCAACGCCTAGTCGACGCCCTTGATGAGGGGTGGTGGTTCGACTGGATGTGCAATTTGTCTGCAGATCGCATTGCTTGGCGTGTCCTTGGCTCAATCTCCCGGCAATGAGCTATAGCATGTCCCGGCTGATCGGGATCCAGTTGATTGGTCTGACCCACTGTGTGTTCTACTTTCCGTTCCGATTCCACGCCAGTTTGGTCATGATCAGACTTGCCCGCCAGAGGGGATAGAGTATACCCGGCTGCATTCCCGGTCGAGGCGCACAGCTTGCCCGTATGCCAGCATGGAGGACTAGAGAGCTCCTGGCCCCCGCTCCACTTTCAGTTGCACTTTGTCTGACGAGTGCTTGGATTGGCTCAATGAAGAGGCACAGATTGGGCCCAGCTTGGCATCAGAGGCTTCGACTAGCTCTGGGAGGGGGCGCAGGGACACCTGACTTGACTATGCCCCGGATTTATTGCTTTACTAGTACTTTCAAGTTTTCTTTATGAATGTAATAAAAAGCAACTTCAATTTGTATGCAAGAGCAGGAGAACTCTGTTTTGAAATCAATGAAATTGAAGGTTGTGGTACTGAAAATTTTCCGCTTTGGTCCAAAAATGGTCTTAGTTGTAAAAAGATTAATTTGAACAAAGTTAACTTTTATTAAAACTTTTCAAAACCATTTTCGATATGGATTAGAACTGGACACGCCTGAGATCTATCACTGAGATGCACAACCCCGGATTCCGGCAACTGGAAAGTTGCCCCTAGTCTGCATGGCACCGCGGCACTGCACAGCAACGGAAAGTTACCCCTAGTCTGAAAAGCACTGCACCGGAGATCACGATGAATGCTGATGGACAAGGATGACTGAGATGATCAAATGGACAAAGTTGATCGGGAAAAATGTTTATGGCTGAACTTCAGGATGAAGTTGCCTACGTATCCCAAAGATGGGAATCAAGCCTTACGTAGTTCAGGCTTAGGTTCACTCGGTATTTTTCTCCTTTTACGCTCTAACTTTTGCCAAGGCCGCCCTTTGCGGGTTTTCAACCTTGCGAGCTCAGTTTTTATAATTTCAAATTTTTGTGCTCTGAGTTTTGCCTAGGTCGCCCTTTCGGGTTTTCGGCCTAGCGAGCCTCTCAAGGGTAATATTTCTTCAACTTGTCCATATTGATCGGTTGTGAAAACTCCAAGCCATCTAGATCCATCAGAACCACAGCTCCACCTGACCAGATAGACTTAATGATGTAGGGACCAGTCCAATTAGGTCTGAACTTGCCCCTTGGGTCGTGGATGGGAGCTCGGTTGTCCTTGAGTACCAAATCTCCTTCCTTTAAATTCCTGGACTTCACTTTCTTGTTGAAAGCCCGGGCAATTCTGCGTTGATAACCTTGAACATGGTACAGTGCTTTCAGTCTTCTCTCATCAAAGAGCATGAGTTCCTCAAACCTGCTCTGCTGCCAATCTGCTTCGGCTATTTGACACTCAGCCAATACTCGCAATGACGGAACCTCAATCTCGATAGGTAGAACGGCCTCCATCCCATAAACCAATGAATACGGAGTCGCCCCAGTAGAAGTTCTGATTGAAGTCCGGTAGCCCCACAGAGCAAACGGCAGCTTATCTGGCCAGTCCCGGTAGGTTTCCACCATCTTCTGCAATATGTGTTTGATATTCTTGTTGGCGGCCTCAACCGCTCCATTGGTTTGCGGCCGGTATGTGGATGACTTATGAAAAGCCACGTTGTATTTTTCCAACAAGTCAATCACTTCCTTCTTGAAGTGGGAACCGTTATCTGAAATTATCTCGTTTGGGACTCCGTAGCGACAGATGATGTTGTTTCTGATAAACTTTGCAACGTGTGAAGCCTTCAACACCGCATAAGATTGGGCCTCGACCCACTTCGTGAAATAATCTATCGCAACCAGGATGAACTCATGCCCATTTGACCCCTTCGGAGTGACAGCCCCGATTACATCAATTCCCCAGACTGAAAACGGCCATGGTAAAGTCATGTTGTACAGCTTTGACGGCGGGATGTTCATGCGATTTGCATGAATTTGACACTTGTGGCATCGCCGAACAAAACCGATACAATCCTCTTCCATGGTGGACCAGTAGTAACCCTGCCTGAGGATCTTCCGTGCTAGCATTACTCCATTCATGTGCGCACCACATTCCCCTCCATGGATGGCTTCCATTAGACGCTTTGACTCTTCTGCATCGACACACAGCTTGTGCATTCCCAGATGACCTCTTTTATATAGCTTACCTCCACAGATGATGAACTGAACGACCATTCTTCTGATTGCCCTTTTATCCTTGGCATTTACCCCTGGCGGATATGCTTCCTTCTCCAGGAAATTCCAAATGTCATGATACCAGGGGTTTTCGTCCTGAACCTCATCTATAGTGGCAATTGACTCATAGGCTGGTGCAAATTTCTGGTCAATGATGACTAGACGCATCCGGACTCCGTATGGGATGTCTATCATGGAAGATAGAGTTGCTAAAGAATCTGCGAACCTGTTGTTCTCTCTTAGTAGATGAGTAAAGTTTAGCTTCTCAAACCGAGGAATTAACAAGTCCAAGGTCTGGTGATACATCATCATCTTTTCTTTCTTTGACTTTCCAGTCTCCTTTTGCTTGAGACACAACAAGGTTCGAGTCCCCGATGACGTCCAACCGTCTTGCCCCTAGTTCCAGGGCTGCTTCTAGACCGGCAATGCATGCCTCATATTCTGCTTCGTTGTTCGAGACTTTGAAGGAGTTTGAAGGCTAGAGGGATACGGGAATTGTCGGGTGCTATCAGCAACACCCTATCCCATACCCGTATTGATTTGACGCTCCGTCAAAGTACATCGTCCAAGTTTCATCGTCGATGTGCAAAATGGCTTCATCTGGGAATAAGTACTCGACTGCTTCACCCCCTTCCACTGGATGGTCGGCTAAGAATTCTGCTACTGCTCTTCCCTTGACTGACTTGCGTGTCATATTCAAATCAAATTCGGAGAGCAACAGCAACCAACGAGCTAGCCTACCCGTAAGTGCTGGTTTCTCGAAAAGATATTTGATGGGATCGAGTCGTGAAACCAACATTACGGAGTGAGCTAACAGGTAGTGCCGCAGCTTCCTGGTAGCCCATACCAAAGCTAAGCAAGCCTTCTCCAACGGGTGTAGCGAGTCTCATACTCTAGCATCTTCTTGCTCAGATAGTAGATGGCTCTCCACTTTGTCCTTCATTCTTGTGCGAGCATACAGCCCATTGTAGTCTCAGTCACTGAAGGTACAATATCAACGGTTCCCCGGCTCTGGTGGTGACAACACGGGCGGGTTCTGTAAGTATTCCTTGATTGTTCAAAAGCAGCTTGGCATCGGCCGTCCCATTGGAATTTCTTGCCTTTCTTCAGGAGACCAAAAAGTGGTTCACAAGTCAAGGTTAATTTTGAGATAAACCGTCTTATGAATTGCACTTTACCCAGAAAGCCTCGCACCTCCTTTTCAGTCCTTGGTGGGGGCATTTCTAGATGGCCTTGATTTTGGAAGGGTCGACTTCGATACCTCTTGTGTAATCAGAAACCCCAGCATTTTTCCCGCTGTAACACCAACGACATTTCTGAGGATTCAGCCGCAACCGAAATTCTCTGATCCTTTGAAAGAACTTTTGCAAGGCGGTGTAGTGGCCCTCTCTTCTTTGGACTTGACAATCATGTCGTCCACATACACCTCAACCTCTTTGTGGATCATGTCATGCAATATTGTGGTCGCGGCCCGTTGATAAGTAGCTCCAGCATTCTTCAACCCAAACGGCATTACTCTGTAGCAGTATGTCCCCCACGGGGTGGTGAATGCAGTCTTTTCCCGGTCTTCGGTGCCATCACTATCTGATTGTACCGAGAAGCCATCCATGAATGAAAGCAAAGCATGCCCTGCTGTGAAATCCACTAACTCATCAATATGCGGCAAGGGAAAGTCGTCCTTCGGACTAGCTCTGTTCAAATCCCTGAAATCCACGCATACTCGGATCCTGCCATCTTCTTCGGCACCGGAACATGTTGGCCAACCAAGTCGGGTATTCACCAGCAGGAAGCCTGCGTCGATTTGCTTGGTGACCTCTTCCTTAATCTTGAGAGCCCAATCCGGGCGGATCCTCCTGAGTTTCTGTTTGACGGTCGGGCCTCGGGGTCAAGGGGATCCGATGCTGTACAATCTCAGGATCGATTCCAGGCATGTCTTCGTAGGACCACGCGAAAACATCTTTGAAATCTTTTAATAAAGCGACTAAGCGCTCGCGTTCCTCCGAAGACAACGTGGACCCGATCTGGACCAGCCGCGGGTCCTCCTCAGTACCAATTCACGGTAGTGATTTCATCCATTAGGGTTTGACAAACTCTCCTGCTCTTGTTCAATTAAGCGTTGCAAAACCGGAGGAATTTCTTCCTCGTCGTTTTCATCAAAATTTTGAAAGTCTGAGTTTATGCAATAAATCAAGGGCACAGAAAAGTACTCAGAAACCACAGTTACTTGATTCTCATTAAGCATCCAAATCGTCCGAATTCTCGGTTACAACAGACTCAAATGAGAAAGAAAAAGACGACCTGGACAACTGTGGCATCCGGGTTATCATCCCCAGGATTACCAGACTCAGACTCAGTCGAGCTGGAACCTGATTCCGACTCACAAGATCGGTGGAATCAGATTCCGGCTCACTACCTGACCCGGTGCTGCTGGACAAAAATCCCTCTTCTGTATTGCCAAGTGAGAGAGGGTGCGATAGATGCATCCAAAATAGTGCTGGTAGGCCCACAGCCGTTTCATCCCCAATCATGGAAACCGAGAAGTTATCCCCCAAGCACTTTGGTCGATCGGAGGATCTGAAAGTAGACATGCCAGTGCTACCCCCATTTCAATTTCAGCGCCCTCGGAGTCCACTGCCTTACACTGCTCAACCTCAGCTGATGGGTCTGTCTGCTCTTCGGCAACATCCCCGGTAATTGCAGGTCGAAAAGATCTCGAAACCTGGCACGCGCTTCTTCTCCGCGTTCAGCCATGGCTCTAAGCCACAAACGGAAAGTCCTCCCCCTCCCGGACGAAGCGTCCGTTTAGGGTACCCTGAATGGGCTATGCATCAGTCAAAAGGCTTCCCAGCCTGCTTTGCTCTGGCTCTTCCAGCCATTTCCTTTCCCTTCCTCCCAATCCTCTTTGGTGGGCAGATAACCCAATCCAAAGGTATGAGGGTTGTGTGGCACTTCGGCCAATGCTGCGACGCCCTTCCGGCCGCTCCTTCCAATCCCATCCCGGGGATGTGTTGTAGCTTGTTCATGAGGTATACAGATTGAGCACTGACGTACACTCCCTCATTAACAGCCATGATATTCACAACCCGAGCCTCAGCCAGAGTAAACCTGACAAAACACGTCCTCCATGCCGTGCTCGATTTCCAACTGGTGTAGATACCTCCGGTGGATGGATTGAATTCCCGAAAACAATGGCTACTCCCTTCCCGTAGGGGTATTTCACCATCTGATGCAAAGTGGAAGAGACTGCCTTCACTTGGTGCAACCACGGCCGCCCCAAGAGTAGATTGAAGGTTGCGGGAACGTCCAAGACATGGAATTCAATGTTGTGTTGTCCCGGACCAACCTGGGTTTGAATTTTGACAGTCCCCATCACCTCCCTGCTGGTGTTATCATAGGCTCTGATTACTTGAGTAGTCGGCACGAAGTCCGCGGGCTTCAATCCGATCGCATACGCTGTCCTTGACGGGCACACGTTAATGGCGGATCCCGTGTCGACGAGAACCACTGGCACCCACTTGTCTCTACATTCCACCGAGATGTACAGGGGTTTGTTATGATTTGCGCCCTCAGGCGGTAGTTCTTTGTCTGAAAAGGATAATGCCAGGGAACCTCCTCCCGGAAAGACCAGTCCAACCAGCTGCGCTGGTGTGGTATCTATGGAGAGTTTGGCCTTGTCCATAGCCGATAGGACAGCCTGCCTGTGCACTCTTGAAGCCATAAGCAGTCCCCAAATAGAGATGTCTGCCTGTATCTTCTTTAACTGTTTCAGCACCGCTTCCTCTTCAAGTTGTTTCTCTTTTTGCTTCTCAGCTTCCTTGTCCTTCCCAGATGCCTTTGGCTGGTCTAGGTGTGGGGGCTTGAAATACCGCCCGCTTCTTGTCATGTGATCAACTTCATCGAGATACCAGGTGTCATATGGTTGATTGCTTCCCCAATCTTCGTCTGTGTGGGCAAGACATAAGTCATCGTCTTCCCACCACATCCCGTGAGCGGCCAACAAACATCTGTCTGGCTCCGGCGTGATTGTACCCTTAGTACTTTCAGCCCATATGCTCGCAGCACCTTCTGTCTTCGTGCCCACAGCACTTTCAATCCCTTCATGGGCTTTGGCTTTTCGGATCCTCTTAGAATCCCAAATCTTTTCTTGTTCTGCCTGTGTTAGCGCAGTTTGTTGTTCAGTTTTCCCTGCATTCACATTATCCCAGTTCCGAGCGAAATTCTTTGTACCGGCGCTCTCCGGCAATGTACTCTGACTCTCGGCCCTTCCGGCCACAACTGGTACCCTCGCCTCTGCCGGGCTCTGTTCTGGTTGAAACTCCACAATATCCGGTTGATCATCCAGCCACTCGGTAGCCTCTGCCGATTCCTCATATTCAAACCAGTTGACTGCTGCGTCTCCCGATTCTTGGTCATCTAAAAATTGGAGGTTGGCAAAGTCCTCCTCCACAGCCGTCAAATCATTTACCCCTTGCTCAAATCCATCCCCCCGGATCACACATAGCTCTGCCTTCTCTGACAATTCTATACCCAAACCAATCTGGCCTGCTGACAGAATGTACTCACTCGGATCATAGGCTTCCCTGGTGAAACTCCCAGACTGTTCAATCCCAGACTCAACAATTCCACTTTGTTCTGAAGCCTGTCTGTCCCATCTTTGATGGTCACCACCGTTGGCTCTGATTGGGTTGTGGAGGTATCCAACATGCACAAAGAGTCGGTGCAGTCGGGAAGGAATACCTCCGGCTTAGGTAGGTGGGATGGGGTGATATAGATACTCGGATCGTAAGACACGACCCCAATTTAGATGAAGTTGATTCTGTTTGGAGGGGGGCTTGGTTATGTGGTGGGAGAGGATTTGTCGTGACGTTGGGTTTGTTGGGAGGCGTAATCACCTGTTTGTCAATAAGATCCTGGATCTCGTGACGCAGTCTAAAACAACGGTCGGTGTCGTGACCGTGCTGTTGGTGATACGCGCAGTATCTGGCTGGGTCATGAGAGGGAGGTAGTGGATTTGGTAGTGGCCTCGGCTCCAAGGGTTTCAAATGCTTTTTCCTGATTAATATCCCCAGAGCTTTGGACAGGGGCATATATAGGGGTGTGAAGGTTCTTTGGCCTCTGGGCTGATATTTGGTGGTCTGGGTATTGCTTCCGGATGCACCGGAGAAGGGTGTGGCTGCCATGGGCTTTGGAAGGGGAGGGGGAGTGGTGGCGACCATGCTGACCTCCGAAGCTCTTGCGGTTGCGGCGCCACTCGAGCCTGCGTTATTGTTGCGGTTAAATGTTCTCCGGGGTTGCTCCCTGTCCTGGTTAATCAGACCTTGCTTCATCGCATCCTCGATTTGTACCCCCATCTCGTGTAAATCCGAGAAGGTGGGGAAGGGGAGTACAATCATCTTCTGCATCAATTTTGGTTGGAGGTTGCGCACAATCATCCTGATTTGGTCCTTATCAGTGGGCCTCAAAGTCATCATCGATGCCTTCGCCCTCCATCGAGTTACGAAATCTGAGAAAGTCTCTTTGGGCGTCTGCCTCGTTGTTTCGAGATCACGAGTTGTAATCTCGATCTGGGTATTGTATGAGTACTGTGCGACAAAGGCCTCGGCCATTTCATCCCAACTTCTTTTTACCTCCTTCTCCCACACTTCGCGTACCAGATAGCGGCCACAACCCGACAGGGTTCGGCCGAACATCGAAAGTTTTTGTGGTCGGGTTAGACCCATTGGCCGCAGTATATCTGAGAATAACCGGAGGTGGACCATGGGATCCCAGATCCGTCGAACGATCAATCTGCGCATCTTGAATCTATCTGGCAATGTTACGGCCACAATCGGTATATCCGTCCTCAATCCAGAATAGCCTTTACTCCTTGTGATTCTTGAAAAGCTTCTCGAGCTTGCTCAATTTTAAAGCTGTATGGTCTATTTTGAACTCGAAGGAGAGTCCGGGTGGTTGGGTGTATGGTTTTGGACAGTTGAGGCGGAAGCGGGGCCGGAGCTGGCCCCGTTGGAAGGTCTGTGTCCTCTTGGATGTTCTGGACATTGGGTAAGGTGTTCTGAGTGTTTGGCAAGCATTCTGGACAGTAGGTGCCTGCTCGGTAAGGGGCCCCCTGGTGGAGGAGGAACTTGATGTGAAGCAGATGCCGCATTTTGCTGTTGCAGTCTAGTGATTAGCTCAGCCTGCTGGGCCATGATTGTGGCCTGTTGCTTAGAGAACTCCGCTTGGCGGACAGCGTCCTCCTGCATTTGTCTCATGCTTTCCTGCATTTGGCGCATCATTTCCTCCATTATGGCTACGCTCCGCTGATCCTGCTGATTGACCGGTATGTGTATTTCTATGGCAGATACTGAAACTTCAGCCCAAGTATTCACTGCTAGGGTAGACCACTGTTCTGGTAACCTCTGCTCAGACACACTGCGTTTTCTTGGCCTTCTCTTGACAACTGGGGGTAGAGAATGGAACACTGGCTGTCCGTCAACCAGATCCTCAGATCGATTGAGCCGACGCCCTCTTGTCCAAAGTGCTTGGGGAATATCTAATGGGTCAGAAGCAATTGTGCTAAAACTGTCCTAGCAAAAAGATAAATAAAGCAATAAGGAAATAAACAAACAGATAAACGGACAGCATAACAGCTTAAAATAAATACACAACACACGGCTGATAAGCTGAATACACACTGTCCTCAAACACTGATCATTATCCCTGAATCACTGTCCCCAAAACTGAATCAGATACCCGCAGATAACTGATTCTCAAATACTGACTGATGCCCGCAGGCCTGATGCCCAAACTTATAAACTGATACATGCATTCCTGTAGAGACGCACTCTAAAGCACATAGCAGATAAGTGAGAGCCAAAACACCCCTATGTTGGGGTAAGGTTTCCCTGTCCTATTTTGTCAGGAGCTAGGGTTTCACTACACACGCAGCGGTTTCAAACAACCTATCGGGTAAGCAACCTGTCCTAGTTTGGAATGGTCACTATGGATTCCGAATATGCACTAGGTCGAATGGTCAAAAGGGTGCCCCGGTAAAATCGGGGTTTGTGTTCCCTACTGGCAGAGCCACAACCGGTCAGCCTTATGGTCATGCCTTGACAAGACAAGCCTCCGGCAAACCGTTCAGGGCAATGGCAAACACGGTTCCTAGGCGCACCAATGCAAATGCAATGCAAAGAAACACATAAGTGTAGTCAAAACAAGATATCATGAGTTCGAGTCAAGTTCTCCAAACTCCCCAGCGGAGTCGCCAGAAACTGTAGACAGGTCCGCGAGGGGACCTCGCTACAGTTCGGACTCGATTTGTGTCACGGTTCTTAATCTGAACCAAAGAGTCCAAATCCGGCAAATCGTTTTGAGAAAACAGATTTTTGAAAGAAGTGCCAAACATGGACTGTTTTGCCAGATACAGAGTCGCCACCTAAATATTTTATTTTGGAAATTTAGGAATCCCTGACTCGTTGCCTAAGGCCATGTGTCCGTCATCACCAAAGTTGCGGCCTTGGGAAACTTGGGTACGATTGGGGAAGGTCACTTCGTGAGCACCCTCGCTCGCCCGATCAAAGATCGCCTCTACTAACATGATATCAGTTTTGAAAACATTATGTGTTCTTATTCCGGTTATTAGCCTAGAATTACTATGTGATGCGCACAGCATACAAGTATAGACTGGGTCGGCTGAATTGGAACAAAACATTTCATGTTGTTTTGAAAGTGGTTTGCTACTCGCAAGTAGGCTTAAAATGCAGATTTTGCCACCCTCAGGTGGGCTTGAGAAAACAATGGTTTTGCCACTATCTAGTGGGCTTAAAACTCGACAATGCATTATTCCAATCCAAATAACCCAACCTTCACCGACAGGCATTCAGGCAGTTATATCACATAAGAGCATTAGCCTCATGGTAAGCATGCTATTCATGGCAGTCACTCACACGCATGCAAGGATGCTAAAGCATAAAAACTTACCGAGTACTCCAAACCAAAACAGAAGCTGCTTAGAAATCCATGCATGATCCTAAGTATACAGAAGTGCCTAATGCAACACATGCAAAGATGCAACTATAGCAGGCTCGGCTATTCTAAACATGGCATATGGAATGCAACAGTTAACTAGTATTCAATTTGGAATTGAAATACAATGCAGTTAGTATGATGTGCCGAGCCCGGTGCATGCAAGACAGATGAATGAATGCAAACATGCTATCATACGTATGCTAATTGAAACATGCCCTACTAACCATCATAAGCGGTAAATAAAAGGGAAAAAGACGTGGGGTTGGAAGACATACATCACACACACGCACACTATTACAACATTGCCCTCACGCAGAGGGTCCGAATAATAATATACAATCCCGAAATGAATAAATAATCAGTCCCAAATAAATACAAAAATCCTAATTAATTTACAAATTAATCTAGGAAAGCTATAAACTGGCATACAAAGCCAGGACTGCCTCACTCTGAATGATGTATGTTTAGGCCGCCTTGCGCGGAAATCCACTGGGATGCCCCAATTAGCCTCTGTTTTGAGATTATTTTGGAAAGCGCACCAAGTTCCGGAAGGTTGCTGATTCTTGATTTGCTGCAACAGAGAGCAGGAAAGGGGCATAGTAATGTATTTTCACATATGTATGTATGTCTCGATCCTCGTGCCACCAATCACGCATCTCAATGCATGATGGCCGAGGAGTCGAATTGCACGACTCAATATGGAATGAATGCACATGAGAACACAACAAACCTAAACTCCATCATGGTTCCGATGTCGGCGACTGGGGAATTGAGACACGTTCCGTGATTCGGAGTACGAAACGTACCTCGTTTCCCGTGCTCGGGCTAAACTCCTATCCCAAGCACATGCAAATGCATGACATGCATGAATGCAACTAAGATCACCTAACATGCACAATGCTATGAAATGGCATACACGATGCACGGGGTAATATGGCATACACAATGCGCTAACATACAACTTAGCATACACAATACTATGAAATGAAATGAAATGACATACACAATGCATAATGGACTTACACCAACACAAGTGGACCTCAGCCACACTCACATAGGAGGCCATAAGATGGAAATGAGACTCTCGAGATGTGCACGCAAACCGAGGACCGACCCTAAGGCACGAATGCCACTCTAACAAGGCATGGCAAGGCATGGAACATGGCATACTAGCATGCAAGTTTCAGCGCTAAAATATGATGCAAAAAAGCCTCGAATCATAGAAACATGGCACCCGATGCATGGGATGAGACCCGAAATATGAAATTAGGTACGTGGAATGACCTATGGCTATGCAAAGCATGCATTATTTGGACATAAAGTGTGAAGACAGAATCAAGACAGTCCCAAAACAAGCATATTTATAGTTTTAAGCAAGGCCAAACAGTGAGCACAAATAGGATTAAGCTAGCATGCAAAAATGGCCCCGAAAGAGAGATAATGAAGCAAGTAGCAGCTTCTGGCCCTAAATGGCCAAGAGCCCTTCAACAAAGTTGAAGAGGGGCTCAAAATGAAGCACTTCAAAGTTTACAACGAGCCACGAAAATAAACACAAGTATGGCTAAACTACTATGCAAGAAATGGGCCAAAAGAGAGACAAAGAAGCAAGTGATGGTTTCTGGCCTCAAACAGAGGAGTACCCTTCAACAAAGTTGAAGAGGGGCCCAAAACATGGTATTTTTCAGTTAGTGACCAAACCCAAAACAGTGCACATGCAAGCTTAAAATATTATACAAAATAAGGCCATGAAAGAGAGCTATAACACAAAGAGCAAAAAGGATGCCTCAAATAACAAAAGACCCTTGATCAAAAATGAAGAGGAGGTCAAAATAAGGCTATTTAAAGTTCGTACCAGAGCCCAAAAATATAAGCACAAGAGGCTAACAAAGCATGCAAAAATAAGGCTAAAAGAGGGGTAAAGAGGCAAGTGACAGATAGGAGCCTCAAACAGTGAAGAGCCCTTCAAAAATGTTGAAGAGGGGCTCAAAACAAACAATGTTTCAGTTTATGACCAAGCTCAAAACAATTTAAAAATAGGCCTAAAATACTATGCAAGAAAGAGGCATACAAGAAAGGTAAAGAAGCAAGTGGTAGTAGGAAGCTTCAAACAGGGAAAGACCCTTCAACAAACATGAAAATGACCTCAAAAAAATGCTATTTTCAGTTAGGGTCGGATCCCAAATATGCAAGAAAGTATGGCTAATATATTGAGCAAAATAAGGACCAAAAAGAGGGAAGAGAGGACTTACCTTTGAAGACCAAGTCTTTAGCAACCTTTGGACCAAGTTTGGGAGCTTTTAACCTCTGGAAGACAGCTCCAAGCTGCTGGAATGAGTGAGGTGGAGTGGTGCTAAGGCTTGTAGAGTAAAGGGTGTGGGACCAAAGGTGTTTTGATGGTTGAATGAGAGAGATGGAGGGTGTGTGTATGCAAGGCTCTTAGGCAAATTTTCTAACCCTTAAAACACAGCTGGGAGGCTGTTTATATAGGCAAAAGAGGGGGAGAAAAGGGGGGAAAATGGGGGAGGGGAACAATTCAAGTTTTCCCCCAAAAAGTTAGCCCCCCGGATACAAAATCTGGGGGGAAAAAGAATACATATTTGGAATGTACTAGGAGAGAGGAGCAAGGCCGGCCAGTTTGCTAGGGTTTAGGTGGCCGGCCAGCCCTCCCCATGGCCGGTCGGCCAAGGGTCAAAAGGTTCAAGTTAGATTACTGGCCGGCCACCACATATTGGTGGCCTCCCATGTGTGCTCAACACAACCATGTGGTCAAAAACTGGAGAAAGTGAACCAGGAGAGAGAACAACCCACTTTTCAAAGGGGTTCAAAAGGTTCAAATGCAATTACTGGCTGGCCATATGATATTGGTGGCCTCCCAGGTGTCTACAACACAAATATGGGTTTAGGTTTAAAGAAAATGGCCCAAGGGTGGTCAACATTGGCTTTGAAGTGAGAAAAACGAGCGACGGAGGGCGATGAAGGAAAAAACTGGTTGTCAGAACAATTACTGGCCTCCCACCCCTCTACGACCTTTCTAACAATGAAACAGAGGTCTCCACCTAAAATGAACCAAAACCGATGCAAAATGAAGGTTCGGGGCCGAAACGCGCCCGGGGCCCCGAAAACTGATTGTTAGACACCAGAAGGGGTGTTCGACCACGAAGTTGGTCTCTCGGACCACAGTGTCCCTCAAAAGGGAGGAAATAAGGTGTATGCCAAAAAATGGAGCAAACGGAGGTGGTTAAGCGGTGCCGAACCGAGGCATACGGCCAACGACTCCGAAAAACCGGAAACCGGACTTCAAACGGGCAAAATGGCCTACGACCACGAAACGTAGCCTACGGCCACTGAGAGATGGTCTACAAGACTTCTCCCTCCCTTCGGGAAGAGAAAACAGAGAAAACAAAGCCTGGTTCGCAAACCGAGGCAAAGCATGAAAGAGTCCGGAAGTCTGGAGGCAAGGCTCGCAGCCGAGACTCTGAAACATCTGAACGAGCACGATATGCAACATCACCAAGCGTTCAATCGGTGACGTCTGAGTCTTAAGGTCGGTCAAAAATGGGGTGTCTACAGTGGGCTAGACCCATTGAACCCAAAACACGAACATGCCGCCGTTCGGTCAATCGAGCTGGGCTAGGTTGGGCACATGGTGTGAGGTTCCATTGGACCCAAAACATGTGCTAATTTTATTTTTTCTAAAATTTAAATTGTTACCTTATGGAATTTGAATTTTGAAATTAAATCCGAATTGGCATTTTGGTCCAACACACCTATCCAAATTTTTTCCTTCACCTGAACAGGTTCATATCTGTTTAAATTTAAACCAAACAAGTTTGTATCTATTTAATTCAAACTGAACAGGTCTTGTACCTGTTCAAACTTGTCCGAACAAGTCTTTTACTTGTTCTGAAAAGCCATTATTTTATCTATAAATAGGCAGTCCATCATTTGGATTTTGTATACAATAATTTCCATTATTGCTTCTGCTTTGCTCTCTGCATTTTGCTGCATTTATTTTTCCTGTGAGAAAGTGTATAAACACGTAGTGTGATCGTTGTGCGAATAGTTTGTAGTGTCGCTACTATTCGTTGTTGATCATTTTATCCTGGGAGATAGACATCCATAATCTGAAAGCACCAAGGAGAAGACGAATTTGTCTTAAGAACACAATACTAAACACTGGACTTGATTAAAATTTTGTTCAAGAAAATAATAAGGTAAGTGATTAGTTTACTTTTCTGTTTTATTAAGTTTTTTCTTTTCAGATTCTAATTTTTGTTTTTGTAACAAAATAAGAATTTGTTGGTTTTTATATAAATATATATATACTGTTTTAATTTTGGTAATCAAACAGTCTCTCTCATTTCTTTAATCCTTTCTTTGAATACATTGAAGATTGTCCAACAATCTTATGACAGATTTTTTTTTTTAATATTTATTTATAATAAGTCTTCATTGTATTAATCGAATCCAAAGAAAATAATTTTTTGGTTTTTGCAACAAGAAAATTATTGTATTGTGTTTTATTTTTCTGGTTTTAGTAAATAGAAAAATAAAATTGTTTTGTGTTATAATTTATTTTCTGGTTAGTAACTAGAAAATTAATTTGTGTTTTGATTTTGGTTTTTTTGATTTTTGTAATCAGATATTATGGCTACTGCAACTGAAAGTCGTACTCCAATTCTGATTGTTACAACGACTCCGGTCCTTATCCAAAACCATGTTCAAGCTTCAATAAATCATGGAGAAAAATCGAAAAAATTTAACAGTATCGAGTTTAAGAGATGGTAGCAGAAAATGTTTTTTTATTTTACAACTCTTAATCTTGTTCGGTTTCTCCGTGAAGATGCTCTAGTGCTTAAAGAGGATGAAAGTGATCGGCAAGTTGTTGCCGCGGTGGATGCATGGAAGCATTTTGATTTTCTTTGCATAAATTACATCATCAATGGCCTAGACAACATATTGTATAATGTTTACAGCCCTCTGAAAACAGCAAAAGAATTATGAGATTCTTTGGAGAAAAAAATACAAGACAGAGGATGTCGGCACAAAGAAATTTGTTGTTGGTAAATTTCTGGAGTTTGTTATGATAGACTCCCAAACAGTAATTTCTCAAGTTCAAAGTTTTCAATTTATTTTGCATGATATTCATGCTGAGGGTATGTCTCTTAGTGAATCTTTCTAAGTTGCTACTTTAGTGCAAAAATTACCACTGGCTTGGAAAGATTTCAAAAATTATTTAAAACATAAATGCAAAGAAATGATCATAGATGAACTTATTGTAAGACTAAGAATTGAGGAAGATAACCGTAACGCTGAAAAGAGGAATGGTAAAAATCACATTGAGTCCAAGACTAATGTAGTTGAACAAGTATCTAAACCACATAACAAGAAGAAGAAGTTTGCTAGAGATGGTCTTAAATAAGGTGACAACAATGACAATAAAAAAATCAAAGGAAAATGCTATAATTATGGCAAGACTGGACATCATGCCTCTGATTGTCGACGCCCTAAGAAGGATTGCGGAAGTACAAGCAAGACTACTAATCAAGTCAATGTGATAGAACTAGATTACATCTCTGACAGGATAAATGACATTAATCTCTCTGCTGTGGTGTTTGAGGCTAATTTGGTTGGAAATTCTAAGGAATGGTGGGTTGACACTAAAGCAACTCGATACATTTGTGCGGACAGGAAGATGTTCACTACTTATAATGAGGCTGCAAATGGTGAACAACTATTCATGAAAAATTCATCTACTTCTGTTGTGGTTGGACAAGGGAAAGTTGTCTTGAAGATGACATTAGGGAAGAAATTTACCCTCAACAACGTGCTGCATGTACCAGACATCCGAAAGAATTTTGTTTCTAGTTCTTTGTTAAGCAAAAATGGTTTTAGACTTGTATTTGAATCTGATAAATTTGTATTAACAAAGAGTGGTATGTATGTGGGTAAGGGATACATGAACGATGGTCTTTTCAAGTTGAATGTAATGACTGTTGTACCAAAATCTGTTATTAATAAGAATAACACATCTTTTGCTTAGATTCTTGAGTCAAATTTATGACATAGTAGATTAAGACATGTGAATTTTGATGCTTTGCGTAGAATAATTGGTTTGGATTATATACCAAAGTTTGAAATTGATCCTTATCACAAATGTGAAATATGTGTAGAAGCAAAACTAACTAAGGCTCCATTTAAATTGGTTGAAAGAAAAACCAAACCTCTAGAATTAATTCATATTGATGTATGTGTTCTTAAATTTGTTTAAACTAGAGGAGGCAAAAAATATTTCATAACATTTATCGATGATTGCAGAAGATATTGTTATAGATATTTACTTAGAAGTAAAGATGAAGCCTTGGAAATATTTAAACTCTACAAAACTGAAGTTGAAAATCAACTTGGTAAAACCTTTAAAATGGTTAGAAGTGATAAAGGTTGTGAATATGATGCACTTTTAAATGAATTTTGTGCGCAACATGGCATTATTCATCAAATTACAGAACCCTATTCTCCATAGCAAAATGGAATTGCTAAAAGAAATAATAGAACCCTTAAAGAAATGATGAATGTCATGTTACTAAGTTCAGGCTTATTACAGAACTTGTGGGGGGAAGCAATATTGTTTGCTAATTATGTTTTTAACAGAATACCCCACAAGAAAACTAATAGCACTCTTTATGAATTATGGAAAGGTTGGCCACCTTCATACACATACTTAAAAGTATGAGGGTGCTTGGAAAAGGTAGAAGTTCCTATTTTGAAAAAGACTAAGATAGGACCAAAAAAAGTGGATTGTTTGTTTATTGGTTATGCGCATAATAGTAGTGTATATCGGTTTTTGACTTATATATCAGAAATACCTAATATACATGTGAAAACTATTATAAAATCAAGGAATGCTGTGTTTTTTGAACATGTTTTTCCTAATAAAAAAGGATAGCAATTAAGTTTACAGAAAAGAACTTATGATTGTACACAAAGTCAAGAGACTAATGATAATCAAACGCAAGAGACTAGTAATGGTCTCGACTAACAAGATTTAATTGATGATGAACCAAGACGAAGTAAGAGAGCGAGAATAACAAAATCCTTTGGCCTAGATTTTCTGGCATACCTATTAGAAAATGAGCCTCAAAGCTTTAAGAAAGCAATGTCAGGTCCTAAAGCACCTTTGTGGAAAAAAAGCAGTTAATAATGAAATTGAATCCATCATACAAAATCATATTTGGGAATTGGTCGATCTTCCACTGGGTTCTAAACCTCTTGGGTATAAATGTATATTCAAGAGAAAAATGAAAGTAGATGGTTCAATAGACAAGTATAAAGCAAGACTTGTGGTAAAAGGTTATAGACAAAAGGAAGGTCTAGATTATTTTGACACATATTCCACTGTAACAAGAATAAAATCCAAGTAAATTAAAACATGATAAAATCAACCAAGTAAATGCTGAACAAAAGATTTGATATGAAAGATATGGGGGTCGCAGATGTAATATTAGGAATGAAAATTACTAAAACATCTAATGGATATGCATTATCACAATCTCATTATATTGAAAAAATTCTTAGTAAATATATCAAGGATGATGAGAATGTAGCAAGAACACTTGTAGACATCAGTTTTTATTTATCGAAAAATAAATGTGATGCGGTGTCTCAGTTAAAATTCTCCCAAATCATTAGAAGCCTAATATATCTAATAAATTGCACACATCCTGACATAGCTTATGCTGTCAGTAAATTGAGTAGGTACACTAATAACCCCGAAAAAGACCATTGGAAAGCGATCATTCGGGTTCTTAGATATCTAAGATTTACCCATGATCATGGCTTCAACTTTACTCTATATCCAGCAGTACTCGAAGGCTATTGTGATGCAAATTAGATATCGGATACTAAAGATTCAAAATCCACCAGTGGATATGTCTTTACTCTAGCAGGCGCTGCTGTTTCTTGGAAATCCACGAAACAAACCTGCATCATACGATTCACAATGGAATCTGAATTCATTGATTTAAACAAAGCAGGAGAAGAAGTAGAATGGTTTCACCACTTCTTAGAAGACATTCCAATGTGGCCAAAACCTATGCCAGCTATTTGTATTCATTGTGATAGTCAATCTGCAATAGGCAAGGCACTAAGTCATATGTATAATGGTAAGTCACGACATATTCGTCATCGACATAATACTGTAAGGCAATTGCTCTCAAGTGGAATAATCTCAATAGATTATATAAAATCTAAAGAGAATATTGCGGATCCATTAACGAAAGGTTTAGCAAAAGAGTAAGTATATAGTTCATCGAAGGAGATGTGATTAAAGTCTATTACATAAGAGTCATCATAATGGTAACCCTACTTAAATGATTGGAGATCTCAAGAATTAAGTTCAAAGGAACAAACTAAGTTATGTGTGGCTCGTCAAAAATTACTAAGGGATTAAAATTTCCTACTTATTCCTATGTTGAGAGTGATATCTACAACATGTGTTGTATGCAGGGGTTTAAGGATAAGCTTTGCTTTTAATAATTACTTATATCTTGATTTAGGCATAAAAATCAAGACGAGTATAAGATATACTCACAATAAGAATCACTTATATGAGTGTCGAACTGTGGCCACTTCTATGAGAATGAAGAGGATAAATTCTCTAGAAGCACTCACGAACAACCAAGAGTGTTTAAGGCTAAATTGAACACAACCATGAGAGCCATGATGTGTCAGAAGATATTTTGTGTGAAATCTATTGTCCTAGCTTAGACTAACAGCTGAACAATTCAAGGCATCACATCTATTGATTCGCTAGTAAGTTCGATAGGTTATCTCTAGGGAAGGTTCAAAGCCAAAAACTACCTATCCTGATGCAATATATTTTCGATTTATACTCTTTCGACAAATTTTGCATATTGCTGCATTTCCATTGTCATCAAATTCTATTCATGTGGGGGATTGTAAGAAATGGTTTGAAAATTTTGTTTGGTAAAAACAAACTTTTCTTAAACTTTGGTCTAAGTTTAGGCAAGACCCATGTGCCAAAGTTGGTAGGTCCATGTGGCAACGCGTTTTTTGCCGCGTAACGATTCACGTCGTATATTTGGTTGCTCAAAACCATTATTAGGTGAATGGGAAATTAAAGCCAAAGTGAGATCCATGAAAATGGTGTGTTAGGTGAAATTTCCATAAAGGTGGAAGTTAAGGTTTGTCTCACATTGCTTTGATGGGCAAACTTTGTGTGGGTTTATAAGCCTTGGGTTTGCAACTTAGGGAAGGCGCCGAGGGGTACCCAAGTTTTGTGGAAGGGTGAGGTTATGGGCAAAGTGGGCTAGACCCATTGGACCCAAAACACACACGCGCACTCCGCTGACGCCATTCGTCCGGTGGACTGGACTGGGTTGGGTTGGGGCGCGGATGCATGGTGTGAGGTTAGGTTGGGCTTGTCTGGCCTAATGTTTATCTTTTTGGGTCGAAAACATTTGAATTTTATTTTTTCTAAAAATTAAACTGTTATCTTTTGGAATTTGAATTTTGAAATTAATTCCGAATTGGCATTTTGGTCTAACACACTTGTCCAGATTTTTTCCTCCATCTGAACAGGTTCATATCTGTTTAAATTTAAATTGAACAGGTTCATACTTGTTTAATTCAAACTGAACAAGTCTTGTACCTATTCAAACCTATCCAAACAGGTTTTCTACATGTTCTAAAAAACCAATATTTTATCTATAAATAGACAGTCCCTCATTTGGATTTTGCATTCAATAATTTCCGTTATTGCTTCTGCTTTGCTTTCTGTATTTTGCTGTATTTATTTTTTTGTGAGAAAGTGTATAAACACATAGTATGTTCGTTGTGCGAATAATTTGTAGTGCCGCTACTATTCGTTGTTGATTATTTTATCTAGGGAGATAGACATCCATAATCTGAAAATACCGAGGAGATGATGAATCTGTCTTAAGAATACAGTGTTAAACACTGGACTTGATCAAAATTTTGTTCAAGAAAATAAAAAAGGTAAGTGATTAGTTTACTTTTCTATTTTATTAATTTTTTCTTTTCAGATTCAGATTTTGTTTTTGTAACAAAATAAGAATCTGTAGTTTTTATTTTTTATTTTTTATATACTGTTTTGATTTTTGTAATCAAATAGTCTCTCTCATTTCTTTAATCCTTTCTTTGAATACATTGAAGATTGTCCAACAAACACAATTAAGTCACTTCACAAAATCGCGTAAGTTAACCCATAAAACGTGTCGTAAATTCTTATAAAAATGTGTAACTTAAGTCACAAAAATACATAAGTAAATGGCATACCATATGCCTTGCATACTAAAGTGTTAGGTTTTTATTCTTAGCAATCCCGTTTGATAAAATTCCTTTCAGTTGTAATTGTATTCGATCTTTTATTTCAATGAGGCTTTGAGTTTTAGATGCAAATCCAACCCGAATTGCGCCTTGCAGAGATGTTTTAGAAGTTTATTATTTCATGTTTGCCACTTCGCTGACTATGTCGCTGCAAAAAATGCATTCGAAGTTGCTTGTCTAGAAGTTTGAACTGTCTGCAAAAGTACTGGAAGTTGTGTTTTTGCGCTTGAGCGGAACTTCCTACGCTCGAGTGTCAGTCCGCTTGAGCGGCCATTCTTGCGCTTGATGCTCGAGTGGAGATTGTGGATCTGTTTTATATAAATATGTGGTTTCATCCGTTTTTAGGGTTACGGCTTCCAAATCTTCTTCTTAGGTATTAGGGTTTTCTTCTAGAGCTTCTTTGCTTGTTTTCCTTTGATATCTATGAGAGATTAATCATGAATTGAGTGGACCATATCAAAGGGTTTGTTTGTTTGTTTTATTTATTCAATACGAGAGAGAGAGAGAGAGAGAGAGAGAATTGTTCTTCGGTAGATTCCGTAGACTTTGGGCCTGAAGCTTTGGTGGATTCCGGAGTGGCTCATCGTCGTAGATTCGACATCAGAGTTGTGGATTTAACGTTGGGCAAGACAATTCCGAGGTGAAGATAGTGGTGGAAGAGGCACATTGGGGTCGGTTCGATTCGGGCGTGGATTCGCTAGGTAATTGAGAGTATATTTGTGCAATTCCTTTATGTCTTCTTAATGGATTGTTTTGTGACTTTTGCCCGTGGTTTTTTTTATCACAATTGGAGTCGCTCCAATTGTGATTTTTCCATGTAAAATCGTTGTTTTGATTTGTCTTGATTGTTTGATTAAGATTGTTATTTACTGTTTTAAATTGATACATAATCACAAATTAATATCTAGGAGATTTCTAGATTTTTCATAAAGAATTATCCTTTCTTAAATGATTTACTCTCTGATATTGGGACTATTTGTTACAACTTTTGGATGGTGATTATAGCTTATTTTGATTTGGGAGTTTGTGTCAAATTGTTTAGTGTAGCTTCTGCTTATAACTTATTAGACAAAAATAGTTTTAAGCTGAAAAAAAACTGATTATTTAAAAGTTGTAGTAAGAGTGCTTTTAACTTCTGTTTTTTGATTATCAGTGTTTAACTTAAAAAAAACTATACCAAACAGAGCCATTATGTATTGAAAATTCTATAATGCTAAAACGATAACAGAAAAGGAATCAGAATTTTAAACCTGTGCTATAGATTCAGTCCTCTGTTGTGGGGACAATTATCAATGAATCTTGTCTTTAAATTTAAGATTCTGAGTATTTTTCTGATTTTATTTTTTGAGTTTGTAGTGTCTGTAATTATGTATATTCCAATTTCCATCATCGAAACATCAATCTGACTAAATTTATAAAACAATTCAATTCCGACTGTCCAGCACCTTTGATTGGATGGATTAGAGCATGAGATTGAGATTATTAATTCGTGGACTCAATTATCCTATGTTTGTTTTAATATTTTGGTTTAGGATTATTAATCCAATGGATAATTAATCCAAGGGGTGAGATTATTAATCCAATGAATAATTTATCCTATTAATCCAATTGAATAGTGAATACCACACTAATTTTGATAAGATTATTAATACCTCACTATTAATTTTGTGAATCAATCATGGGCTAAGGGTCAATTTTAGACATTCCCTCCTCATGAAATTGTCCACTGTTTCTCTCGTCATTGTTCAGGAAATGGTAGCTGTGTGGGTCACCATGACCCACGAAATGGCGGGCCACTGGTAGATATTTAAATGTAGAACTTTGCAGTTCTTGACTAAGTTGTTGTTTTTTCTTCTTCTTTTTTTAATTTTTAATTTTTGCAGTTCTTGACTAAGTTGGGTAGTTAGTGATTCCCTGTCCTCTCGATCATATGATATATTTCTCTAAATCTCATTAAGTAATATAGAGGAGATTTAGGACAGAAAGAGAAGAAAGAATAGGACAACTAATCCGATTCTGTAACCACTTCGACGGGGACATGATAAATAAACGTAAGATCATTCATGAATGAGAAATTATTATGAAAAATAATATTATGTGTAGAGTGACTTGAATCTTTATATGATACCTTGTATTTGAATTTTTCAAGCCCGTTACAGGAAATTCAGACAACATTTGCAATTTTAATATCAAGCATCTTTTGTTGATTTTTAATATATTAAAATTAGCAATAATTCTACATACATATAAATTATAAGGCGAATTACACTCATGGTCCCTGTAGTCTGGGTTTGTCTCACTTTGATTCCTGACTTTTCAATTGTGATATATTTGATTTTGAATTTTGAATCTCGTTTTAAATAAGGACAATTAAAAATATCATTTCCTTTGCAAAGGGAAAATGTTCAATTTTTAAGGTAAAGTCATCCATTTGATAAAATATAAACTAATTTGACAAAAATAAATATCAAAAAGTTATTTTTGAATTTTTAAAAATTATTTTTACTCACCAAAGATAAAATTATATAAAAATAATAAATCTTTTACATTTTCATATTTTATTTTTTACCAAATTAATTTTTAGTATGTGTTTCGTGATGATTAAAAGAATCAAATTTTGGCTTGATGCATGGGCCTCATGTTCTCCTTTGTCCAACCTTTATCCTAGACTCTTCTCTCTAGCAACAAATAAAGATTCAGGCATTCACCAGTTCTTGCACCAGTCTGCGGATAACCAAACTCATTGGAATATCACATATAGGAGAAGTTTGAGAGTTTGGGAAGATGAATTGCATCTCGAGTTGATCAACAGACTGCCGCAACCTCTTAACGTTACTAATAATTGTGAGGATCATCTGCTATGGGCTCCTATACCATCTGGATCCTTTTCAGTTAAATCTCTTTATGAAATTTTTGAAAGCTCTCTTCGCTTACCCCCTTTTCCAATTATGAAGATGTGGAAATCAGTAGCTCCCCCCAAAATCAAAGCATTTGGTTGGCTTGTTTGGTGGAATCGGATCGCCTCTTCAGATCTTCTTGTCCGTAGGCTCATTATTCCCGCAATCAATCATTGTACATTTTGCGGTATTGATAATGAATCCGCATCACACTTGCTCTTGCATTGTAATCATGCTTGGAAGGTTTGGAATGAAATTTTTTGTTGGTGGGGTTCTCAGTGGGTCTCCCCTAGCTCTCTTCAAGGCTTGCTTTTATGGTGGTATGGTCAAAAATTAAAAAATCTGGGTAGACTCATCTGGGAAGCAATTCCATTGGCGGTGCTTTGGAGCTTATGGATAGCAAGAAACAACATGATATTTAATTCTAAAGTTCCTGTTTGGGAAAATATTGTGGATAGCATCAAGATCAAAGTGGCCACATGGGTGAAGTTTTCCAGTCATTTGCCTCATTACTCAATCATGACTTCATGCACTGTTTGAATGGAGTGAAGGACCATAAGTTGTAGTTTCTTGGCCGGTTGATGTTTGTTGTTTTTATTTTCTTTATTTTTAGTTTCGGTTGAGGTCTTGTCAACCTCTTGTATTGTTCTTGGCTTGCATATGATTGGGCTCATTTATAGGTGCCAACCTAGTTGGGATGTATTCTTGAGCTATGATGCAATTTAGTCAAGTCTTTCCATTCTTTCTTTTATTAATAAAATCTTTTCTTCGCTGATCAAAAAAAAAAAAAGATTATGTAATGGGTGGTTGTTTTGTTGATTTTTTTTATTATTTATGATTATCATGTAATAAATGGTTGTTTTTGTTGTTAATTGATATTTTTGAATGGTTATGTAATTAGACTTTTAATGTGTAATCCATATGTTTAATATATGAAATATTTTTAGTTTTGATTTTTTGATTTAATATATTGGTTTAATAATGATATCAAAGTTGTCGTTATATTTGACTTTTAAAAAAATATAAACTAATTTAACGAAAATAAATATCAAAAAAAATTTAAAATTATTTCTACCATCCTAAAAGATAAAATAATATAAAAATAATGTGTTTTAAAAAAAAAAAAAATTTCACCACTTTAGTTTTTAGCTTCTTAGAAAATTTTTCTGAAAGAAATTCTGAAAACCAAATCAAACATAATTTTATAACCAAGAAAATACCAGCATTATTCATTAAAAAATGCCATTATATTTTAAACAACATACAAATTAACTAATATAAAATAAGCTGTATGACGACTTTGTCTTGAAATGAACTATTTGCAAATGAAATATATTTGATTGTCCTTATTTAAAACAAAATTTAAAATTTAGAATCAAATATATCACAATTAAAAGGTAACTAAAGTAACACAAATCTCAAAATATATATATATATATATATATATATATATATTTGTATAATTCGCCCTAAGTTATAATCAATCAAAGGAACACAACTGGAGGAGCCACATGAGTGGGACAGTCTCTTTTGTGGTCAGCTTGATCGTCCGATGTTTATATGTGACCAAAAAATTATCTTATTTGGTCATAAAATTACATTACAATTATTGAATATCAATTATTCAATAATATTACATGTTAAAGAAATTACTCAAAAAAAATATGTTTATAGACCATAATCATTTTACGTATGGTCTTGCATTAATTTTAAATTTACTCCATATTTTTTTTTCTTTTTTGATAACTCAGGTATCCCCAACCCGCTGATTTTAAGGGAAGTCAGGACTAATCCCCAGGGCCCTGAAGTTAACGACCGGGCAAACCTCCAGTGGCTCCAAGGAGTGACTCGAACTCGAGACCTGTGGATTTTATCCTCCAGACTTTACTTCATATAAGTAAAAATAAAATAAAATAGTAATGAAATTAATATTATAATGTATATTGAGCTTAAGTGGTATGCGTTTTCTTAGCTTAAATCCATGGTTATGGGTTCAAGTTTTACCCACCTCTTTGTGCAACTTTTTTTAAAAAATAAAATACATTGGCACGTGGTATGAGAAGAACAAAAGGTTCACTATACCAATTGAGACCTTCACTTAATAATAATATAGATAGATTTTCAAAACATTTTTTTTTCTCAATTATTAGGTCATCCAGCAATAAATATAAGAGCAATAAAATAGGAGAGGATATTTGGTGGTTTTAGATCGATACTCCACACCGTTCAACTTGTGACACTTGCTCTATTGTCTCTAAAAAAACAACAAAATTCTATTTAAATCAATAAAAATCAAATTAATTAGAACATCTCATAGGTTAAAAAAAAGTTAACTAATCATTACAACTTTTCAATCACATTAACTTTTAAAAAAAAATTAAAAATTTAAAAATTATTAAAAAAATAAATCTCAAATGAGGAGCAAAGGGTGGACAAAGATTTAGCTGGTCAACACTATATAGTAAGAGTATGTGTATTATTCCAAATTCGGCGCGACCCGGCCCGACCCAACGTTGAGCCTAACTAGCAATGGGAAAATACCTCGATTTGCCTAGTTCTCAACTCTCCCCGACGTTAATGGGATAGGTTCGGGGGTGGTTGAATAGGGTAGGATCAGATTTCAGAAAACTTTTGAAAAACCCGATTGGCTTTTGGTCGAGAGTATTTTTTTACCCAAACCCTACCAACCCGCAAATATAGTAATATATGTATAATTTATTGTTAAAGTTTTATAGAATATATATAATATCTATACAATGTATTATTGAATTTCTATTATGTTATATATATATAATTTTAATATGTAAAATATATAATATTTTTTTTAATTGAAAATAGCATTTTCTAATTTTAATATTTTTTTTGATCAGCAAGAAGAAATCTATATTGATGAAATCATAAAACGAGTACATCAATAAAGAGGAGCTCGGAGCTACATTAAGCTCGGAGCTCCAGTTGGAGAGAATCCAACATAGAGGAAAAACCAAAGAGAAACAGAAACAATATACACAACACGAGACCAATCTAACAGCATACACCAGAATAAGCAGATTGCATACCCTAGCAGGTAGCCCACCACTCAGCACCCAAACCTGAAGCAGAACCAAACTAAATCTGCAAGTTGACCATCTACATTGCGCTAACCATCAAAAATTGCAGCAAACAAACCTTCATCTCCAACCCTTTGCACTACAAAAACTCCCGTGAGCTGAAACAACAAGACTAGCAAAAAACACAGATTGAGAGCTGTTGGGTATACCTCCTTATTGGAGTGTGGGACCCAATTGGTTTTGGAAAAAGAGTTTAATTTGGTTTAGTATTAATTATAATATATTTTTATATATTATATTTAATTGGTGGAGACCCAATCAAATTTGGAAACAACTAAGGTTTGATTAAAAAAACCCTAGATTCACAATATTATGATGGGTGTATTGTTTTTTCCCGAGGAGTACTGTGCGGCTACTTTATTAGTTTCGGTGGGTATTGTTTTTGGTGGAAGCTACAGTTTTGATTTGGTGCTTGCAGCAGCTAATTGATTTCGGGCTAATCAATTCGGTGGAATTTGGTTTGTGAAGCATCAATTTGTTTAATCATTATTTGGTGGGTGGATTTGGTTCGTTATTTTGGATCTTTTACAACTTTAGTTCTAAAGATTTTGGTTCATCTATTTGGTGAGGTCTTTCCTCTTGTTTATTTGTGATTATTTGGAATTCACCTAAGGGTGGTTTTGTGAGACCATTAGTGTTCGTTTGTAATCGTTTGAAAACTTATTTGGTTGATAGTGGAATCGAATTTCGATCCCGTGGACGTACCTCACATTGAGGGAACCACGTAAAATTCTTGTGTTGCCTTTGATTTAATTTTTCCGCATTAGTTTTTATTCTCATTGATTGATTTACTTGTGGGGAATCATCGATTTTCCCTAACAAGAGCCATCTAAATAGCAGGGGAAATTCAAGCAGATCAATCAGTAACAATGGTTAAAAAAATTGAATCCCTATAGAGAAGTAAAGCACACATCAACTACCATCTAACCAACCAACACCAGGACATGAAGGCAAAATTGCAAAAACTAATGACAAGTGCATTCTAGCTGCATAAACAGAGGCAGAAACTTCCTTACACACAGTAGAGACTATACTGCACAGATTGAGACAAAGCTCTGCTGACTAGCATGCCAACCAAGAGTATTCTGCAATAGCACTGATAAGAAAAAATAGGCCTCCTCATACACTTCACTCTCTGAAACCACTCCCAAACTGAATCTGATACCCTGTAGATTAAATATGAAATCATGAACTGACAGCATATGTTCCTTAAATGCTTCCTTATAGCAGACAGCCATTTTTAACTTAATCAGATCCGTAATTCCATCCACACTTGGGATAACCTCCTGAAATAAACATTCATTCCGATGTTTCCATAGAGACCACATCACAACAAGAGGAAGGGCATTACACATCATTCTTTCCTTTTTGTTAAGACCCACCCCTGCCTACCATTCAAGCATGTCCTCCACTGAGGCTGGCAGTGCTCCTTGAATCTTCCACCATCTAATCATTTCATACCACACTCTCCAAGCCACTGGACATAAGAAAAGCACATGTATGAGAGACTCAGCTCTAGATTTACATAGGCAATACTCTGCAAATGCACCAGCAGGCAGAGCACCAATCCTGTGTATAAACTCAGCCGTCTTTAGTTTTCCTTTCCAAGCAAGCCAACCAAAAAATTGAACTCTAGGTGGGACATGTTTAACCCAAATCCTTTTGCTAACTGTGCTGCTATTACTGGATCCTCAATCAAGAGCTTGTACATAGATTTAACTGAAAAAATTCATATTTCGAGGCTTTCCAGACAAGAGTATCTTCTGAGCAACATCTAAGATTAGGACCTACCTCAATCTGACTCACCAATCTGCTTAATTCTGCTCTTTCCCAATCAAACAGCGCCCTTCTAAATTGAAATGACCATTCACCAGCTTCCTCCTTCCTGATCATCATATCAGATAAAGTCACTCTCCTATCAACTACTACCCTGTACAACAGTGGAAATGCATCTTTAAGGCTCAAGTTTTCACACCACTTGTCCTTCCAAAACTTGATTCTATGGCCATTACCCACTTTCACCTTACAATTGTCCAGAAAACTTACCACTAAACTACTACTCTGTACAAATTGTAATAATATATCCTTCCACATTTTAGAACATCTCAAATTCTTTATTGTTAAATTTCTAATTGTGTTGCGCATCGGGTAGGGTCAGAGTGGGGGTTATATTTGCGGGTTTGAGTGGGGTGGGGGAGAGTTTCATGAGGGTTATAGGTTGGGTCGGGGTGGGAGCAAACAACGAAAATAGGGGTGGGGATGGGGTAGGGCCCCTCGACTCATACCCTATCTGCTACCATCCCTAGGCCTAACCTTGTCATCTCAAGTCTGGCCCTAAAAGAATGTTTAAATCCCAAATTAGTCCACTAAACTCAATAGGTATATATATATTTTGTCTTGAAGGATTGTTAAATTATTTAAACCTTTTAAATAATTATTTGAATTTAAATTATTAATAAAACTAAATTAAAAAATAAATATAATACTTTAAGCAGTGTTTTTTATTTTAAACTATAGAAAGAAGAAAAAAAAAGGTGTAAATATATACGCATTTTTAGTTATCTTTTATTATTTTTTAAATTTATTTTGTAACTAAATAATATCAAAATTAAAAAAAGAAATTTAAATAGGCTGGCCGGGCCAAACTAGGTTAATTTTTTTATTTTTTTTTATTTATTTTTTTTTTTTTATCTCAAGTCCAGTCCAAAAATTAAATGAAAAAAAAAATCTAGTCAAGTCCTATGAAATAAATATATATTTTTTTAAATCTTAAAAATATCAGACTAAATTGACCGAATTATCCGCGGATGGCCACCCTACCAAGTTGCATCAAAGAGAGCTAATTAGGGTGTGGTCAATTATGGGTTCATCAAAGCCTATTACACACATATTGAGCACGGATCATCAAAACCTTGTCAAAAAGACACAATTAGAGTGTGGTCAATAATGGATCATCCGTGCCTCAATTGCATTTATTTGCAAATAAGGTAGTCTTTAGCGTGTTTTGTAACTCTTTTATGTCAAATACATATATTAAGATAAATTCTTTAAAAAAATAAAAAATTGAAACTAGTAGCCTACTCATTGGATTTTATCCTCAACATAGAAACAGCAAATATTCCTTATTCGCTAATTAATAATTGTTCCATTTTAAATTATGAACTCTCATATACATAGTATTGTTGCTTGGAGCATCCCTAAGTAGACTTTCTCTTATCCACCAAAACCCTTAAAAAAATACTCTCAAGAGGGGACAAAGAATGAAGGTGATATATCCCCATCACCCTGCTAACGAACCACCCATTCCCTTTCTTTCACTCCCTATATATACCAACCCATTTAACACCTAAACTCCATATCCACAAAACCCTAAGTCTCTCATACTCATCGCATTTCCAAAACTCCAAAGCACACATTGATCATCTTCACAATCTTTACACCAAAAATGTCTCTTAAATTGCTCATCTCACTCATCTCTCTCTCTCTCCTCCTCTCTCCCGCCATCTCCGGCCACCACCACACTGTAAAAAAATGGTGTGGCAAAACACCATACGCACAGCCCTGCGAGTACTTCTTAACCAACAACCCTAAATACATCAAACCCATCAAACATATGACAGACTTCTTCAAACTCTCAGTCCAGCTAGCCCTAGACCGAGCATTGCACGCCCAAACCCACACCTACAAGATTGGCTCGATGTGTCGTAATGAGCGCGAAAAAGAGGCTTGGGCTGACTGTCTCGAGCTCTATGAGTACACAATCCACAGGCTCAACAAAACAGTCTATCCAACCACCAAGAAGAGCAAAGACGACATCCAAACGTGGCTGAGCACTGCCTTGACAAACCTCGAAACATGCCGGGAAGGGTTCGAAGAGCTCGGCGTAGCCGACCATGTCTATCCATTAATGTCTAACAATGTTTCTAGGTTGATTAGTAACACTTTGGCTATGAACAAAGTCCCATATCATGCACCGAGTTACAAAAAAGGTGGGTTTCCGAGCTGGGTCAAGCCCGGTGATCGGAAATTGTTACAGACTGCATCATCTCCAGCGTCGATAGCGAATGTGGTGGTGGCACAGGACGGGTCAGGAAATTTTAAGACGATTGGACAGGCGGTAGCGGCTGCAGCAGCAAAGGGAGGGAGTGCAAGGTTTGTGATATATGTGAAGGCCGGGTTTATAATGAGAATGTTCAGATTAAAGTGAGGAATGTTATGTTGATTGGTGATGGGATTGGGAAGACTATAATCACTGGAAGCAAGAGTGTTGGTGGTGGCAGTACCACCTTCCAATCAGCCACTGTTGGTAAGTTCAAAATTCTCATGTTTTTGTAGTATAATTTTATCTTAGAACTATGGTTTCAAATAATGATATAGGTATTAGTATTGATGATATACTCATATGTCGGTTGATATAAAACAGTATTGGTCGATATATTGGTAAATATCAATATGAAACATGGCTTTAAATATCGATATATTTTTTTTGATCGGCAAAAAAGAAACTTTATTGATGGAATAAACAAGTACAAGGTACAAGCCAAATTACATCAATAAAGAAAAGAGAAGTGCAAAAGTATCACAATGAGTTAAATGATCCTAACTAAATTGGCACCAGAAAGTTCATCCTATCATTTGCTAGCACCCCAAAGTTGGTGAGAGACCAAACGAAAAAAATTTCTTTTAAATATCGATATATTGATAAATATGAGTTTGGAACCTGTTCAAAATTCTCTTTTTTTTTTTTTTTTTTTAGATTGTTTTGTAGAAAGTTAACTTAAGAGATTGATTCAGTAAAAATATCTTTGGGTGAACGACATGGTCTAAGGAAAATATAGATTACATGTGAGACTATTAATTAAAAAAAATTTAAAAAAAAAAAAAAACAAACAAACAAACTTTAGGATGTGTTCATTTCTTAAGAATATTAAACAAAAAAATAATTTAAGAGAAAATTGAATTAAAGAAAAGGAAACATATGAGAATTATCTTTTCATTGCATGTTTAGGCCAAGTTTGCCAACCCAAAAATAATCATCTTTTTATCTTTTTTCCATCACATCACCTCTCTACTTTTCTGCACATCTTTTCGTAAAAAGATAAAAAGTGCATTTATTTAGGTCATCCCAAACAACTCATTAGTTTGCAAGAAAGTTTTAGAAAATTTAGTTATCAACTTTCTGATAATTCTGTATCTTTTAGAAGAAATGATTTCAAGAGAAATATTTTCTTTACCTTTTCCTAGGACAATTGAAATTAAATGCAACCTTAGTAAAAAGATGAAAGAAATAAATATTTGAATATATATCTATATATATATATATATATTTTTGGGTATAATTTTATTGGGAAAATCTCTTCTAACTACATCTATATATATGTTTTCTATCAATATATTTTTATAATTATTTTTTCTCCATTATTACATTCAATATTTATTAAAACATATCAATTTTTTATTTAAACCCGCACAATTTCTTGTTATTGATTTAGCGGTAGTCGGAGATGGGTTTATAGCACAAGGCATCACAATCAGGAACACAGCTGGAGCAGTGCAAGGACAGGCCGTGGCACTAAGAGTGGGCTCTGACCTCTCAGTGTTCTATCAATGCAGTTTTGAAGCGTACCAAGACACACTATATGTCCACTCTTTGCGGCAATTCTTTAGAGAATGCGATATTTATGGAACTGTAGACTTTATTTTTGGAAATTCTGCTGTTGTCTTCCAAAACTGCAACATTTATGCTCGTAGTCCTCCTAACAAGACCAACACCCTAACTGCACAAGGCAGAACAGACCCTAACCAAAACACTGGAATTTCAATCCACAATTGCAAGGTCACCGCTGCTTCGGATTTGGTACCAGTGCAGAGCACAGTCAACACATACCTTGGTCGGCCATGGAAGATGTACTCGCGCACAGTCTTTATGAATACTTTTCTCGATTCGTTGATTAACCCAGCAGGGTGGATGCCTTGGACTGGAAATTTTGCTCTTAGTACTCTGTACTATGGGGAGTACATGAACACTGGTCCTGGCTCGTCCACCGCTGGCCGGGTGAAGTGGCCTGGCTATCATGTCATTACTAGCGCCACTGTGGCTTCTCAATTCACAGTGGGAAGCTTCATCTCTGGAAACTCGTGGTTGCCAACAACCAAAGTGCCGTTCACGCCCGGCCTTTGATTTACGTCTGCATGCATGGATGACTTCTCCATGGCAACCCATTTATTTTCTTTCAACAAAATAAAGGTCACAAAAAATAGAAGAAAATGTGGTGCTAATATATGGTAATTGTTAATAACTATTGTTGTATCATTTTCTCTAATTTTTTATTTTTAATCTCATTATTTTCTTATTGAGTTGTTTTTGTTTGTGTAATTATTTTTTTATAGAAGAAAATGTGGTGCATGTTTTTGTTTCTTATGATAATGAGTTTCAATATTTGTCATTGGTGTCTAATAATTTCTTGTTAATCAAATTTCTATGGTGGTTTTGAACTTCATTTTGTTTTTTTTTTTTGATCGGCAAAAAAGAGACTTTATTGATGCAAGGATCAAGTACAAGGTACAAAACAAAATACACAAATAAAGAAACGGAAAATACAAGAGTATCACAATGAGCTAAATCATTCTAACTAGGTTGGCACCAAAAAGTCTATCCTATCATTTGCTAGCAGCCCAAAAATTGGTGAGGAACCAACGGAAGAAACAAACCAAGACACCACAGCAACAACAGCACAGCTGCTGCTAGATCAAACCAATGTTGCTGCTAGCTACAAGCCAGCTTATCAACAAAGCAGACCATCATACCATGCTCAGATTACCTCAGTCAAGATGCAAACTCAACAAAAAATAGCACAGCATAACTACCTAGAGCCTAACTAAGCAGCTACGAGGTAGAACAAAACAAACCAACATAACTAACAAAGAAGCAGACCAAAACAAACCAACATAACTAACAAGAGGCAGAACATCAAAACAAACCAGCAGCAGTAGCCATGCTCAGATCAAAACTAACATTAGCTCATCTTAGCATGACACAAAACACCAGCAGAACTTAGCACAGTTTTAGTTCATGAGCTCAACCTATCAGTTTTAGCATAGTAAGCACAAAGCAGATATCTCTTCTATATCATTAGCACAGCCTGGCAGCTACCATGGCCGTCACCATATCAATCCAGCATTCCACCGATGAACATAGTAGGCATAGACCAGATATCCTCCTGTCTGTAGACACCCCATTTTTGACCGATCTTAACACTCAGACGTCACCGATTGAGCGCTCGGTGATGATACATATTGTGCTCGTTCTGAGGTTGCAAAGTTCAGCTAAGAGCCTTGCCTCCGGGTTTCGGAGCCTTTTCGTGCCTTGCCTCGGTTTGCGAATCAAGTCCTGTTTTCTCTGTTTTCTCTTCCTGAAGGGAGGGAGAGGTCTCGTAGACCATCTCTCAGTGGCCGTAGGCTACGTTTCGTGGTCGTAGGCCATTTTTCCTGTTTGGAGACCAGTTCTAGTTTCGAAGCCGTTGGCCGTGTGCCTCGGTTTGGGACCGCTTAACAGCCTCCGTTTGCTCCGATTTTTGGCACACACCTTGTTCCCTCTCCCTAGAGGGACACTATGGCCCAGGAGACCACCTTCGTGGTTGTACGCCACCTCCGGTGCTTAATAGTCAGTTTTCGGGGCCTCGGCTGTGCGTTTTGGCCCGAACCCTCGTTTTGCATTCGTCTTGGCTCATTTTTGTGTGGACCCTAGTTCATGTTAGGAAGGTGATACGGGGGTGGAGACCAGCAATTCTTCTTGGAGACCACCTTTCTCTTCGCGCCGGTTTTCTTGGCAGGTAGGTGGTCTCCCTCATTTTGAGCCCAATTTCGGGTTTCCCATACCACCATTGTGTTGCATTCATCTGGGAGGCCACCAACATGGGTAGGCCGACCACCTTTTCTTCTTGACCCTTTGACCCTTGGTCTCCCTCACTTTTGAGCCACAATTTCGGGTCTCCCATACCACCATTGTGTTGCATTCATCTAGAAGGCCACCAATATAGGTAGGCCGACCACCTTTCTTGCTTGAACTTTTTGACCCCTGGTTGGTTGACTAGGGGGAGTGGCCGGCCGACCACCTTAACTGGTCGGCCTGCTTCCTGCTTTTTGGTCTCATTGAATGTATTCCAGCTGTGCCAGCTGGGAGCCATTTGATGCATCCTCCATATACGTGTATGGAGGATGTTTGAAGCTTCCAAGAGAAGCTTTGGCCTCTCTTCTCTATAAAGGGAGGCCTCCTCTTCCATTGCTAGGGTTGGAAAATTACTCTAGAGCATACATACACTTCCCTCATATATCTTCTCCTTCAAGCTTCAAACTCCATTGTCTTGCACCCATTGCACTACACCTCCAAGCACAACACCTCCACTACCATCCTAAGCCCTTGGAGCTGATTTTTCAGAGGTTGAGAGAGCTCACTTCCTGGTCCAGAAGTTGCTGGAAGGAGTCTGCTCTTCAAGGGTAAGTCACCATTTCCCTCTTTATAGCATTATTTTGCTTCATATCTTAGCTCCATTTGAAAGCATTTTCGAGCTTCGACATAAACTGAAAAAGTCTTATTTTGAGTCCCTCTTGAAGTTTTTTAAGGACATTTTTATTTTAGAGGTCATCTACCCCTTTGTATGCTCTATCTCTCTTTTAAGGCTATTTTACTTCATATCTTAGCCTTACTTGCAAGCATTTTTTGAGCCTTGACATAAACTAAAAAAAAAAATCTTTTTGAGCTCCTCTTGAAGTTTGTTTAAGGTTATTTTCTGTTGGGGGTCATTTACCCCCTTGCATGCTTGTTTGCATCTTGTTTTGAGCATTGCATCTAGGCCTTGGTTTGTACTTGTTTGGCCTTCAGCCACTGAAATCTAGTGGATTTTCAGTGGCTAGCATACTATTTTGAGAGCAAAATCAGAGGGGGGTGACCCCCTCTCTCCTTGTCTTGTTTGTTGGCCCTTTTGGCCTTACAAAGGGGCTTCATTTTGCATGCTTTGAAGCCATGTTTCAGGCCCTATTTGGTGAGTTTTAAGGTCTGCATGAACTCTTTCCGGAGCCCATTTTTCCATATAAAATGTCTATTATGCATGTGTAGAGCAATCCTATTCAAGGCCTTTCCAAGGGGCTTTTACTTGCATGCCTCCTAGCTTCATTTCAGGCAATTTTTAATTAGTTTTAGGGCTCTCATAACCTCTTTCCAGAGGTGGTTTTGCCATTTTGTATGTCTATCTTGCATGTGTAGAACAACCCCTTGCATAGCCCTCCAAAGGAGCCTATCATTCTTGCATGCATTGATTGAGTTTCAGTGGGTTTTTGGGCATGTTTTAGCATGGCATACTTCTATTTTTGGCTGGTTTGGTGAGCTCTCATATGCTTCATATAGTTGTAGTACAACTCATGGTTCACTAGCTTTCTTTGCATGCTTTGTTGACCCTTGATTCTAGCACATTTTGACTATGCCTTGAACTGATATTGTGCATATTTTGGACTGCCCTAGCTCTGTTTTTGGGTCTCATGGTCAAATGATGCTTGTTTTTCATGCTTGTAGTTCAATACACTTGCTTAGCCTTGAGTTTTGAGGTCCATTGCGTGCATATACTGAGGTGTTTTCATGCTTTGGGGTCATTTTGCATCATATTTCAGAGCCTATGTGAATTTCATATCCTCATGTTTTCTCCTCTTTAAGTGTGCTTCAGAGTTGTGCATGAATGCCTTGTTTTCGGACCATTGAATGAGCTCCATTTCTTTGCATTTCGAGCCATCATTTTAGGCCATTTCCCCACTGTTTCAGACCTGCCTAGGGTCTATTTGGAGTTGGTTTTTCCATTTGTGCATTGCTTTGTGTACCTCTAGTGTAACGCACTTCACTAGTTTCGGTATTCGGGCCATCTAGCTTGCATTGTGTGACATACTTGCATGTTTCGGGACTATCTTTTATGCCATTTCAGAGCTGGAAAATGTGTGTTTGCATGCCATACTTCATCCTTTGCCATGCTTAGTTAGAGTTGCATGTTGTGCCTTAGGATCGGTCCTTTGCATTCGTGCATGTTTGCATGCATTTCGGTTGTCTCATCTTCATCACATGGCCACTGATTTGAGTGTGGCTGAGGTTCACTCATATTGGTATAAGTCCATCTTGCATTGCGCATGCCATTTAGTTCATATTGTTGCATGTTTGGCCATTGCATTGTGTATGCCTTGATCATCTCATTGATAGTCTTCATGTGCGCATGATAGTCTTCGTAAGTGCATTGTGTATGCCATTTTAGTCCGTAGCATTGCGTATGCTAGGTTGCATGTTAGTCGCATTGTGTATGCCATCTCATTGCATTGTGTTTGGATAGGAGTTAGCCCAAACATGGGAAACGAGGGACGTTTCGTACCCAAAGTGATGAAACGTGTCTCAATTCCCGGTCGCTGACACTCTGGATTACCCATGATGGAGTCTAGGCCTTGTTGTGTTGTCATGTGCATTCATTTCACATCGAGTCGTGCAATTCGACTCCGCGGCCATCATGCATCGAGATGCGTGATTGGTGGCACGAGGATCGAGGTGTGCATACATATGTGAAAATACTTTGCCATGCTCCTTTCTTGCTCTCTGTTGCAGCAAACCAGAAATCAGCAACTTTCTAGAGCTTTGCACAGCATTTCGGGTTTAATTGCAAACAGAGGCAAATCAGGGCATCGCGAAGAATTTTCCGACGAGGCGACTCGAAGCATGCATCTTTCATCATTCGGAACAAGAGTTGAGGCAGTCCATTTTATAGCTTGCATGCTAGTTTATTCGCTTTCCTAGTTAATTTGTTAATTAATTAGAGTTTTGTAATATTTAATTATTTATTCGGACTGTAATTGTTTATTCGGACTGTAATTATTTATTCGGACTGTATTATTTATTCGGACCCTCCGAGCGAGGGCACAATTGTAATAAGTTTGCGTGTGTGTGGTGTATGTTTTCTAACCCCACGTCTTTCTCCCTTTTATTTACCAGCTTATGATGGTTAATTTAGGGCATGTTTTAATTAGCATACTTATGCTCGTATGTTTGCATCCATTCATCTGTCTTGCATGCACCGAGCTCGGCGTATCATACTAACTGCATTGTATTTCAATACCGAGTTGAATACTTGTTAGTTGTAGCATTTCACATGCTACCTTTAGAATAGCCGAGCCTATTGTAGTTGCATTCCTGCCTGTGTTGCATTAGGCATTTCAGCATAGTTAGGATCATGCATGGATTCCTAACATGGCTTCTGTTTTGGCTTGGAGTACTCGGTAAGTGTTTATGCTTTAGCATCCTTGCATGCGTGTGAGTGAATGCCATGATAGTATGCTTACCATGAGGCTATGTGCTTACGTGATATACCTGCCTGAATGCCTGTGGGTGAAGGTTGGATTATCTGAATTGGAATAATGCATTGATTGTGAGTTTTAAGCCCACTTGAGGGTGGCAAATCATCTTGTTTTCTAAGCCCACCTGAGGGTGGCAAATTCGCATTTTAGCCTACTTGCGAGTAGCAAACCATTTCCAAAATAAGCAAACATGAGATGTGTTGTTCCAATTCAGGCGATCCAGTCTATACTTGTATACTGTGCGCATCACGTAGTAAATCTAGGCTAATAACTGGAATAAGAGCACATAATGTTTTCAAAACTCGATATCATGGTTAGTAGAGGCCGATCTTTGATCGGGTGAGCGGGGGTGCTCACGAAGTGACCTTCCCCAATTGTACCCAAGTTCCCGAGCCGAGGCAACTTTGGTGATGACGGACACGTGGCCTTAGGCATGAGTCAGGGTTTCCTAAATTCCCCCAAAATAAATATTTAGGTGGCGACTCTGTATCTGGCAAAGCAGTCCATGTTTGGCACTTCTTCCAAACAAAATCTATTTTCAAAAACGATTTGCCAGATTTGGACTCTTTGATGATTCATCGGTCTTGCATTGCACTCTGCGAGATTAGATACAGGACCGTGACATTGAGTCCTGAACTGTAGTGAGCCCAATGAACAAAACGGGACATTCCCTCCCAAGACGTTCGGGACGTCTACAGTTTCTGGCGACTCTGCTGGGGAGTTAGAGAACTTGACTCGAACTCATGATATCTGGTTTTGACTACACTTGTGTGTTTCTTTGCATTGCATTTGCATTGGTGCGCCTAGGACACCGTGTTTGCCGTATGCTATTCCTGAACGGTTTGCCGGAGGCTCGCTTCGAGAAGCGTGCCATAAGGCTGACCGGTTGCGGGCTCTGCCACGACGGGAACACAAACCCCGGTTTTACCGGGGCACCTTTTTGACCATTCGACCTAGTGCATATTCGGAATCCATAGTGACCATTCCAAGCTAGGACAGGTTGCTTACCCGATTATAGGTTGTTTGAAACCGCTGCGTGCGTAGTGAAACCCTAGTTTCTGACAAAATAGGACATGGAAACCTTACCCCAACATAGGGGTGTTTTGGCTTTCACTTGTTTGCCATGTGCTTTTAGAGTGCGTCTCTACAGGAATGCATGTATTAGTTTACAGGTTTGGGTATCAGGCCTGTGGGCACCAGTTCAGTATTTTGGGAATCAGTTATCTGCGGATATCCGATTCAGTTTTGGGGGCAGTGATTTGGGAACAATGATCAGTACTTGAGAACAATGTATTTCAGCTTAACAACTGTGTGTTGTAATGCTCAACTGTGTGTTGTGTTTATTTAAGCCGTTATGCTGTCCGTTTGTCTGGTTGTTTATTTCCTTATTGCTTTATTTATCTTTTTGCTAGGTAGTTTAGCATAATTGCTTCAGACCAAGCAGATATTCCCCAAGCACTCTGGACAAGAGATCGCCGACTCAATTGATCTGAGGATCTGGTCGACGGACAACCAGTGTATCATTCTCTACCCCAGTTGTCAGAGGAGTCGAGAAGACGCAGTGTATCCGAGCAGAGGTTGCCAGAGCAGTGGTTTACCCCATCAGTGGACAGTCGGCGGAGGTCTCAATTGTTGCCATAGAGATAGACCTACCGGTAGTTCAGATAAATCAGGGCAGTATGGTAGGAATGACAGGGGTTGAGGAAATGATGCGTCAGATGCAGGAGACCATGAGAGCCATGCAGCAGGACGCTGTTCGTCGAGATGAGTTTGCCAAACAACAGGCCGAGATCATGGCCCAACAGGCAGAGTTAATTGCCAGGCTATAACAACAAACCGGGGCATCTGTTTCACACCAAGCTCCTCCTCCATCAGGAGTTCCAGCGCTCGGGGAGGCACCAAATGTCCAGGGAGATACAGATATCCCGACAGGGCCGGCTCCGGCCCCGATTCTACCTCAACTATCTAAGGCACCTATGCCTGTCAATCAACCGGACTCTCCCTTTGAGTTCGAGGTGGACCATACAGTGCTAAAGTTGAGCAAGCTCGAGAAGTTGTTCAAGAAATCCCAAGGGGTAAAGTCCATCCCAGACATTGAGGATGGGTACACTGACGTGGCTATGACACTACCAGATAGGTTGAAAATGCCACAAATCGACCGCTTTGACGGATCTGGGGATCCCATGGTGCATCTCCAGTTGTTCTCAGATATACTACGGCTGATGGGCCTCACCAGACTGCAGAAGCTTTCACTATTTGGCCGGACCTTGTCGGGTATGGCCGCTATTGGTACGTAAAATTAGAAGACGATGTTAAGCGGAACTGGGATGAGATGGCCGAGGTTTTCATTGCACAGTACTCCTATAACACTCAAATCGAGATCACAACCTGTGATCTTGAGACAACAAGGTAGGAGCTTAAGGAGAGCTTTTCGGATTTTGTAGCCCGGTGGAAGGCCAAGGCCTCAATGATGACCCTAAGGCCCACTGATAAAGATCAAATTCGAATGATTGTCTCCAACACAAATTGATGTAGAAAAATGATCGTGCTCCCCTTCCCTACCTTTCAGATTTGCACGAGATGGGGGTACAAATTGAGGATGCTATGAAACAAGGTCTGATTGACCAAGACAGAGAGCAACCCAGAAGAACCTTCAACCGCAACAACAATATAGGCACCAGCAATGCCGCGAATGCTAGAGCTTCAGAAGTAAGCATGGTCACCACCATTCCCTCTCCAAGACCCATGGCAGCTACACCTTTCTCCGGCGCGTCCGGAAGCAACACACAAACCACCAAATACCAACCTTGAGGCCAAAGAACTTTCACGCCTTTATATATGCCCCTGTCCAAGGCTCTGGGGGTATTAATCAGGAAAGGGTACTTAAAGCCCCTGGAGCCGAGGCCATTGCCAAATCCACTCCCTCCCTCTCATAACCCAGCAAAATACTGCGCATATCACCAACAACACGGTCATGACACCGACCAATGTTTTAGATTGCGTCATGAGATTCAAGATCTCGTTGACAAGCAGGTGATTGTGCCACCAGAGAAACCCAATGTCACAACAAACCCTCTTCCATCGCACAACCAAGCTCCACCCCTCAAACGTATTAACTTTATCTAGACTGGGGTCATGTCTTACGATCCTAGCATCTATATCACTCCAACCCACCTACCCAAGCCGGAGGTGCTCCTTCTTGACTGCATTGACTTGTGCATGTTGGACATCTCCAGAGCCGAACCTGAACCAATGGTGGTGACTGTCGAAGACAGAACAGGAGAGATTTTAGGGGAGAATGGGATTGTCGAGTCAAAATCTGAGGAATCTGGGAGTTTTGCTGAGGAGGTATACAGTCCGAGTGACTACATTCTATTAGTAGGCCAGGTTGGGGCAAATGTGGAATTGCCGACAGGGGCAGAGCTTTGTATGATACAGGGGGATGAATCTGGTCAGAGGATAGATGACTTGGCAGCTGTGGAAGGGGACTTTGCTAACCTCCAATTTTTCAATGAACAAGATCCAGAAGGCATGGTAGTCAACTGGTCAGATTTTGAGGAGTCAGCAGAGGTCACCGGGTGGCTTGATGACCTACCAGATGTTGTCGACGAAAATCAGTTGGAACGGGACCCGGCAGGGGCAAGAACATCAGTTGTGGCCGGAAGGGCCGGAAATCATAATGCATCGCCGGAGAGCGTCGGTGCTAAGAATTTCGCTCAGGACTTGGGCATTGTGAATGCGGGAAGTGTTGAACAGACAGCTGTACTGACGCAGTTGGAACAGGAAAGGTTTGAGGATTCTGAGAGAATCAGGAAAGCTAAAGCCTTTGAGGGGACTGAAAGTGCTGTGTGCACGAGGATAGAGAATGCTGAGAGCATGTGGACGGAAAGTACTGCGAGTACAATTGTTCCGGAGCTGGACAGGTGTCTGTTGGCTGCTGATGGAATGTGGTGGGAAGACAATGATCTATGTCTTGCCCACACGGATGAGGATTGGGGGAGCAACCAGCCAGATAATACCTGGTACATCGGCGAAGTTAATCATATGACTAGAAGCGGACGGTATTTCAAGCCCCCACATCTAGATCAGCCAGAGGCGTCTGGGAAAGATAAAGAGAAGCAACTCGAAGAAGAAGCTGTATTGAAGCAGTTGAAAAAGATACAGGCAGACATCTCCATCTGGGGACTGCTTATGGCATCGCGAGTGCATCGACAAGCTGTCTTATCGGTCGTGGACAAGGCCAAGCTCTCAATAGACACCACGCCCGAGCAGCTGGTGGGCTTAGTTTTTCCGGGAGGGGCTACCCCGATGTTGACTTTCTTCGACAAAGAATTGCCGCTTGAGGGTGTGAACCATAACAAGCCACTCTACATCTCCATGGAGTGTAGAAACAAATAGATACCCGTGGTACTCGTCGACACAGGGTCTGCCATCAATGTGTGCCCGGCAAGGACTGCATATGCAATCGGTTTAAAGACCGCGGACTTTGTGCCGATAGCCCAGGTGATTCGGGCATATGATAACACAAGCAGAGAAGTAATGGGGACAGTGAAAATTCAGACCAAGGTTGGGCCGGGACAGCATGAGGTAGACTTTCACGTCTTAGAAGTTCCTGCGACCTTCAAGCTACTTTTGGGGCGACCGTGGTTGCACCAAGTAAAGGCAGTTTCATCCACCTTGCATCAGATGGTGAAATACCCCCATGAGAAGGGAGTAGCCATCGTTTTTGGAAATTCGTCGATCCATCCACCGCCAAAAGTATCTACGCCAGTTTTGGAAATTGAGCACGATATGGAGGATGTGTTCATGTCGGGTTTTACCCTAGCTAAGGCCGGGTCGTGCAGAACATCTTAGCTGTTAATGAGGGGGTGTATGTTAGTGCACAATCAGTATACCTCATGAACAAGCTTCAACACATCCCCGGGATGGGATTGGGAAAGAGCGGCCGGAAGGGCGTTGCAGCGTTGGCCGAAGTGCCACACAACCCACATACCTTTGGCTTGGGTTATCTGCCCACCAAAGAGGATTGGATAAGGAAAGGTAA